>WEKX01027485.1:303332-330165 GCA_013390025.1 Pitta sordida
GGCACCATTTACCAACACACTCTGGGCTCGTCCATCCAACCAATTCCTAACCCAACATAAAATGCTCCTGTCCAATCCACACTCTGAGAGTTTGTCCTGAAGCTTACCATGGGAATCCGTGTCATGCTGTACACAACATCTACGGCCATTCTATCATCAACCACGCGAGTCACCCGTTCATAAAAGGAGATCAGGTTGGTCAGGCAGGACCTACCTCTCCGAAATCCATGCTGACTATGTCTAATGTCGTGGTTATTTTGCAGGTGCTGCAAGAGCAGAAGGAGGACACAGTCTCTTCCCTGCAAGTATTTCATAAATAATAAAAATCAGTCTATGAAAGATGGGAGAAGACTATCAAGTGTACAGAACATTCATGACTTACACTTAGCACAAATGTGTGCCAACATATCAAGTGACTTTCTTTTCACTTGGTCTACATCTGACCTCGCCATGTTCATTCCAGTAATAGAACAGCTTCAACCTCAAAGTCATCTTTCAAATAACACTTTTTAACTGATAATATGCTCCTACACTTAAATTAACCAAACTTTTAACTACCCTTTAACTGATTCTTTTCATACAGGTATAATGCCAGGAGAGTAGGGAAAACAGAACAGTACATATTTAATAAAAACATGTATTTTAGCATTTGGCAGGATGTGTCAAAGTTAACAAATCACAGAGCTCAGGCAATGCAATGTAATGCATGTTTTCATTCCATGTTATTGGTTTCTTAATTTAGCAAACGGGGGATTTTTTTTTTTACTGCATTTAAAGAGGAAATCAGTAAATCAATACTAAATTTTCTTTAGAACTGAGAAGCACAAAATAACTCTAGCTAACACAGAAAAAGATTAAGCAAACTGGTGCCACAAATCAAGTAATTAGGCAGAAAGAAAAATTAAATATATTTTAAAATTATTGATTTAGGACACTATCATATTTGGGACATAAATATTTATTATCTTGCAATCCTTTCCTTCAACACTTAGACTAAATTTATTCATGTCTTCCTAATAAAGGGCAACTCAACTAAGTCCAAGAAGGGAACAGTAAGACAATATTGTGTTACATTTGGTCTCCTTGAGAAGCAGAGAGCACATTTTATGTCAAATTATTCCATGCCCAGGGAACACTGGGGACATACAGCCCCACCATGGAGTACAGGATTAGACTCCTGTGCACAGCCTGGAGCAGTCTAATAAATTTAAATTAAACTGCTGTAAAGTAGACAGGGGCAGTCTTTTTAGTCTTGCCCTAGAGTACAGCAAGAAACATATTGTGTTATGTACGTATTTGCCTTGTCACTGAGTCCTTCCTGCCAAGGAGCAAGTTTCCCCGAATACCAGAAACAGACAGAAACTGTGAAGGTTTAAATCCTTGTCCTCTTTTAGCTGGCCATCAGCAATGACTATTTCTTCAACAACTCACAGTGTAAAGGGTTGTTTGTTGTTTTACTTGCTGAGCTGATAAGGAGCCAAGACTCAAACCAATCTCAGCAAAAAGAGGAAAAAAAATTACGTCTTCCTCTTTTTTTCCCCCCTTGTTCACAGAACATTACCAAACTGGCCTTTACTATAAGTTCAGCTCACAGAAGTCATTCTTAAAAGCCCATTGGTGGAGGGTGCATTTCCTTCTCCTTTCAGGTTGAAAAGGAAACTTTCTGTGAGTTTACTGTAATGGAGTGTTTGTCTGTATCAGAAACAGCCTGACCTCTCCAGCCACAAGATGAAATACCAGCAGCCCACTCTGTCACTAGTTCACTATTAGGAAATTACATGGGAGGAAAGACACAACACAAAATTCACAGGGAAAAAAAAAAAGAAAAGAAAAATGAAAAAAAGACATCAGTAGTGGTGGGAGTGAATGTGCAAGCTTAATAATGAAGGCAGTGAAAAGGAAAACACCCTCTGGCCGATTGATAATAAAAGGTTATTTGAGGTAAAGGGTCAGATCCTGAGCAGTGTCAAGTGGCCCAGCTTCTCCAACCTCAGCAATGCAAAAGTGATTTATAGCAGCTGCAAAAAGCCCCAGGAGACAGAAAAACCCAGCTATAAAAATGGAACTGGAGGCCCACATTTTGAAAAGCTTCCACTCACTTTTAGCACCAGACTGAGGTACAGAGGTGACTCTGAGGGTTTGTTTCTGCGGGGGAGTTCCTGTGAAGTAAGCTGAAGTGTGAATTTACACTGAATTTACTGGTGTGTCTTTAAGTAGGCTGTAAATTCATACCCTAGCCTATTTTACAGGGATTTCCCCACGTAGATAAGCCCTAAATTTGCCTCCTAATCATGGAGGCAGACAAAATAAATCGATGCCTTCAACACTGCAGACTCACCCAGGAAGATCTCCATTGTTTGCAGGGTAAATGGGTACTGGACAGTACATATGTATTGTATTGTGGTCCTGCAAGCACACAGTGCCCTTCTTCCCACCACTGACCCCCAGAGCCCCCTCCAGTCATCTCTCTCAACACTCCTGTACTTCAAGAAACACCTTTGAAAACCCTGGCCTGTTCCAGCTTCATGCCAATCTTGCATACCCTGCCCCCCTGGCTTTTCCCTTCCCCATTCCAGTTCCACATCTGGAGGTCTGTGTTCTCCCCTGACCCTCAGGAGGGGCAGTAAAGCTGTTCTGGTGCAGAGGTGTCTCCTCCTACTAGTTCCTTTCCTCTGAACTAACCTAAACGTGCCCTGTCCCTTCACACTTCATCCATTCCCAGAAGAACTGGATCCCTGGCTTAATGGATGCCCTTTGAAATCTCCCTCAGAGTCATAAGGTTAAGTCTATGCCAACAAATGCCAAGAAGCCAGGCAAGATTACTCACACTTTCTTGGCAGAAGGATGCTTTCACATGCAGCCAAACAGGAGGCCCAAGCCCGTCGGCAGGAGCCAGAGGAAACAACTGGTATGGTCACAGCTTCACCAGGGCCCTCAGGATGGGGATTTGGTCTTCAGCAGGTTGGGGTGAGCAGCTTCAACCATACAAGGGCTGGGGTCTTTCCTTAGGTGCTACAGTACGGCTGTACCAGAGCAGAGCATTTATGCCTTGGCTAATCTTGCACTGCTTGAACAGCTGCTGTGCTGGCTCAGGCACTCACTGCATCTGAGTCAACGAGTCCCACCTGTGGCCTATCACCCGAACACAGTGACAGCACTGGGTCCTGAAGGGTCACAGGTTCACAGGCTATTCTGATTTGGAAGGGACTCTCAGGGTCATCTAGTCCAACTCCCCAACAACTAGATCATGCCAATGAGCTCCTCCTCGAGTCTTCCCTTAAACACCTCCAGGGATGGCGACTCCACCACCTCCCTGGGCAGACCATTCCAATGTCCTGAAGGGTCCTGTTCAAGAAGTCAGTTTAGTAATATCCTCTGTCACCTGTTGCAAACATCAGGTTTCTCAAAAGCAGCTTGAGATGCTCTCCTTCAATGAAATCCCTGGTTTTGCAAAGTGTGAAAAAGAAAGTCAGTTAACGCTTTGAAGTTTGAGCCCTAAGATCAATGAGGGAAGCAAAAAGTCAGAAAACATCTTTTGTTTTCAGCAGAAGGAACCAGCCACAGTGAACAGTTACCACATACACTCCAGTATTGCATACCACCCTTATCTGCTGGAGCAGGTAAGAGCAGCCTGAAGAACAAGAACCACTTTCTAACAGGAAGGAGACTGAAAAAGCTGTCTGAGGGACAGGTCACAGAGTACTTGCCTAAGTTTAATCATAGTATCAATAAGGTTGGAAAAGATCTTGAAGACATATAGTCTAACCTATAATCCCACTAAATCCTAACAACTATAACATTTATATCATGACCCTCAGCACCTCATCCAGTCTACCCTTAAACACGTCCAGGGATGGCAATTCAACCACCTCCGTGGACAACCCATTTCAGTGCTGGATCACTCTTTCAATCTTTGGTGTACATGGTGTACAGAAAGATCTCAGCACCCTTTAAGAGCTAAATCTGTGCTGCAGACCATTTCCTCCGTTCTGTTACCTCAAACTTTCTCTGTGCTCCTTTTCTTTGTACTATCTGCACACATTCATGCAACTGAATTGTACCAGCAGATACACTTATAGAAAGCCAGCATCCAAGGTTCATAGAACAGTCTTTAGGGAAACTAAAGTTTATATCAGCTCAGGAGTGTTTATCTTGGAAGTATCTGTTCTGTCATCCAAACAGAAAGAACCAACAACACAACAAGAGCACCCAAACCTACAAAACCACCAAGCCAACACCATGCCTAAGGATAGCTCACAGAACACTGTTTTACAACAATTCACAGAAATAAAAAAGTAATATAAATTTTGAAAGGTACATAAAATATCAGAGAACAGCAATTGCATCATCAAGATGTAAGCAGGAGAGGAGGTTGGATATTCTGGAAATATTCTTCCATGTGAATTATTTACTTAGCAGAAATAATTCCTCCTTCCTTCTCATCTTGCTCTGCTCAGAAAAAAACCCCATATATTTGAATATGGGATACCATATGGTATCTTCCACATACTGTCCAGCAATTGCTTCCAACTCTAGAATGCGACATTCGAACTGGGCCAGTCAGGATAGAAAACTGAGTGCAAAAAGGTGGTTGTGTTTTACATCCTGAGATGTGAAAATCTGAGGTTCCTGAGATGATTATGAATGTTGACCCTGTATTATTGACTTCGGTGACTTGACTCTGTCACCAGCAAGGATGCTGTACCTGCTCCCCCCCAGGCTCCACATGCAGTCTGTCCACCCTGGCCAGAAGCAACTTCATGCACAGCCAAGATGACACAGTGTTAGTGCCATGTGGAGGGGAACACAGAGATACTCTTAAGTCCCAGTGCACACTGCAGTGGCTCCATCAGCTCCCTCCTGCCTGCTCTATTCAAAGGCTGTGTAAGAAAGTGAAAAAACCCTATGTGATCCTGTTATGAAACCTTGTCTCAATGCACACAAGCAAAACAAGGCTGAACATCCACTGCAGAGATGTTCTCAATTCAGACACTTTGCTTTTTCTGAACACCTGGTGATCTGAATATTTGTTATCCAATATCTGAATGTTGTTATTAGAGTCTCCATATATTTATGCTCAGCATTTTGGATGCTCTATACCATTTAAAAAGTACTGGTATTTGAAAAGAAGCAAGGTCCCACACACCAAGCTTATCTCAGCCCACAGCCTCGGGCAGCCCACACAGAATCTGAGACAGACAAGAAATTTCTGGAGTATGGGAAGAAAATGGTGGAGACACAGGAGAGTAGTGTAAAAAGAAAGCAGACAATGGGAGTCACTGCCTGAAGAGGACTCTGAAATAAACCTGCACCTACCAGTATTTCTCTCTGCTGAACAACAAGATGACAGGGTGTGAAGTAATGCTGTATTTTCACAGGGGTAAACTGTAACAGGCTTTCATCTTAGGTCTTGAATCTATCTATGTCAATATTTTGTCTACTCGTATGACGTATCATTTGGGATAAAGCATCTAAATAAACATATCAACTTTAGAAATAAAATGTTATGCTTCTGATTTTCAGAGTATCGTTTCTTTCATTTGTAGCCTTCATGGGCTATAGATTTCCTGTCTATCATCTCTCTCTTGGTGTTGAAACTCCAAAGCCAAGCCTCTCTAAGTTCTTACTGAGACACTTACATGGTAACAGGGGTAATTCACCAGTTTTTTCCCTAAACAGGGTACCCCAGAGAATTTGGTCAACAAAACACATCCAGCAAAGAAAAAGAGCAAGGCTCTTCATGTTAATTTAAGAATCTGCTATCCCCTGAAATCACTGGTAATACAAATCTATTTATCTTGCAAGTAAACAAATGTACATTAGTTTCCCATGCAGTAACACACTGACTAAAATTTAGAACATTTCAGATAGAGCATATTTTCTCAAACAAAAATCAGACTTTAATAACCCTCAAAGGAAATTCCACATAAGGATCAAAAAGCCAGGAGCATGTAAGAATTCAGTCTGACTTTCAGTCAAAATTCAGTGACTCCTTTCAAATTGCTTTAGTTGCAATGTTTTCAGAAGAACAGAGAACTGTCCTTTGAGAGCTAACCAATAAAAGGAGCATGGCTCTCCTTCCACTGTCACGTAGAAGGGAGGCCTTTATGCCTTGTTAAATGAAAAATATTTTAGAAAAACAAATCCAGGAAACAAACTGGGATTTGGTCAAGAGTTCATGCTGGCTGAATCACTGCAGTGTGGAAACCACCAGCTCTAAAGATGGAAAGTCCAGAGACATTCACTACCGCAAAGAAAAAGCAAAGGAGGCATTAAAGACTCATTTGGCTTGATGGTGAGCTCCCCCAGCATCAGATAACACAGGAGAGGCCTACCTATAGATAGGTGCCTTGGCCTTTTTCCTCCTCGTGTCTCTTTGAGCACAGCCAGCAATTTCATCTGCACCATGATTTTCCATATTGGGTGCAGTGAGAATTCTTTAAATGTCACTCCCTGACTCAACACACAGAAATGCTGTAGGGTCAGGGCACTGTTTCTTCCATCCACATCCTGCACCTACTGCCCTCTGAGGCCTTTCCACAGGAAGAAAAAAAAAAAAGAAATCAACATACTTTATAGATTGAACATGGCCAGCTGAACATGCTCTTTCCTGAACTGAATGCAGTTTTGTGAGTGTAAGTTTTAAAGGGCTCATTTACCATAGTGACTCCATTTGGAAAGCAAATCCAGGAAAATTATAAGCAGCTTTCTACAGAGCAAACCACCAGCCAGCCTGTTGTCATCTGAGAGGTGTCAAGGAAATACTGCACAGAAGAAAATAAGTCCAAGCATTCTTGGACAAAGACAGACAATAATCAGCACACTCAGAGGCAACACAGCCACTTTGAAAGAGGCCTGGCAAACCCTAACTAAGTGTATCCTAAAGGCATCTTCACAATCGATGACAAGATCTAGCAAAGATGTTTGTGTTGTGCCGGTGCATTTCATAAGCCAAAATCCTATTAGCAAACCATTTTAGCAAACTTCAAAAGCAAAACTCTTGTGCCCATTCCTTGCAGCATTTTTGACAATAACCTTACAGTACAAGTTTTGCTTTCCTTGTTTCTAAAGTACTAGCATAGAGAAATATTCTATCCTCGGGTACTAAACACATTTGTCTCAGCTGACCAGCACATTTTTGGACATATTTCTGTCACTAAAGCTAAGAATCCTATCAGCCTTCAGACTCACCTGAACACTGTACAGCTTCTTCTGTGCTGGATGGGATGACCAAGAGCCACAGCAGGAAAGGAACGGACATAGGTTGGACTTGATGATCTCTATGGTCTTTTCCAACCTTACTGATTCTGTGATTCTGTGTATATACACCACAGAATACGTTCAGCAGCTAAACATTGTACGCTGAGGAAAGCTATGATCAGTCCTGTAACATATTTCCTTACACAGACTTATGTACATCATTTATTCTCTCTGTGCCTCTGCTCTGTGAAATGGTACTTTTATATAACAGGCTCTGTGAGAATAAATACGGTATGAAGTGGCACACTGACAGGGAACATGGAAATACCTCTGAATCTATGGTAACTCCGCATTACCAACCAGCCATTTTTAACACTCAAAACTGAATGATTCCAGAGAATGTTACAGTGGAAGTGACTCACAAAAGAATGAAGAATCCATGCTCTTTCCTGAACTGAATGCAGTTTTGTGAGTGTAAGTTTTAAAGGGTTCATTTACCATAGTGACTCCATTTGGAAAGCAAGTCCTGGAAAATTATAAGCAGCTTCCTACAGAGCAAACCACCAGCCAGCAGCGATGTTATTTCCTAGCACTGCTCTCAATGACCAGGGAAGCCTTTCAACTCAGTAAAGCATATTCCAAGATGTCTTGAGAAAAAGATCTATAAAAACTGCACATCAAAATCCTGGGACTCTTGCACACTTTACACACTTCTTAATGGAGCTCGTGTTACAAAGTGCTTCTAGGTCTATCAAAATTCCACAGGCAGTATGTCAGAAGGGAATCCATCCTAAAATACTAAATCACAATCAGATAGGCATCAACTTTACCTACAGAGGCTTGCATCAATCATCCTCCCTTTCTTTTTTCTGAAGGGCTAACCCTGCACAACAGCTCCTGGTGACCCCTTCAGTGTGTTCTGCCCTCTGGGCTCTCACTGCTCTCAGCTCTGCGTGCTGCCTGTACCTGTAACACGAAACAGGACACTCTGAGTATTCCCTCTGCCCTGGGCCGTGTCACCGCTCCCGTTCCACAGCTCAACAGGGTGCATCTCCATCAGTGTTCCAGTTTGGAGCAGCAGTGACCTTCTGAAGCCAGCCCCTCGAATGCCCCACTCACTGGGCAGTTCCCCAGCACAGCCCAGATTCCTTTCAGACAGGACTAAGCTGGAAGAGGTATCCCAGCAGCACAGGCAAAGCACACCAGCTGCACACACAGTGCAGGCCAGGGGACCTCACCAGAGCTGCAGCTCTCCAGGTCCACTCCTACCTGCTACTACATTGGCTCCTGAATAAATTGCCTTGGAGTATGTATTAGACATCCATTCTCCTCCAGGGAAACTTAACAAACTCCTTCTACTCCATGGTACAGCCACCCCAAACTTACATTGCTCTCCTCACTCCCCTCCCTTCCAAAAAACAACTTGATGTCTGCCTTTTCAGATATGTACCCAATCTGGACCTCCATGGATCATAACATTTGAGCTGTTATTTTTGTGGACAGGTTGTTAAAACTGTCTGTCATCACTTAGGTCCTTGTCCAGCTTGCTCACCTCTTCCCCTTCACCTATTTCTACTCTTCATTTCTTTCTTTTGATCTCACTTGTCCTATTCTATGATTTTAGATGTGAATAAAGCTCAAACTCATCACTAACATCAATTTATCTGAAATAACTCCATTTTCTATGACTTCTTTAATTTTATGTGACTGCATTTCTAGGTAAGTTCTACCAGCAGAATCTGGAACTTCACATTATCTATAGGGAAAGCACTTCTTTTTATGTCTCAGTTAACTAAAGGAAGGTGTTTTCTTTATGGGCCAACCCAGGACCCACAGAACTGAATGGAAGGACCTCAGCTGACTGCAACAGGCAGTCCCCTAAATGCACTTAATGAAGTCATTCAAACAACTGATCCTATTTATGTTGAATTTCATGACTACGACATTCATAGATAACCATGTATGTTCTGT
Source organism: Pitta sordida (assembly GCA_013390025.1). Lineage (NCBI taxonomy): Eukaryota > Metazoa > Chordata > Aves > Passeriformes > Pittidae > Pitta > Pitta sordida. The sequence goes on from WEKX01027485.1 coordinate 312,504, forward strand.
GTCTTTTCTGAATATATTTTTCCTATTATATAATCTGAGAAAAATACTGGGTTTGTTCTAATGTAATTTTAAGAATCAAATTTATATACAAGACCTTTAGAAAACAGAGACCCACCTCTAAATGCAAAGAACAAACATTTGCATTACCTATTTGTATTAAAATATGCAGAAACTTCCAAAGTATTCAGTCAACTTATAAATTTTTATAACTTCTTCAAATTGTTAACATTTTTTTAACACACAGCATTATTTCAGCTTTGTAGAAGGCTCAATAACAATCTTTCTGGTCTGGAAAAAAAAGGGAAAGAACATTATAATAAAGAATGCAGAATAAATAAAAACAAAACAGTACAAGCCGTACATCCACGCATACAAAGACAACTTTCATGGTGAGCTATAAGCAAGTATAATAACACAATGTGCTGCATGTTGATTTCACCAGTGAAAAGAATTTCTCCAGTTATTGAAGACTTTCCTGGCAGAATTTCAGAAAAAAATTCTGACATTCTCCCAATCTGACTTCTGTGCAATGCAAGTCATGCACATTTTAAACACCAATGAATAATACTGCCTTTCTTCTGAGAACTGTTAACAGCTGTAGAAACTATTATAGCCTGCTTAAAATCATGTCTCTGTAGTCACTACCCTCCAGACACTTAGCAATACTGAAGCTATTCCTGGGGCTAAACTAGAATTGCTATGTGAGTACAAAGTTTGATTTATGTTGGAATGAAACAACAAACATCTGATCTTTCCCTTTTTTTTTTTTTTTAATAGCCATTCATATAAACACAAGCATCAGCTGCGTAACTAGAAAGTGATGTACCGAATTTACAGAAACTGGACAAAGGAAGACCACCCACAGTTACGTTCAAGAAGAAAAGATTTGTCAGAGGGTGAAAGATTGCTGGTGAAGATGCTCTGTACAGCTGTGGCTGCCCTGATGTCCTCATGGTGAAGCTGTGGTTAATGAGAGAGATGTTTCACGAATCCAGTTTTTCAAGTCTTCTGAAATACACAAAACTATCAGCAGCCCAGTGCAACATCTTGGCAACGCTCATCATCAGCTGCTCAGACAGATCACAGGCACAGTGGACTGCCTAATAAAATCATCCAGATGCATTCAAGAGGATATCAAGATCTCTGTGTACTAATGTTATTCTTTCACATCCCAAAGCACAGGTGGGAACAGAAGCGCTCGGTTGAAGGTCTTCTGATATTTTTTAAACTATGACTGTAAAAAGAGAAGAAAAGACCCAAGTGTAACAAGAGCAAACCTTAAAATACATATAAAATTTCAGATACGTTCTATGGATTCCTGCACATTACTAAGATGTGCTGAAAATACAATTTTGATTCCTCACTCCAAAAACCTGCCACGAAAACTCCTTTATTTTTTATACATCCTCACCTTACAAAAAAATGAAAACACACAAGATATTATTATCAGTCTCGTGGATGGTTGTGATCTCTGACAAAGACAGCAATTAATTTGACTAATAAAAATAATAAAGTGAGGCTTAAGCTAACTTCAGTAAGAGAATCTTCCTCCAGGGTAGTACCATACATGGAGCAGGAAACATTACCCAGCCTCAAATTAGTGCTCCAGCTTTTTCTAGATTAATTTGAAATCTTAAGCTGTTGAAACACCTAGAAAGATGAAAAGTAAGTTAATTATTCAGCTCATTACTAGTTTTTCCTCTGTCTGTAAATTACCTTTTTTACAGCACGACGTTTCATCTTCTAATTAGAATTTTCATGGAAGTTTCATTGTGTACCAATATTTCCCCATGTGCCACAGGTACACCTCCACCCTCTCCAGCAGGCATGCAAGCACCTGAATAACGTGTCTGCCCTTCTGCTGCCTCAGACATCACCAAACAGAGCTCTCCACACACAGCCCCTGTGCTTGGCTGGGAAAAATGGTACCAGGTTGTGACTATGTGTGAAGGCACACTCAGCGTCGCTTTCCAAAAAGCCACTGTTAGTTCCACCAGCTAACCTTCACTCTGAGGACAGCCTTTACTGAAAATGCACGACTGGTGCTGCTGCAAAGGAGAGGAACTCACTCTCACTGAAATCTGCTTTGCCCACCATTGCAAGGCACAGTGGGGACTGTGCAAGACGGAGGACTCCAGAAGCAAAACTAAGCCTGAAGTTCCAAATGCAGACCCAACACACAGCAGAAATGCTGTCATTCTCTCCACCTTCAGCTCAAACTGAAGTATCTCCATAAATATGGGATAACACTCAAATTCAGTGGGAGTAAAGCTGACCCATACCATTGGGTCTCTCTTGACAAGGATCCTCTGTCCTTCCGCCTGCCTCTTTCAACAATCTCATTCCCTCTTTATTCAGTGCCTGTAACTCCATTCCCTTCTCCTTACTGTAGGCCTGCATTTCACATTTGCCAATTTTGCCATACTTAGACTGGGAGCTCCTACAGGTACAGTACCAAATTATTAGATTTTCTCCTCCTTTGTCTATAAAATGGTATCTATTGTATGTTTTCCCATAACAACAGAAAAGATGCCTGCCTGTGGGTAAGAAAGTCACTGATAACTGAAAAACTCTTCAGCAACCTTCTGTGCTGCTTTTCTGTGGCAATAACTGCACATTGACTGCTCAGAACTGAATGGTGCCTGGTATCATTATCCTAACACATGTAACTATCCACCCAGACATTTACACTGCGCCTCTCCTAGTGCAGAGGGGCTACACATATGAGCACATAGGGTCAAACAATGCTGTTAACACTTCCCACTTTGGCTGGTATCACTGTGTTAGTGCAGTCCCTGGGCAGGTGCTGTCGTTTCTGACAAGTCTGTTGGGTAACACTGACAAGAATCTGTCAGATGCAGCCCACACACGAGATGTGTCCTGCACAGCACGCTGACCTCCTCCAAAGAAGTTTCATTTTAGAATTCTATGGAACATGTTACAAACACTGCCTGGCTGTGTGCAATGTATCATGGAAAAAGGGAACAGTGCAACAGTCAAGACCAAGCAACATGGAAATACCCTCCAAGGGCAGCAGTGGGCTTGCTGGAGAGCACCAACGTGTAAGAACACGTACATCTAAGACCTTTGCCGCTGCCTCATGACAACCACAATTTTTTTCTCTTAGGACAGGGAAATTCTGAGGAACCCACTTGTGCATTCTGCCTTTCTTACACTACTTGAGGTACAAAGCTGATGGAGGTAACAACTAGTCACACCTCCTAGGCAGGCTATACAGTACTGGAGTCTCCAAACTAGCAGTAGGGCCTTTGCACACTTAGCCATGACAGCTCAGAGTGCTCCTGCTCCCGTGCAAGACGTTATCAGATCTACTGAAGAGATTTCAACCTGAGGCTATCAGACCGTCCACCAGAGCCTGTGAGACAAACAGGTCCATCCCACTCCCCACCACTGGAGAGGGATTGACTGGATAGGTGCCAATACCTTTAGCTACACAAATCTATCATTTCTACAGCACAGTAGGAGCTTGGGCTCAGTACCATATGCAATGAGATATTTTGTATTGTCTCTTTAACAAAAAGGTTAAAGTCCCTGAAATTATGACTGTTTTTAAATATTATATTAAGACCAGTGCAGAAACTACGTAGTAGCAAAGGAGAGATTCATGAACACCATCAAAATGATTCACCAGTCACTCACTAAAAAGTGGTATCATTGCATCTCCTCCTCCTTCATTGGACAGGAAAGTGCTGTCATCTCCAAAATAAAAGTACAGTAATCCCTCAGTACTTTGCGGCTCAACTTTTTCGGCTTCAATTTACCGTGGGGCTTTGTCCCGCGAAGACATCTTCAGCCTTCTTCCATCATTCATGGGTTTTTTTGTCACATGAACACCGGCTGGCCGTGCATGCACAGCGAGTGCCGCTGCCACGCCGGGGGGCAGCACCTCTTGCTCTCTCAGGGACCACCCAGAGTTCACTCCCTTGTGAGAGTGTTGGAAAGATGAAATGGTGGGGAAGCTTTATAACACACTGTCTATGGTTCGTTACAGCTGCTTGCACCAGGGCTGTGGAGGGACAGGGGTTTGGCAGGTGCTCGCCCCGGGGGAGGCAGTGCTGCGTGGTGGAGTCCCAAGCCAGTGCCACACTGGCACCAGCCACACTGGCCCCAACGTGGGCACCAGCTGTGGGAAGGTGTGCCCACTGCACTGGGGGAGGGCACGGGAGGATGAGAGCATCCCCACAGCACGGTGACAGTGGTGACACTTCCCGCCACTCCCCCATCCCTTCCCAGCAGTGGGGCAGGGCAGAGAAGACCCCCTTTGCTCCCCTGTCCCAGCACAACACACGGTGCAGGGAGGGGAGCTGGGAACACTGGGGCTGAGGGAGCGAGATGGTGGGTGGGGCTTCATTTACACAGGTATTTTTCGATACTTCGCAGAAATCACCTTTTGCGGGAGCTTTCTGAAAGTGGCTCCCCATGAAATTCGAGGGATTACTTTATTAAATCTGCAGGTGTGTATAACAAATGAGAAGGGGAAAATTGTCAGTGCTCCAGGCAGTGAGCCAGCTGCCCAAGCACAGTCACTATCAGATGCTTATAAGCACTACTGAAGAACATCAGAACATTTCCAAAAAGGTCTGGGATAAATTGCAAGCTGAGGGTATGTTGTAGAAATTCCACCACAGCCCAACCACACTCTTTTCTACTTGATCCATCACTCCTTGCTCCATCCCTGCAGCCACAAACAGTAAAATCCTTTCTTGCTCCCTGTTTAGCAGCCATATAGTGAGTGTATTCTCACATTCTCTTACTTCAGTCAGTCCCACACTCTTTGACACACACTCAGTCCTGCCAGGCCTTTATATACCATAGCACTATTCCTGCCCCTCCCCTGTGCCATGCCCAGCACTGTTATCCATGTGCTCCAGCGCTTCTCAGGTCAACAGGGACAAGACTGCTGCACATCCAGCTGGCCTAGGGATGCCCAAAGTTCTTTTAATCTCTGTGTTAAACTCGCTCTCACCTTGTGGCCAACAGTGAAGAAAAGCTGGATGTATGTATGAAGCTGCTGGGGAGACAGAAAGTAATGAAGTTTTAGGTTTCAGCATGTGTGCCACATATTGTCTTCAAGGGTGACATACAGGATGACAGGTTTTTTTAGTTCTTAGAACCATACCTCATGTTGGACATGCTTTCTGCAGTTTCTCAGGGTGGTATCAGCTTGTCAACATCTCAAAGCCCTAAGCATGCTGCACTCTGCCATGCCTTTTAATTAATGATCTGCTCCTTGCACAGCAGGCAGCAGTAGGCTTGTAGCTGCATAACCACCAAACTGACAGTGACAAACTGACACCACCCAGATTAAGAGGATTTTCTTTCTTTTAATCTTATTCCTTCTCTTCAGCCTGCTCTGTGTTACAAGAGGTCAAAGTACTACCTCTCCAGTTCACTTGATGCTCCTCCCTCAGCTCTCAAAAACCTACCTTTAGAACAGCCCCAAGCATTGGAAAGACAAAAAAACCAGTGCTGCTTTCCTCTCCAGCCTGCTGCCCACCTGTGTCAGAGAGGAGGGACACTTTGAATCCAGGGAACTGCCAGAGAAGAGAGTGGGAAATTTTTGAATCGTGCATTTTCTCCGAAACTCCTTTAAATCTCTGCAGGAAGACTGGCAGGCCTGTTGCTATGCAGATCTGCTGGCCCACAGCACGCCAGAGGCTGCTGTCAAATCAAGGCTTTGGGAGCAATCACAGAGCAGCAGGCAGAGCCAAACAGCACTGGAGAAGTCATCTGCAAGGAAGAGCACATCCCATGCCATGGAACATGAAAGCAAGTTTTAAGTATTCATTCTACCACTCCTAAACTCCCAGGGACTGGTCTTGTAATGCAACTTGTATCCTCCAACCCAGTAACCTCAGTTCCCTGGAGACTGGTGCTGTAGACACACAGACAGGGCTTAGAACTGAGCAGCTCTGGGATTTCTGGTGTATCCAGGCACACTTGGAGCCAGTCAGAGTGGTACAGGACTTCTCATGCTGCAATCCATCTGCTTCACTGCATTCACCTAGAACAGCAAGTCAGCCATCCACCAGCCCTCCAGCCCAGCCCTGTCACACCCAAAGCACAGAGGGGAAGGAAAGCTGCTCCCTCTATGCCAGCAGTGCCCGCAGGCCCTGGTGCACTAACCAACAGCTGCATCTAAAAGGACAAAAAGCCAAAGGGAGAAGAAACACTCCAGTGGGGAACCCAACTATTTTTCAGTGTGGTAGGGCACAAGAGAGACCATATTCTTCATGCAGTTTCAGTGTTTCTATATATTAGAGAAAACCACAGGGGAACTCTTAAAGAAAATAGAAATGTCCCTTCCTTTGGCCAAACACACCAAAAAACCACTGGGCCTGATTTTCCACTGGTGACCCTTACTTAACATCCATGTAACCCAAACAATTTTCACAGTTACTCCTCATACACTTAAATAAGAAGGAAGTCTAACTCCCTGTTGGGTGTAAATAAAAAGCTACTGCTTTTAGAGTACAGAAGCAAAAGTAACCTGTTAGCAAGCATTTCAGAGAACATTTCAGCTGGTGAACATATCCCCTCAAGTTATATGACCTAGGTGAGCAGTAAGTGTTGTATTCATCTCTTTCAAAATTATCAAGTATTATCAGATAATGAGTCCTGCATTACAGTTTCCATCCAAAAAGCCTCCTTGCTGTGCAACCCCAGCACTCCTTTAAAGTCATGGAGACATACCCAAGCCACAGAAGACAGGAATAGACCACAGATACCCATTTTGTAACGATTACCCAGAAAAGTGAATGGTTCCACTCTTCTGTGTACTGTAAAACCTCATGTACCACAGGAACAGAGCCTTAAAGGCCACACAGTACTTTCACTTCATGTGTGCATCTTCCAGTGATGTCAGCTGGGTGTGAGCTTCTGATTTCCAGCCAGTACAACTTTCACCAGGAAGTATTTTCAAACATACCCCCATCAGCTCTGAGTTCACACTTGTAGCCCAACAAAATGCCACAGGTACTGCCACTTTAAAGTGCCACAATTGCTTCTGACTGTCTCTTTTATATTCTAAGAGCTAAACTATCCTTGTTCCAATGCATGGGTCAAAATACTGCAAGAAATGCAGGTCAGGGAGCAGAAGAAAGGTTATTTTCAACTTGTTAGGCTTCCCACAAAGTTTTCAGATTCTGCACATAGATTTAAACCAATTTTATCATTTTGGTTACATTGTAACATCTTTACATCAGTACAAGCAACATTTTGTTATCAAAGCCTTTTTTAAAAATTCTAGTTCTATGCTATCCCCTTGAATCCAAATACATAGCTCAGATGCACACATAAATACCGAGATGAGATAAAGGAAATAAAAGATAATGGATCAACTGGGTTTTTACATAGAATAAGCAGTCACAAAGAGACCAACACACTGACTCTGCCCTGAGTTACATTACGCACTGGCCTCTCGGATCCCAGGACTTAAAATCACCTCTGCTCCCCCTGTCACAGGTCAAGTACAGCTCAGCCAAACCAGGAGATTCGTGCCAAACAGTTTGTATTTCCAACAATTAAATACTGAATTCTCCTTTTAAGGCAGTCAGGAGTCACGCTTTCACAATTATTTGCATACAGAGTCACTTTATTTCAGCCCCAAATACAAAAGGCTATATTCAAATACAGTTGGCTGCATTCTACTGTCATTTGCCACGGTGCAAAGCCACGTTATTTCCCCCAAGATCAGCGGAGCCAGTTTCCTATCACACATGGGAGAGGAGAACCCCTTTTTCACTGAGACAACTTCCACGGCCTGTAAGTTGACGTGCCTGTGACAGATGTGACCTGGAGGTTTCTGTTCTGTGGCACACTCTGCTTCCTCTGCTCACTGTCCTTCCAACTCCTCTGCAGTCTCACAGTATCTCTCACATGGTCCTTGTTTCATAGACAAACCAGAGCAGGTTACTTATTCCCCTTAATTCACTGGATTTACAAGAAGCACACCAACTGAGTATCACTGAACAAAAGACAAAATTGTAATTACAGTGTATTTACACACAATAAAATGACCCAATCAAGCAAACAAACTGTACACAATGTGCCCTTTATTAACTGAAACCAGAAGAAACTCTCTTCAGCACTTCCAGTACTTATAAATGCATACCTATGTCCTCAGTAACCTAGACCTTACAGCAATTACTTGGACCTCAAAGCTTTGAGCCAAGTTTTCTCCACAGTATTTACTTCCTGTGACCCAAAAGAATCAAGATAACTGATCTCCAACCCCGTTTCTTCATCGCCCTCCACAATGACACCAGATTTTGCTCATTCTCCCCGATAAATGAATGCGGTTTAACTTTTCCTTTCCTTTGTCACAGCCACTCTCACGCTCCCAGGCACAGTAACACCTGTCCAGTGATGGACAGGTGCCTGGGTGCCAGTGGACAATCAGGAACTGTGGACTGAGAAGTGAGTGCACTGCTGCCAGTCAATTACAATGAGTGCAAGAGCATGGACAGCAATCTGAGAGAGCGGAAATCTGAGTCCCACTGTCCCTGCATGCCCACAGCAGCTGGGTTAGGAGTCACTGCTCTGCTCTTCTACAGACACAGCTTTTAGAAGTTCATAACCATTGCTTTGTGCTTTTACTTTTTTCTGGTAATGTAACAGAGCAATTCTCCACTATAAAAAAAGTGACCATTTGTGACTGCGTTGAGGTTCAGAGGTAGAGCCCTGGGTACATAACACACAGGCAGCACTGGCCAGACCAGCTCCAGCTCCTCCCATCAGTCTGACCTCAGACAGGATTCCCACGCCACCCCATGCAGCACCATCCCACAGGATTATGTGTCCTGCAGACACAGTTTTCTGCCACCTTGTGTGACCACACAGCTCAAGAGGCAACCTCAAAACGTTTCCCTTGCATAAAGGGAGAAGTAATTTATCACATAAATACAAGGCACAGTGAATCACCACAGCTGATCCATGCCAAAAAACAGTGCTAGTTTCAAGGGCCCCTTCTGCCATCCTTCCACTGAATAATTTAATTGAGGGGAACAACCTGACATGTCACAGCACAGTATTTCTGATGCTAATTCGTGTGCCTTTTTACCCTGTTAGAATACATGGAAGCAGAATATCGTCACATTTCTCAAGTGGGAGATTCCGAGAACTGAGTTTCAACTCTCTGATAAACCTGGAGAACAAGGCACGGGGCCAGCCAGCTCTTCTGTGAGCAAATCCCCAGTGACTCAACCAAAGTCTCCCTGGATGAGGCAAGAACCAAGAAGAAAATCATGTAATTCCAACCCAACTGTGTACAGTCCGATTTGTAAACAGAGAAAGTGGTCACTGCTTTTGAAGTGGAATATCATCATCTCAGTAAAGCAGCAGTATGACTCCAGCCAGAGTAAGGAAGAACTCACCCCAACACTTTATAATAAGGATAAATCTTTTAGCTGTAACTCAAATTGTGTCACCAGGACCTGTCTACCACAGGAAGACAACAGAAGAGATCCAAGGCACCCCAGAGACTTCAGTTGGTGAAAATAAGTGAGCAAAGTTACACAGTTGTTTTGTGGACTTCCAGTTGTGCTGACATCCTCATACAGCATCTGAAATTTAAGTACATATATAAAACCACAAATACAGTTATAAGTCTGCCATGAGTTCCATGCAAACAACTCGCTATGAGCAATGTCAATTCCTGTGTGCAGGGCCTTGCCTATACAGGGCTCTCTGCAAGATCAGGACTGTAACCTATGTACAGAAATGCTGCTAAAGTGTGTTTACATAATATGTAAATAGATAAAGAAAAGTACATTCACACCAACTACTGAGGAAAGAAAACAAATCATTTTTCTACTGCTGAAAGTACTGAATCACTTACCATCTGGTTTGTGAGGGAAAAAAAAGACTCAGTCCAATGCAGCTACAAAGAAAATCCTGTCTAAAAAAAGTAATCACATGCTAGATCCCCCTAAGTTCAATTTCCAATCATTTTAACAGAGGCATGGAAAATTTTGTTTTCCTAAAGATAAAAAAAACCCCAAGAGTAAGAAGGATGTGTGGCTTGTTAGGTCCTGATCCTGCAAGCTCTAAATACTTAGGTTTGATGAATAGTAGAAGCTAGCTTTCAGGAAAAAGTAGAGTGTCTGCATCAGTTTCTGCTGGAATACATTCTAATTTTCCAAGAAAAATTTGCCACACTTCTGTTATCATGCTTTGAAATGCAGAAGTAAAATCCAGATATTCAGCATGTGAACTAATTTGACTTTATACCTTCATAACTTTGGGTTTTTTCCTCAACCATCTGAAGTTATACCCACACAAATGTGATATGTTACTGACAAGTATATTATTTTATCTGAAAAAGAGCACATGGCCTGAGCACAACCAGCGAAGGTCATGTTTATGGCTCTGGCAAGGATTTTGTTAGTTCCAAATTTGTGATTTGTCACTTTGTCCTCAAACACATCATTAAAATTACATTTTTCATTTTTAAACAACTAAAATTTTTGTATCAACATTTTAACCCACACTCCAAAAAACAACCTACAGAGAGCACTGATCTTCCAAAGGCTTTTGTACGTCCCCTTTAACAGCTCTTCATGGCAGTTGTATGTCATGGAATCCAACTTCCCTCTTCCCTTTTTGCCTCATTCCCTAAACCAGACCAACTCACCTCTGGAACATCCCCCTGACCTCATTCACTGGTATTTCATCCACACTTGCATCCCTTCATTCCTTCTCATTTTCCTCACCATTTTTTTCTACTAATAGCCAACGTCTTTTAATCAATGATCTTGTGTTTTAATACTTTTGATATGGAACTAGTCAAATACTGGTTAATCTCTCCAAGAGAGAAAAATGCCATTCATGGGTGGCTGTAGCAGCTCTGCAGGCCCTGGCCTTTTCCTCAGTCCAATTCCTTAGTTCCAACACTCGAATAAAATTTCCTTCCTCCTCACAGGGGCCTCAAGTTTAATATGGACCATTTGCCTATGGGACAAAGAAGTATCGTATTTGATTTATCAATTAGCCTAAACATTACAAACATCTGAAAACACTGAGAGAAATTTCTCTGTCCCACTAAATACCTTACCCACTATATTTTACCATTCACAACTTCTGCTGAATACTGTCTTCCCTTAAAAAAACCAAAACAACATATTATTTATTTAAAATACAAAAATGTTCCTTGGCGATTCTTTCCTTCTTAAATATAACATTATTGATTAGTCCTATATTGATCCCCACTGGGAGAAATTTGATCCCAAATTATTAAAAAACTGTAGTTCTTTCTTGCTGAAAAAAAAAAAACACCAACTTCTGTGTTACACATACAAGCAAAGGCAATCGAGTTACTATGGCTCCATGTTACTGCTTATCATCTGTGTGACGACCATGCCCAGTCCTCACTCCTGACTGTGAAAAATAAAGGCTTAGCTTAAGATCATCTGAGCTGAAGCATTTTTGGCAGTGAGGGAAGGCTATGAGTAACCAAGCAGGTTACAGTGACTCAGTGGCACAGCAGTACCTCTTCAAGCTGCTGAAACGGGATTTCTTCAGACCTTGCCAGTAAGGCTGTCCCAGAGCTGGTGTGTGATCACTACCTGGCACAGCACAAGCAGTGGCAGACCCACAGCTCGCTCCCTGTGGTTCCTCAGAATTTGTGAGGGATCGACTGCTATCGACCACAAACCCTCAGGCTCCAGGAGAGCAGAATCACGCCCTACCCTTGGCCAAAAGTGTTCTCATTCCACACCCATCGCTACACAGGCAAAGGTAAACACGGCACTGAGGTCAGCGATAGTGGGAGAGCAGACACACACAGAAACACAGGGTTTTCCCTGCAAGGGAGCGGCTTTCCTCGTCACTGCCCGGCACCTGTAGAGCCTTGGAACGCTACACGGGCCTTTCCCCTGGGTTGTATCAACAAAGCCTTCCCTTGCCTTTGGAAAGCCAGCTGCTGAGGGGAGGGCTGGAGGCCACGGGAGCCGCTTCCAAGCAGAGGTGACCTTGCAAGCCTCTCCCACTTTCTGCTCTCCCATTGAGCGTCCAAACGGGACCCTTGGGATTCTCTAAAAGAACAACAAAACCAAGTGGAGTTCGGCACTGATGTATTAGAGGCTGGAGGGGCCTTATAGGTCCAGTGACTGAATTAAAAGGATCTACAGGGAATTGGCTTCAAAAATGGAGCAGGGGCACACTCTGAGCCCCAATTCCCGCCCAGTGGCAGTGATCCCCAGCAGTGGTGGCTCCTTCTGGCACACCTGGAGCAGCAGCACCCCACACTCACTGCCCACAACAGCCAGAGGGACACCAGGCATTCCACCTCACCACAAGCAGGAGCTGCCAGGGAGACAAACCCCTCAAAAGCATCAGGATGTGGTGAGTGTCCTCATCTCCCATGCAGGAGACCAGGGGTTCGATTCCCGCCAGGGAGGCAGTGGTGCTGTTTAAGAGTTGGACTCGATGATCCTTGTGGGTCCCTTCCAACTCAGAATATTCTGTGTGAATCTGTGAACATAAAGGACTACAGCCAAGTGTGACTTCCACCCTGTACCAGCTATCCCAGGAAACAGATTTCAACTTTCCCAACACGTAGTTGTCAGCATTTAAATTAACAGTAATGATAAATTACTTCTATGAATTTCCCTGCTTTTGAATGCACTTATGTAAAATATGTAAGATGGAACTGTTTTCATACAACCAGAGATAAAGACATGCAAGGAAGAAATTACAAGTAAACATACCACATTTTTAACTGCGTCCTTGCTGTCAGTTAGACTCAAAGTGAAGGTCCAAATTACAGTGTTTCATACATTATAAAAATAATCAGCTTAATCAATGATTCCCATTTATTTCTAGTTACATTCTACATATCACAGTAACCACATGCATTCTTGTTGATACTTTATTTTGAAAGTTATGTCAGTAATAAGAGTCATAATAAAGCTTTATGTGGACTAAGAATTACACTTGCAAATTGAACTGTGGGTTTCTTTCACTTCAGTAATTACAAAAAAAAAAATATTTTTTTTTTCCTCCCTATAGCTGAGCACTCAGGATCATGGACACTTCAACAACATTCTTCAATATATTTTTAAGTTTTAGACATAAAGGTCATATTTTTCCCACATTATATAATCAGATTATCTCTCAGAAACATTAAAGCGACATGAAAAAATTAGACAAGTCAAATAATAACTCTTTCCACAACCATTAGGGGATTTCTCTCCCTGTTTTTTGTCACCACTGCACACAGCTGGTGACAGTGCCATGCAGGTCCCTACCCTCACATCCAGGATTGGCCCCAGACAGTCAGTGAGTTCAGAAGGCGTCAGGCCATGGATAACTCACAGCACCCATCACCACAGTCTAACATGGGTGGCATCAGGGGCATTACCACAGATCTGATTTGTACCCGTGGAAAGCATAAAATCAGTGGAGCTGAATTCAATGATCAAAATGAAGCTCATCATCTCTGCAAATTCATGCACAGAGAGCTGCTTGTTGCACAGCCTCTGAGTCACTCCAACTCCTGCTCTAGGCTGTTCAGTAGCAAACTGTCAATAAAACTCATTAATGATATGCTTTATATAGAAATGATGCATTTAACTGAGAGGCTACAACAAATGAAGAGTGCAGTGAGGAGTGAATTACATCGTTAATAGAATCGTAGAATGGCCTGGGTTGGAAGTGACCTTAAAGATCGTCTACATCTCATTCCAAACCTCCTCCCATGGGCAGGGACATCTTCCACTAGACCAGGTTGCTCAGACCTCCATCCAACCTGGCCTTGGGCACTTTCAGGGATGGGACAACCACAACTTCCCTGGGCAGGCTGTGCCACTGTCTCACCACCCTCCCAGGGAAGGTTTTGTTCACAGCGTCTACTCTAAACCTACAATCTCTCAGTTTTAATCCATTCCCCCATATCCTGTCACAACATGCCCTTGTAAAAAGTCCCTCTCCATCTCTCTTGTAGCCTCCCTTCAGGTACTGGAAGGCTGCAATTAGGTCAGCCATCCTTTTTCCAGGCTGAACAAACCCAATTCTCTCAGCCTTTCCCTGTAGAAGAGCCCCATCCCTCTAATAATCCTGGCGGCCTCCTCTGGACTCGCTCCAACATTTCATGGAATACAGGATATGTGTCAGTAAAGAGGTGGTAAAGGTGGGTGGGAGTCTTTACATTACATAGATTTGCTTATGTTTGGTGTATATATGAACGTAATTCCCCTTTTGAATTCAGTAGTTATATCTATCACTCTCCTGTGTTTCTACTGATACATCAATTCTCTGATGAATAATTGATAACTAACTTTTTTCTTACATAAGCCATTACTGGAGAGCCAGCAAATATTACAGAGATGTTGTTTGTCTTCTCTTAGTCCTGTTCTCATCTGAGTCACATTTGGCCAGCATTCATATCTAGCTCCTTGATTGGAGGTAGCTATGAAAAAATAAAAATATACACCCTTGCAGAACTGGTGGCAGGAACAACGCAAAAAAGATGTTCTTTGACAAAGGTTCTTGGGTTTTGTCCTACGTAACCACACTTCCGTAGCTGCTGGCAACACTGTCAGGAAGGATGGTTTCTGTACTCCTTGTCCAAGCTCTACTTCTGGTAAAATATTCCAGCATTGTGACACAACATTTAACTACAGCTCACAACTGACCAACACAAGCATCTGTCCACCACAGACTGTTGTTTTATTTGATGCTTACTGGGAATTCTAACTTCCCAAAACTAATTAAGAAGATAAGGGAAGCAACTGCTAAAAGAGAGTGAAAATGAGCGAGGGATATTTCACAAACCTGAGGAGAGCTGCAATACATAACAGCAATAAATAAGCAAGAAGCTATCCATGGTAGAAAGGGGAGGAGGCTGGAAGTAGTGGGGTTTGGCAGGAGAAAGTAGCTGTGACACTTCTCATCACATCCTCTTTCTGTGTGGGGGGTAAAAAACCAAACACAGCAGAAGACCAAAACCATAACCTGAACCTGACCTCCCTCTCACCGGCTGTATCACAAAACCTCTGGGCTGAACTTTGGTCATCGCATCACTGACACGACAAAGCCTCAAAGCCCAACCAAGCAGCTAGGCTGTGATTTATTTTTCACATGTGCTTAATATGGTAGAGGCCAGCTAAGAATATGGCCTTTCAGATGAAAAAACATGTCAGTTTAGCTGTGAGTTGGCTGGACAGCTTGCTTTTCTCTTGAGGTTGGTTTGTGGGTTTATTTGAATATTATTGCACTGAAAAAATGTGGGTGTGACACAGCATTTAACTGGAACGTTAAATGCCAAGGACATATTTTTGTCCGTATCTGTTAGAAATGGCAATCAATAGAGATGTTAAAAACATTAAAGATCTTAAGGTGATCAATTATGCAAAATGTAAACCTCATCACTAGTTTAACGTGGCACCAAGATTGTCCACACAAAGATGTTCCTAAAGTCTTTATAAACATCCTTGTACACAAAACACTGGTTTACAGAGTGGTAAGCATTGAAAGGGGCAAGTAACTCACCCAATACCACTCAGCAAGTCAAGATCAGGCTGAGCTCAGACTCAGAATCCTGCTTTTCCATGCTGAGCTTTCCTACAATTACATGTTACTCCAAGTGCACAATGTCCTACACATGCCAAGCATTTGGTTCCACAAAATGGCTTATTTTTGTGCTACAAAGGAAAAGAACAAGTGCATTCAAAAGGGACCATTCTAGAACTCACTTGCAAGCAAAGTGCAACTGCTGAGGCAGGACACAAATGGACAATCAATAGAGAATACAAATACCATCATCACTGGTAACGGTAACTGCCAAAAATTCCAGTCCACACCTCTGTAAATAAACTGTCCCCGTGGAAGGGGACTGAATAGAAGAGCACACCGAGCCTTCCAAACCCCTCAGCTTCTGACAAAATGCCAGTTGCCACCTATTGCAGCAGCAATGAGACTGTCGTGGCACTTCACTCCAACACAGAAAGGCTCACAGGCCAATAAAGACTCTACCTCTCCACTCAGGACAATGCCCCTTCTTCCTAAGCATCCTGCCAGGTACGGAAATAAACACCTGATCTTCACTCTGTGCTTCCCACACTGGCACAGGACTTATCGGGGTGTGAACACGAAAGAGCTGAAGGCTGCAATGATTTGTAGCTTCAGGTGGAACTTGAAGGCAGCAAGTCAAAAGAACATCCTTCTCTGTGGAGAAGAAGCAATGATGCCATGACCTGAAGTTGCATTCTGTGCACCAAATTAATTTACAGAGGGCAGAAAATAGGTTTGGGAAGAGAAATCTGTGACACCAAGCTTTGTTTACAGTATCAGTATTTCATCCACTACTGGGCCATCATCACATGCACACAACACTTGTATTTCTGATTCTTGTACAGTATTTATGATTCATGTGAGACTGGTGAGACATTGGAACAGGATGCCCAGAGAAGTCGTGGATGCCCCATCCCTGGCAGCGTTCAAGGCCAGGCTGGATTGGAGTCCTGAGCAACCCGACATAGCAGGTGGCATCCCTGCCCATGGCAGGGTGTTCCAAGAATTAGATTCTCTTTAAGGTCACTTCCAACACAACCCATTCTACAATAATGGGTAAGAATACTGTAAGGCCACATGTTTCTTACTTAAGTTTAATACATACCTTAAGACTAGAGTTTTCCTGTAATCAAGAAAACACAGTGGTTCACCTTGTTTTAAAATTAATTTTTTTAAGTTGTCAGGCTGTAGCCCCTGCAGTTGTATTTGATTATGGTTCAGCTGTTTTTCAGAATCCCAACCAGCTGGGCCTATACCTACCATGGTACCTACAGGTTCCACGCCCACTCAAGTCACTGAACTCAGGGTGGTGTGAGCCTGTACATTTCTGTGTCCAGAGCCTAATTTTGTTTAACAAATCTCAACACTAAGGGGTCAATTTCTGACTTCACACCCAAGGATCATCGAGACATGACCTGCCATGCACAGTCACACCAGTTAGAATGAAGGTAACAGGAGCACTGCCACAAACACACAAATTAAATAAAACATCGCATGTAATGCCCTGACTGAACAAATGCTGCAAACTTTTTGTAGTACATCGCCCTGAAACAACTACACGCAGGGTCCACCAGGCTGGAACCAAGCCAAAAGATTATCCATCCTTCCTGCCACACGTGGGTTCTCTCAGCAGCTGGAACTCCATGTGCTCGCCGGCGTTCATCTGTGGTTAAAGACAACGAATTCAGACACAATCACGCTCAAAAGTGAACATAAGGAGATGTGAGGACAGGACGTGCAGTACAGCATGACCCCGACCCAGGGGCAGGGGCAGCGCCAGAAAGCTGAAAGCTGACGGATCTCCCCAAATGGCTTGGCTGCATCAAGCAGTCCGCGATGAACAGCAAATTGTTTCTGCACGTCCACGACCCCGCTCAGCTCCACGTGGCTGAACGACAAGCCGAGCGGTAAGTTGCTGCCTCTCTTTCCCGCGCTCCCCGCGGCGGAGCGGCAGGAAACGCACGGCCCGGGGCACTTATCGCCGCGGCTCCCCTGCCCCTGCCCCTGCCCGGGAGCGGGACCCTCAGCCCGGAGCACCGCCCGCTCCCGCCGCCTCCGCTCCCCTCACCCCGTGGCGCTGCTGCTTCTTCTTCTTCTTCTTCTCCTTCCTCCTCCTCCTCCTGCTGCCGCC
>WEKX01027485.1:336082-482920 GCA_013390025.1 Pitta sordida
CCCGCCCCGGCCCCGCTCGGCCCCCGCCGCCGCACAGGGGGGTATTCCGGTGGCGGGGCCCTTGTCCTAAAAAGGCGAGGATCCGGCCCCGCCCCCCTGCCCTTTTTAGGGAACTCGTTCCGGAAAATTTTCAAACCGCTCGGAAAAGCAGAGGAGGTCCCGGGGCCGCCCCGCCGGACCCCGCTCACTTTCGCAGCGGTCCGTAACCGCAAACCGGCGGCGGTCAGAAAACAGCCGCATTCACGGAATACAGCTTCTCCGTTCTTAAAGAAAAAAATAATATTTTAAAAAAATTATTTTTTCTGAATTACGGGTGGAAAGAGCCGCCGAGCAGAGCGGCGCTGCTTTTTTTGGAAAGTGTCTGATCTATATATACCGTCGCGAAAACGGAACAGCCTGCTCCGCCGTCGGTGGGTTGTTATTGTACCGACGGGCACAACCGGGGACGGGACAGAGGGGGATGCGGTGTCCCCCCCGCCACCCCGTCCCGTCTCATCCCCGCCGCTCCCACCCTGCTCAGATCAACCTCTTTTTTTCACACTTTCCATCCGTTCCCGCCTTTGCTTACTTTCTCTAGGCTCTCCTCCATAACGCAGGTATCAAACCAAAGAGTGCTTAAATTCTGTCTTAATTTTTTTTTCCTCCAAAGTACTAAAAATAACCTCCCTTGTGCCTCCCTTCCCAGGAGAAGCCAATCTTTCAAACGCTGTTCCAAAGCTCAGAGCTTGCAGCCCCTACCTCTTCTTGCTGATGAGGGTGTCAGATGTAATTATTTTTGAAAGCTGTATCCCATGTCACTAATCTCATTTACTTGGGGATATTTCATCTCCTGGCTGTTTAGTCCTGCATTTAGGACAGCAACTCTCACATATGGTCTGCAGCGTGCGAGGACCCTTTTCAATGGCCTGCAGTAAAAACCCAACCCATTGATGATCCAAACAGCAGCCAGACAGCCAGGTATGAGAGTGTGCACTCCTGTTCCAAAGCAACAGGCCAGAGAATACATACAAAGGCTAAAAGCTCTTTGCTTTCATCTTTAACTGCAAATATTTACAGGTCTGGCATAGTGTATGCCACAGAAGTGTGGCATGAGCCTCTACTTTGGGTCCAAAGTGCTGTGACGGTGTCTCCCAGGCCCCTCTTTATCCACACCACACTTCACACCCGAGCTGACAAAGGCTCTTTCAGTTCCTCCAGTTCTGTTTCACTGCCTTTGGTGATGCTCCAGGTTCACAACTTGTCGGGGCACTGCAGAGCCCAGGTCAGACAGAAGCATCCCTGGAGAAGTACAAGCTTTAGGAGCACTTGTCATGCTTCCTAAGGAATAGTAGACATAAACATAGACACTTGCCTTGATGGGTGCTCAGAGAAGTGTGCACGATAATTAGTAAATATGTAACTGCGGTTTTCAACATTGATTTTTGTTACCAGTCCTTTCTAGCACGTAATGTACAGCCAATACAGTTTGACATATGAGGTTTAGTTGAAAGAAAGCTTTCAGTGGGATTCTAGGTATTTTCATTTAAGAAACCCATCTCAATTTAAAAGTTAAATTGTGACAGAGAGACAGGTTCTGGGAAATTTGACTGAGAAGTAGGAGCAATTGTATTGTACCTTTCCATTACAGCTGAGCTATAATTGGTCTAATCGCTACTATGAAAGAACAAAATATTGGAATCTGTTGTGCAGTGGGACGAATTACTTTACATGAATTTGAGAAACAGTAACTCAAAGTGCAGTATCCTCCTTACTGCAAGACACTGCAGATGTATCACATTCAAGGTTTATGGATATTCTACATAATTTCCTGTATTATTTCAAAATACCACATGCCCACTGTTGACACTAACTCATAATGCACACAGGAGAAAGGAGAACCAAGATTTCACACCCCACCTTAATCTCCCCACGAATCAATTCTACCTTTGAATTAACTTGGTTAACTTAATGCTCTTCCACTATGGAGAAGGATTTAATGAAAGGCTAGCACAAATAAAATCTACCCTACCTTCCTGGCTAACTTCACCTGAGGAATACGTACTACTATAGTTGACTTGGTTGCTTAATTTTAAAAGCCTTCTTAAGAATGGAATAAATTGTGTCTGATTTCCAGCCTTTCCAGGGACAATCAAATCACTCAGCATCTCTCAATGGGAGCTTTGTCTGAATAGCAGCAGGATCTGGTGTGGGGCAAGATGGAAACATAGTTAATGCTCAGTTTCAGGAAGATGTTGACAGACGAAACTCAAATGTTTCTGGGCCCTTTTCAGATATTCTTGTTGTATTGCTTTGCATGTGCTTTGATCCCCGTTTGTCTGACTACAGCAGACTCCAAGGGTTAGACTGTCCAACTCACACTGACATCACTGAGCCTTATATGTAAAAATACCCCACTGATTGCTGTGGTTCCTATAAACCACGTGGTTTCATATGACGGACAGATTGCTGGTGCAAATTGCCAAATCCCCACTGGCACCAGGAGCCTCGAATGTGCATGACATGTCTGACTGGATCTAGCATCGACTGAAGAGAGCTGAAGGGCAGAACTTCTGTTCCCAGTTTCTTTGAAACCAGGCCCCTTTGGCTTTACTGTACGTATTTGCTCTTTTAACAAGCTGCTAGCTGACGTTGCACTGGGGTTATGTTTCCCTGCAGCCATTCTCTACCACAAGTACCTGAGACAGGAGCTGTAGGAATGAAATTGTCCTTATCTCCATGAGTTGAGAGCGGCTGAGGAAGAAAAGGCAGCTCATCATCTGTGGAGCTGGCAACACATTTCACCAGTGTAACATCACACATTTGAGTCATCTCTCCAGGGGGTTACTATGCTTTTGCAGCAAAACTCAACCGACCTCATGTGCTGACAGCAGTGATGCTGGTAGGCCTGCTTGGGAAGCACACCCTGCCGCTTCCACTGTGCATCCTCCTGTTTGGGGGAATGTTATGGTGGCCCCAGCTCAGCAGGTGCCCTCAGGAGGGGGAACTCAGCTGGGAGCAGGGAGTTGTGTGAGTGACACTGTTCTCTGACGACAGAGTTAGATTCATATGGGGGTTGGTGTTTCTTTAACGTTTCACATAAAAGAGAAAATCTTCTCTCCAAAGCTGGATTTGAGTTTCCTAAATTTGCCCCTTTTCACTGGAGGTAGAAAGATTTGTCACGTCCTCACAGGAAGCAATGCTTGTTTACCAATACCTTATGTTTTGCCAGGGGTGTCTCCTGGATTCCCGGGATGCAGGCAAAAGCCACTTCCATTCAGCCTACCCTGCCTGCCCCTCCCAGGCCTGACACAGGCTTACAGCCTGCACTGGCCAGCCACCAAAACCTGGAATCCAGCCAGGGAAACCTGCTGGAAACATGAACATACAGAAAACAGCTGCCTGACTGCTGGCATGCCAGGGGAAGAGGATGGTTAGGGAGCAGAGGAGCGGGCATCCCAGTCTGCCCTTAATTACAGTACCTTGAAACCACTCTGCGGTTTTCAGCCAAGGCTGCTTGTTGTTTTAGGATGGATGCCTGTAAGTTTAAAATAAGTAAGTGGCTTTGTTGTGAGTATTCAGCTCAGGAGAGTGGTAGCAGCATCCTGAAGGGCTACTTAAGTGTCAATAATAGTTTCTAAATCGGGCTATAGGAATTAAACAAACCCATGTGGAATCAGCAAGCTACTAGTTTAGGTTTGTGTGGCTGTGAACAAGTATGTGTGGCGGAGAAAACTTCCGGTCAAATAAAAGCAACAACAAACTCGTTTGCTCAAAACTCATTCTCGTTATTAAACACGCACAACATTTCCTGGATGCTCCCGAACACAGTTTCTAGCACATGTGTTAAATCCGTAGTCCCGCGACTGGTCCCTGCCGGAGCAGCCGAGGGAAGGATGCTCCCTTGGGCGGCGGGAGGGGAGCGGGAGCGTGTGCGGGCTCCACTGCCCTCTCCTGGGGGAAGGCGCTCCCGGGAGCCAGCGGGGACACGGCAGCTGAGCGAAAAGCGAAGCGTTGGGCTGAGTCCTGCCGGTGTTTCACAGAATCACAAAATGTGCCGAGATGGCAGGGACCCATAAGGATCATCGCGTCCGACTCTTAGCCCTATACAAGACCATCCCCAAGAGTCACACCCTGTGCCTGCGAGTATCATCTAAACACTCCCTGAGCTCTGGCAGCCTTGGTGCTGTGCCCACTGCCCTGGGGAGCCTGTTCAGTGCCCAACCACCCTCTGGGGGAAGAACCTTTTCCTAATATCCGACCTAAACCTCCCCTGACACAACTCCAGACCATTCCCTATGGTCCTGTCGCTGGTCACCACAGAGCAGAGATCAGTGCCTGCCCCTCCTCTTTCCCTCACGGGAAAATGGTCACTGCAGCGAGATCTCCTCAGTCTCCTCCAGGCTGAACAGACCAACTGACACCTTTTCTGCTTTAGATTATACCTTGAAACGTGGTATCAGGGGAAAAAAGCTGTGGCTGCCCCATCCCTGGAAGTGTTTCACCCTCTAACAGCACCCCTAAAGGTTTTTATCACAGTCATGCTACCTACAGAGAGAGCACCATGTTGAGACAGAGATGCCAGCCACAGGCTGTGACCCCACAGCCCCAAAAGTGTCAGGATGGGGATCTGTCCTAGGGTGTCCTAACCCTCAAACCTTGTCAGGATCACATACCACAGAGAGGTGCTGGGCGCAGGCCACAGAAGGGCATCCCTGATGGAACGCTAAAATATCAGCTGCCAGGGGAACAAAGTAAGGAAAGAAAAGAAAAAAATTGCTTCTCATAACTGTGACAGTAACTCAAGGTACATATACATATCGTTCATGAGACAAGACTCTCAAAATAATGACTTTGTTTCTGAATAGTGATAGTCTGCCTACTAAGCTCTACTTTCCAGTTCTTTCTTCCAAAACTAGTTTCACTTACCCTTGTATTTCCTGCTGTAATGTGTCTCCTGTGCTTTGTATAAATACTGCCTTGTTCCATGGCCGGGCCTTTAGTCCAGAGAGAGCTTAATTGAGCACATCCCTTAATGATACAAGTGACCTTCTTCCTTGAAGGGCTGAAATAAAAAAAGTATAGCAAGAGTCACATTTTCAGTTCTCCTCTTGGTCCCATTACATTTAAGTCTTGTTAAGTTTGAGTGCTTAGAAATCTTATCAGAAGACTTTCTGGAAATACTCAGTTTATAGGAAATGCCTTCAGAACTGAGCACAGCTTTTAAGCCTCAGGTGAGGAATAAATTCAGATGTGGCACCTCTTTCCAGCAGACCACAAGGGAAACCAAAACTCTGGCACCATTTTCCATGCAATAGTCTCAGAGGAGATGTGGAAGAACTCTGTGGGGTGTTTCTCAGAAACTTTCCACCCCTCCAGGGAAGCTGGAGCCATTCACAGGATTTCTAGATTGCCAGGCACTCATTTGAGTTTGCCCTGTCTATGTGCCACTTCTCAGAACCTGTTTCCATTTATGCCTCTTTTCTCTGTGCTTTGGTCTTAAACCAGTCTGCCTTGAGCCTTGAAAAACCTCAGCTCTTTGCTCTGGGTAAGTCAGTCTGAATGGGGTTCTGGCTTTTCCTTAGTTTTTATCAGCATTTATTTTCTGCTCCTGAGGGCACGTCTACATGCTCCAGTCTCACCATCCTGACTGTGAACTCCTGAGGACAAGGGGGTTCAGGTTCATTTTCAGCAAAGTTACCCAATGGGTGGCTTTCTGTCAGCAACTGACAGCAAATTTTATTGGAGCAGAGAATTTACAAAATAAAATACACAAGAGATTAAAATAAGCAACATGTTTTGCTTTAAAATTTTTAGGGCCAGATCTTCAAGTGATGTAAGTTAGCATAAGTTTTCTGGTGCTATAACCCCTACAATCTGAGTGAAAGTCAAAATGGGATGTGATTTTATTTACAGTTTGGTTACTTTTCAAGGCTAAAACTCCAGCTTCTCTGGGGGTGGGCATGGTCTTTTTCATCCCATATTTGGGCTGCTTCCACTTGTTTTGCAGGAGTTCGTTTCTATCTTTGATTTATTTTTCTCTGCTGCAGTGCATTGGCCTTGTTCTTTCACCTCCCCTCTTTACTCTCTATTGTCCAACGTTTTCAGCTCTTTTCCCTCTTCCCCCTCCTGTCTTTCCTCTTCCTTGGTAGTTCCTTTTCCTTCCCCCTTATCTCAGCAATTGCTGCCAACTGCTATATTTGGAACAGAGTGGGAACGAAATATTCTAGTGACTTTACTTTGAAATAACTGAGAAGAGCAGATGATTTGCTTTGAACAAATAGAAGATACATTGAGGAGAAGGCAGGCTAGTAAAGTCAAAACAACATCACTAGTGAATACCTGCCCAGCAGGTTCCTCTTTCCCAACTCTCAGGATAACTTAACCAGCTATCAGTTCTTGTTTGCTTTGTTTTAGCTTTAAATTATCCTTTTGTGCAAAGTTTCTCTCTCCAGGTGAGTAACCCAAGGTGCTAACAAGGCCTAGCTCATCACCATAATGTCTGGGCACTCATACATCAAGGAAGAACGCTAAAATCTCAGATGCCAAAATTAGACAAACCAGGATATACATATATTTGTTTAACACCTGAAATCAATGCCATTGCATCTTCTGATGTAGTCACAGAATACTGTTACAGAGTCCCACTTACATAGGAAATATGCTGGGAGGAACAATTTCCTATGGAGCAATATGATTTCTCCATCTCCTCTCACATTAGCTCCTTCTCGTCGCCACCTGTTCCTCATCCCCCCTGCCATTTAAACTGCTCTAAGCAACATATTGACAAAGCCAGTGAGAAGCAGAGCTACCTGAACAGGACAGCACAGAACATGTTTCTCCCTATCCCCCACATTTCTGTGTTTATATGATTAACTCCCACACTGGCAAATCAAACAAGAAATGAGGCCAAATGAGAAATTCAGCATCACAGCTTAGCACTTGGTGTCTGTGCCAGAAGAAGGCCCAAGTCTATTTCTCTACGCCCAAGTGAAGCCAGCTCTGTTAAAACTCTGCTGCTCTAATGTGTTTGTGTATTAAACTGTTTCATACAGGGGAAGGTACATGAAATTACATGCAGAAAACTGCAGGGACAAGATCTTTTCCTTAAAAATAGCTACTAAATATTGGACAAGAATCTAGGAAGAAATGATCCTTCCATCCATCAAAGAGTTCCTGACATTTTATAAACCAGCCAACATAAATGGTCATGCTGACATGGTGCTTCCACAGTTGTGTCTGCAATAATTGTTAATAAACTCAGTTTGCCAACAGAATACAAGTCAGGACCAATATCTTAGGAGGGCAAGGCAGACCAAGCTGTGATGCTTTTCTGTCAGACCATCTAATAGAAAAACGGATCAGTCTTCAAGCCAACAGATTCTTTTCCATGTTCACACTACAACTACTGCCACCACAATGCAGATCTTGAATGTGCAGTCTATATCAAGAGCAAATAGAGCCTAAGCAAAGGGGGAAATGAATGACCTGGGCTAAGAAGTGACATTTCAGCGCTACCAGTAATTCCTACAAGGGCTTGCCGAGTGTCTCTGGGCTTCTGTCCCTTAAAACTGAGCACACGGGAATCCTGTGTGTGCTGCAGACATAACATAGTAACATTCCATACTGAATTAAGTGCATGTGCAACGGCTAAGGGCATTTCATCAGCATCAGATGAGTTTTTGCAATTTTATGCTGCCATAGAAAGCACATATATTTCATTTATGGGTTCCCAATCTCAGGACAACAGAAAAATGAACTCTGACATATTTAGAGAGCACTGGTGAATTCAGAGTTCCCGTCCCTGTTATGTCTCATCCCCTGTCCCATCCTCTCCATCCTGGCACCTTGCAGCTTTCCTTTCATCCCTCTCGACTCCACATGCTCAGTGCAGCTGAATAACAACTTCAAAGCTTATTTGAAAAATAATCTTTAGCTTAAGGCTCACAGGGCACTAAGGACACAGACCTGGGCCAGTTTGCTGAAGAGGTAGCTAGCCCACAGCTGTATGGCCACAAACAAGTCTGCCCTTACTGGCCCAGGAACCAGAAATTGCTTCCCAGGCACTCAGGAGTGCCAGTGTGCCCTTGCTTTTTATTATTGAGCACATGCAGATTTGACTAAGGCTTGGCTGCACCTAAGCCGTGACTAAACCCCACTATGACAGACACAATAGAGACTTTCTTCAAGCTCCCTGGACTGGACCAGCTGAAAAGATGAGTATTTTCTGAGCCTTTGTACCACCATTCCAAATGGAGGGAATTTTCATGCCCAGAGTTAGTGGCCTTGTCCCTGGACTCTATTTTCTGCCTGAAATCAGCCCAGCCATTTCTTTCACCTTGTAGGATGACAGCCAAAGCCAAGTTTCAGAGTTACTCTGGGGCCTCCCTGTGTCTTTCTAATGCAGGCTTTGGGTGAAATGAGCCACATTGGCAGCCAGGGTACCTGCCTGGAGAAGGCTGAGATCCAATAGGAAGATGTCACTTGTGTCCCATTTTCTTCACTCAAGCGTGGAGCAGGCCACAAGGAGCTAACAGGCTGCGCATCTGGAGAAGGGGAAATGAGAAAACTCCAAGTGGTACATTACAAGTATCGATCTGCAGTTACAACCACAACCTGCAAGTACTTCCCAGGCACCCTAGGAGGGAAAATCACTGTTGCCATGTCCCACAAATGGGAAGAGAAGGTGTGAAGAAAGAGCTGTGCCACACGGATGATGGGATGATGTTTTGCACTCAATCTATAAGAGATACCAAAGGACAGGAAGTATTGACCCTGTGATGTACAACAGACCCTCTTAAAGCCAGGCTGAATAATCTTAACCATATCAACACCCCTGTCCTGTGATTCAGGACAGTGCTTGTGCTGGAGAACACTAAAAGCACCATCTCTGCCACAGGCTGACCATGGAGTTTGCAGGCTTTCTGATAAGGACACTTGCAGAAACAAAACTCAGAGTTGACAACGTGTCTAAAAACACACACGGTGTCAGAAGAGGAATGAAATGTTGCTTCCCCCTCTCTCCCCCAACCTCATTACAGGCTAGGGAAAAATAATGTATGGAGAATAATACTTCACCATCTAAAGAGTTTTTCTGGTTTCTAAATCTAGAGAAGAGTCATTGTATATTTTGACAGAAAAATGGATCAAAATAATAAAGTGAATACAAAATTATATTGCTGTCAATAATTTAATTTACACAAAATAGCACTGTGACATGGTAATTGTTATATATGATGCAGAATTCAGTATAATATTTGGAGAATGCATTATAGAAAGTCAACATTTAACTACTAAAATCAACTTACATAATCAAAGCTGTCAGAGAATCTTTACAGTTTTATATTAATTTGAATGTAATTTACTATAGAGGTGTCATTCTTGGAGGTGCTTACAATAGTTAATGATCTCTGCATTTCCATTATAAAATTCCATTTTCAAAGGTTTATAACTTGGTCTTAAGAACTCTCAGCCCTCTGGCACATTTTCCTTTTCCTTAAAAAAAACTGTTTTAAACTTTTCTCTCAGAGCTGATAGTGTGGTTACTTTCTAAATTAATTTTGAGGGTTTGCTAATTTACTGCTTGCTAGCCAGGGATCTCAGAAAAGGAAAGATACTTCATAGCAGAAGACATTACAGTTACATTCTCTTCTCCCATTTTCCTGAGTATATGACCCCTCAGACCATTTTTCTTGCTGAAGTGTCTAAGTATCTTCCAATATTCTATCCAGACCTTCTCCATCATTCCTTCTCTCTTTCCTGTGTTGCTGCCATTAAGCTTTCTTCCAGGTCCTTCTCCTCATCTCACACTTTGACTCTGTTCTTTGTCTTCCCACAGGTGTCCACATTTATGCTGGCAGTTGGAACTTCCATCACACCCATATTTCCGTGGGCTGCCCTGGCTGCACAGTCCCTCAGCCTCACACCTTTTCTCAAGATGCAGCCCTAACTCACTTTTCCAGCTCACTAGAAGACCAGCAATTAGTTTTGCTCTTGCAAGTGTGTTTCTCTCCCTGAAGTTTCATGCTTGATTCGTATCAGACTTTATCCATCATCCTACCCAGACCTGCTCTGTTGGTTGATTGGTGATTTTCAGTTTCCCAGCCATGGTGACTCTGCACCCCTGAGGCACCAAAGCTGTTCCCCCCTGCCCCAGGCCTCCTCCACTGCAAACCAGTTGTCTACAAACACATTGTTACAGGTCATTTCCAGAAACAGAATTTGAAAGGCAAATTGTCAGCAATTAACTGTTGTCAACAAAACTACTATCCATAATAGAACTAAAACCTTGATTTGGTAGACCTGCTCCTGTTCACAGGTCTAGTTTCCCTGCTCAGATTCACTTGTTTTTTCTTCCATGTGAGCCAGCTGTGATTTTGGATCCCCTAGCTTTCTGAAACCTCAGTACTCTTAGACCAGACATGTTTGAGCCAACGTGCACAACTATTCATAGCCTAAACCGTCACCACCATGTAAACATTTAGATTTACACTGGAGTCATTTTGTCACTTGTACAGGATCTTTTTTTTTTTTTTTCCCTTGCAAGAGAAGAGTGTTTTAAAGTATTAGTAATGCTCTATTCTAGCCATTCTGTCTTGATATGGCCACTTTTTTCCAATGCCAACACTTAGCCTAAACATTTCTTTCTCTTTCTCCATCATTGCCATTTTTCGTGTTTGAAAAAAATGATTATACTACTTTTTAATAATTCAGTGATGTCACAAATAAGATGGGACTCTCCATACTGAGAACAGATCTGGAGTTTCAAACAAAATCTGTTGCTTACCTATCATATTACTGGAGCTGGAAAGAAAAACTATTTCGTAGACGTGATATTTTTATGATGGACTTGATTCAAGAAAAATGTGCTCATATTTAGACTGGATGGAATTGGTGACTAACTCAGTAAAATGGCTCAACTCTGTAACTAGGGCAGATAACAATGAGGAAGACAACACTGGGAGTATTCAGATTCATAATTTGGTGGCACAGATTCATAATTTAGTGGTACAAAGAAACTCTAGAAATCACTGTTATTTTTCCCCGTGGATATGCTGCTGGACACAAGCAGGATGACTGTCTGGCTAAATTGTATTTTATAGAAGCATGTGACACTTCAGATCTTTATTCTGGTTTTGGAAAAAGAAACCTAAAAGACTGACTGTAGCATGGACTACTGCCTGAAAACTCCAGATGTTATTTCATCATTCTTTGTGCCGAGAAAACAGAAGTGGAAGATGAGACTTGAAAACTGTCAGAAAAGTCAGGGACTCTATGGATCTCATCTCCTGCAGAATGAATGGGGCCTGACAGGCACAGGAGCTTAGGGGACGATCTTCCAGACTGGATGATGATCCTTGAATTTTCACTGTCCCTCAGAGAAAAAAAAATCTACCGGACCAGGTTATCTCCATTCAATATTTTCACTCCTTGAATCTCAATGACGAGGTTTTCCTCTGATGTAGGTAGCGCTGCCCGCTCTCCCGAGGTTGACGCCCACTTCATTCAAGTATTCCTGGTGCAGCGGGGATGTTAGTGGCTACTGGCTCGCAGCCAACATCCCACACATTTCCTCCGCAGCAAAAATGCCTTAATTCTGACCCACTGCCTTTCAAGTAGATAGTGGAAAAAAAATCAGTCACAAAGAGCTTCGCTTTTATCCGTGTTTTTCCTTCAGAAAGATCTGAAACAAACCCCGTCAGACATTGTTCTTTTCTTTTTCAAGACCCGCGGTCAGCGAGGGTGAGGCGCGGTGCTGCTGTTCGAGCCTGAGCCCGGAAAGAAGTTAAAGGCATTCAGAGGGCGGTGTTTATGCATTTGGGAAAAGGATTTTGCAAGCAGGGTGACTGCCCAGGGGCCGGACCACAGTTGGTGCCGTTCTGCCGGCGGCTGCATCCAGCGCCTCTCCTGCTCAGCAGCTCCTTCTGAATCACTTCAGCCATCACCTGCTGCGGGAGTTTGTGTTTGCCAGGCAGGGCACTGAAGTAAGATGGGAAGAGATGGTAGTTTTGGGGTGCCAGCTGAGGGGTTCTGTCCTCAGCACGGAGAGGAACAGCAGTGCTGACGTTACCTGAAGCTGTGGGCAAAGTGTCCTGAGCCCAGCAGCTGAACGGGCGAGTGGAAAATGTGCGTGAGTGCAAACTGGGCATGGCCAGCGCCACTGAATTTGAGATGGAACAAATTAGGCAACACACGTGTGTTCTCAGACCCACAAAAACCAAACACATACGTGGTTTTAAGACCAGTGCACAGAAAATGGGATTTAGTGGAACAAAGCTGTCCGCTGCCATTCCATTGCACATAACCCTAAGGGAAAACAGCACAAACAGGTTTTGTATCTGATCATCTGGCCAGGAAGAGGTGAGGAGAGGTGCAGTGATGTTCACAGGGGAATGTGGTGCCAAAAATTACAATACAGGGAGGCCTGGAATCAAAAGCCAGGGAGAAAAGGGTTGGCAAACCATTGAGTTAATTTCCAATGGTGCTATCAGGATGAAAGAAAGATAAACAACTCTCCAAGTTAACAAGTTCTGTAGTGAGAAATATTTGAGGAAAGATACTAAGAAATAAATAAAAATAAAAATATAAATATAAATCAAAAAGGTGTCTGGAAAGAAAATCCCAAAGACAAACACAGTCTAGGAAAAAATCACCAGCAAGTGGAAGACAGTTGTTTAAATGTTGTGATACAGATATAAAGATATTCTACTTCATTCAGTAGAACAAGAAAATCTGGATGACTAGAAATAAGACAGATAATTAAGTTGAATGAAAGGAATTAATTAAAGACATCATTACACTAACCTTGCAAAATAAAGTTTCAAAGATTGCACACATGCTAATTTTAGTAGCAGGATGGCTGTAAGTATGGAGACAATTAGGAATATTCACTCCTTTATACCAGGATGAATGTAGAATCTGAATGGAGATTAGGTGTATTTGGTGCTGTTCCAGCTGATTATGATCTTGGAAAGATTACATGGAAACTGATGTGGCAATGCACTGAATTTAAGGAGAATTGCAAAACGTGCAGGTGAACTCAAGGAACAAAACTAAAACAGTAAAACGAGCAGAGGTGAAAATACAGGCTGGAGAAAACTGACAGCAGGAATGATTTCAGAAAAAGTGAGGATAGGTAAATTGGATAAAGCAGAGGAAAAGGCAGGCACCCATCATCGCCATGACACTTGCATTACATCTCACTTCCAAGTGCAGGGTCCAATTTGGGAGAAGGCAAGAAGGAGAATATGCTCTTTTATAGGGGAAAAAAAAGGCTTCTTTCTTTTGCAAGTTCCTGTGTCAGTAGCCATTTTATGGGGCTGCCAATCATGACAAATCAACTGAAAAGCCAAATCATTTTCTAAAGCATCCACCTTCCTAGAGAAAGATTTTCAAGTTGACTGTGTACAATCCAGCTGCTGCTTTTAATCTTTCCCTGACAACAGTAGTTGTTTTATTACTGTGACAGTCATTTGTAGCCCATGAATAGTACCACAGTCCTTGTAAGATAGGAAAATTCTTTTGATCTATGATTTCATAAGGTTTAGCAATGGACAAAGGATTTTTCCTGTATACTTGATCACACACTTGCTGAAGTTTAGGCTTGGAGCCAATAAAAAGGCATTGAGCCACCCATTTAGAGATACACAAAAATCCTTCTTTATGAATAACAACCGCTAGAAAAAATTAATTTATTATAAAAATACTTCCTATTAATAGAAAATGAAAAACCAGGTTACTCCTGAAATAATTTTGTTACCTTGCCACAATCACTTTTAACCTTGATGCATTTTAATACGGTATGATCTAGAGGATAGAAAATATGGAGGCAAGATAGGCATAAGTGTGAAAAAGGAAGGTATTTCAAGCCCTCTGTAATAACTAGGAGAAACTGGGAGAAGATTCAGGCAGACACAGAACCATTTTCCTGCATAATGACTTGTTCTATTTGCTCTACAAGTAAGTGTATATTTTGTGCAGTCTGAAACACTGTACAAACTTGAAAATAAAATATATTTCTGAACAAGAAAACCATTCAGTAATTATTTTGAGTGAAAAAGTAATTGAAAATTATAAAATCTGTAATTTTTATTACTATGGGCTGCAGTACTTTGAGCACTTACACATATGTTAAACTCCTCATTTTCTTATCCTATTCACACTGAAGGCCGTTCTAGTTTTCCTGAAGTGTAAGGAATTAAAACAGAAGGCCTTTGTGATATCAAAGTGTGAGGACAATGTTCCCAGGATGGCTATCAATTCATCTGGTCAGCTGAGTACATAGGGGAATATTTAAATAACGTGTTGAATTGAAGTCTGGCTTCTTTAAATTCTTTCCTTTGAAAATGGACTTAGAAGTCCATTGGCACAGCCAATTTCCATTTCTAAAAATCCACATCGAGCTTAAAATTTAAAGAGTAAAAAGAAACAATTATCTTCTTGGCTGGGTACAGTTAGAAATCTGTCATCTTTATACTTACACTGATCAGAAGGAAATCACAGAGGATTAAAGGATGGACAGGCATTCCTCTTCCACTCCCTGCACTATTCAATTGTTCACATCTGTAGTATTTCTTAAATAAGTATATTACAGTAGACAAAAACATTGGATACCATGTGCCAGACAGCTTCTGTTTATATTCTCTTGAAATTTCCACAGAATTCCACAAAAAAAAAGAAATCACATTTTCTGGCAAAATGCCACCCTGACTCCTACAGTCTAACACAAATCCTTTGCCTCAGAATTTTCAGATAAACCACTTCATTTTGGTTTCATTAAATACTTTTGGCAATATATGGAGATGCCTCTGTGCAATTGCTAAAAAAACTTAAGACCTTCACAATCAGCTAAAACTGACCCTGGTGTCAGTGACCCTGAGAAATCAGCTCTCAGTGCAAGCAGAGGTCTTCACTTCTGTTTCTCCAGTTTGCCAGATCTCTAAATGAGAGACTTTCTAAAGGGTTATCTTTGCTCTAAACACTTAAAGCTGTATTTTTAGCCCCACTGTTTTGAAATAATGCACATCCCTGAGCTCTGCATGTGCAAATTTTTCTCTCCATTCTTTCCTCCAAATTAGGAAAAATCAGATGAAAGAATTTGGCCACTGTTTTTTGCTAATTATGTTCAGAAGTTCCTACAGAACATCAACCTCTTGCATCAGACCATGCCTGGAATGACAACTTTCTCAGCATTTCCCCACTAGATCCTGTTAACTGAGTTATTCCCTGTCATTATCAGCTCTTGGACTTGCCCTTTGAGAGCTGAGTCCACGACAGTGGGAAAGATGGACTTCCTGCAGGAAACAAGGCCATGTGTTACTGCATCCTTCCTGCCACATCTTGCAAAGTGCTTAAGGCATTGTGCAACAAAAAGTAATGAAAATTTGGAGTCACAAGCAGAGCTGTGCTCTGGCAACCCATGGAAACTGCAGCTCACGAAGGTGTCCTCTTCTGCAAGTACTGTAAATAACTAAAGAGAGGTCTGGCTCCAAGCCCTACTGGAGCCAGGAGCAACTGACACCCCAAACTAAGGTGCAGACATTGTCTTCTCCCAGCACAGCAATGCTTCAGGACAAATTATTCATGGAAAATCTGGCTCCATGCTTTCTGCTTTCCAACACTGACTTTCAGGATATTTCGTCGAATAAATCTGAAGTAGGCATGAATAAACTAATATGGCATTATACTAAGCTCGTTAGTTGTGCATGAAGCTATCTGGTAGAAGTACATGGAAGATGAGTCTGCAGAAAGGAAAGATTATTATCTACATGATCAGAAACCTCATTTAGCTTTTAGCAATGTTTAGATGCCTTGACTGAAAAATGTATTAATAATGTCCAAGTTGTGACTGGCTGATTTAAAATATGCTGTCCCCATATGATATTTCAACATTCTGCACCCTGTACCTGAAAACAATCACACTGAAGTCTTTCTGGTGTTCTGTCTTTGTAAAATACAGCTATTCCTTCATCATTCGGTGTGGGACCAGAGAAACACTACAGAGCTTTTTGCCTTGCAAAGGGAAGAAAGGAAAAGAGGAGAGTTCCCTTCTCAACAGCAAAGAAAGGGTCCAAACTCTTGGCATTAACCCATTGGCTCAGATCATCTCTTGGAGAAGGAGACAAATGTTGTCTTCTGAATTACAGACCCTGTAGAAGCTTCCCTGCATAGCAAAGCAAATCACAAACATAAGGCTCTCATTAGCAGAAAAAGCTTTTCCAGGAACAGAATAGGAAATCATCTCATTCCTGGACATCCAGCATTTCAGCCATCAGACCCAAGACAAAAGGGAAGCTGAGGACTAAGCTGTGCTCATAAGGACCCTCCTGCAAAACTCCTTCCAGGCACTTACAGATCTGTATCTGCTTTCACTCGGGTCATTCAGGCTTAGCTCACCTTCCTCCTGGATGTGGCAGTAACTTCTGCAGCAAGCACACTCCCACACCTCTTTCTGGGGAGGAAGAATACTTGTTTTCTCCTGGCTTCAATGTCTGATGTATCTGCCAATATTTCAGCACTGCTGTACCAAGAGGTCCATTGCAATATGCAGGTTGGCGCTCTCTCCGTTTCCTGGTAATCCAAGAAAGAAATTGTACTGATGTAAAAAGAGTTTATACAACCAAATAGGGGTTTGCACAACCAACAATAACCTTCCACCTCAGTTCTCTGTCATTCTTCCAGCCATCCGTCCAGTCCAGTCTGTGGCAGCATCATTCCAACACCAGCACTGTCCATTACCCTTCCTCCCAGTTCCCATCTTCTCCCTCAAATCAGAAACTGCTTTGTATTACTGGAGACAAGGAAGCATCCCTGTTAGAGGCTAGAGATGCCGCATATATGGTGTAAGGAAAAAGATGACAAATCAAAAATGTGTCTTTAGGATTTGTATAGGTTGCACATATACTATATATGTGTGTATTTATATAGGATTTGTATGGCCCTAGAATGTTATCTGAAATTCCTTACAGTAAATAAGAGAGCATTTGGCTTCTGTTCTGGGGCAGTTGGTTTCTCATGGAAACACATGAGGCTGCATTACAGCTACAAATGTTTCTTTTGAGCACTTAATCCTGTAACAGTATGAAAAGACCTGTGCAAACTTTTACAGGACATGTTCTTCAGCCTGACATTAGTGTATTAATGTTGCTAAACCCAATGGACTCAAACAGCATCACCCCTGTTAAACCTCATCCATTTTCTATGAACTGTTCTATAAACAGAGGAAATTACTGACCTGATAAACTGAGTATTAATGTGAAACAAAACCAGGTGTTCAGAAGATTTTCAACAAACAAGGTTATGTTGTGACACATACTAAGATCTCTCCGAAAAGAGAACATTTATTGCTAACAAGCTCCCAAACCAAGCTGCATATGTGGGGCTGATGGATTTTTTTTCATGAGTAAATTGTGAAGGAAATTGCAGAATTGATATTAATCTTGCCCCTTAACACTTCTCTCTGTGAGATTTCATTTCATAAATATTCCTTGAAAGCAGAGGTTTCAAAAAACCAAAATGACCTGAGTCCCTGGTAGTGAAAGGTAAAGTGGGCTGCATTTGGAATCACCTTTGCAGAAAGGGAGTACCTCAATAAATGCTTTGCATGACCAGTTGTGACAGAGGGTGATGTGCCTACATTTTTTACACTAATCATACAAGTCAGAATAAATATTATCTCCACTCATGTGACAGACCTCTGATAAAGCAGAATTGCCCTGGTTGATTAGGAGCACATGTCAAACACAGATAATGGGGGAATCCCTTTCAGCAGCAGCACCTCAGCAGCCATACGGCAAATTTAACGAGCCTTCTGTTTCACAAGAGATATTAATTGCAGGCCTGTCACATCAGGTACAATTCAAGACAAAATACATAACAAGGGGGGAAATTGGATTCTACTTTTGTCACAATTATAAATTTTCGTGCAGGACTCTGGATCTCCCCACTGCTGACCTGAATACTCTGGGTGAACAACGTGCATGGTTATGAGGGCCGTGGAGCACCAGAAGAATGTCAGGCTTTTTGCTGAATCTTTCTGCCATTATGATTTTTATTCTCCTCTACCCAGGTTTTGTTTGCTTGTTTGTTTTCTAAAAACACAAAAAGCAGGCACCACTCCTGAACAAGTCTCAGGCACCAAGCTGCCCATCTTCTTGTGTGGAAGATTTATCATTAAAATTAGTTCTAATACGTTGTCACTTGAGGAGATGCCATCTGAACCAGATCTGGGTTGTCTTCCAACAGCGAGTACATTTGCAATGAAACATTGGCTGAAAAGCTCCAACTTCAATATATTCAGCCCTAAATAGTATTGCCAAATTATACAAAAATGGGAGAAAGTGGGAGAATTTCAGTCCTTACTTCTAATCCCAATGTCAGGCTAGAGTAGTTCAGTTTGTCTGAAAATACTGCAAAAGCAGCTTGTTGGTAAAGAGCTGAACTCTAAAGCTATTAATAATCTTAAACTTCATGTCATTGGCAATCCCAGGAACAAAAGCACAACCTGTATGTCCTGTGAACATATGCAGTACCTTGGTCAACAAAGGGTTGATTTTTTTCTCATAACTGAGAAGGAAATAAGTAGAAAGAAAAATTAACCCATCTTCACTTTTCCATTAAATATGTTAATGAGATTCTCTTATTTTTTCAGCAAGGAACACAAAGACATACTTTTGTGAATACTTAGCATTTATATAGGTCTTTGCATGCTGGTCTGAGAGATTATCTCAGGATGTTTAGGACATGATAAACACAGGGTCCAAAGCTGCTTGCAAGCCCAGGCTCACCAACAGAGTGGTTATCTTGAGGGACTTTTGGTGACACATCAGGGAGCTTCTAAGAAAACTTTCCTTTCTTACACTGGTCCACCATTTTCTGCACAAAGCCTGCACAGTCAGGAAATGCAGTGCTGAAATCCAGCCAGCTACACACATCCCGCAGAATTCAAAGTGTGGTCTGTCAGCCAAATGACACAAAACATTGAAACACACAGTTTTAAAGTCTGGTCTTATTCAGCAAAATATTTGCATGCTTTCAGACACATCTCCAAATGACAGCATTTCCTAAATCCCATCCTCAAGAAGCGAGGACACATTTGGCCTAAAGATGCAAACATGTGCTAACCTGGATTCTCAGAAGTATCTAGGAGTTCTAATTCATATTTTAAAAGTCCCAGCTAGAGATTATCTGCATTTTAGGAACCTCAATAATTTTTCAGATCCTGCCCAAGGAGTCTAATTTACTTCTGAAAAGAGGTGCTTTAAAGATTATAAATATACAATTCCCAGTAATAGAACCTCAGCACGTACTCCCATACCTGTTGGACCAGAAAGCAAGTCTGACACTAGAAAGAGCAGCTCTCTGCTGCTTGTATAGAAATGCTGAGATCATTCCAGGTGACCCTGTGCAAAGATAAAAGGACCAACAGGGTTTTTGTGGGCAGTATTTTCTGATTGTAAGAAAAAAAAAATCAAAATACACAGATGTGAGAACATTCACTGGTAAAATTATTGGATAATCATTTCATGATTTGGGGGGCTTTTGTTGCTTTTTAAGATTTTCATTAATGGAAAATACTGCTATGGTTGGATGGTGCAGTATATCATTTCATACTCTGCACCTGACTATATCCTTTCTGAGATCAGTCATTTCATGTTTCTGAAAAGTACTATGTCCATATAAGCTACTTAATTAAATACAGGAAGTTATCAACAAGACACTCTCTTCCACAATCTGAACATGAAATAGTACACCAGAATATTGATAGCCCATGCAAGATGTTAATGTTGGAAAACATATTAATTTTCAGCAACTACGATGACTCATCAAGAAAGAGGAAAAAATAAAGTAATAGATGTATGAACTGGTTTTGATTGTCTTTTGTACTGTCACATCCTGAGCAAACAAGAGCCCCGCGTATGTAAAGGCAGCATTTGGTCTCTCTTGCAGGGAGATCACTTCCCCCGGGAGCTGGGACCGGCCCTTCTCGGTGACCTTTGGGACAGCCGCCCCCGCTCTCCCGCAGTTAACACGTTCTGAAGACCCTCCTTTGTCTCAGTGCCCCTGGTCACATACAGCAACGGGCTCTGCTACGCTGGAATTAATCAAACAAACTGCTCCAAGCTTTAATCTTTTATTACAGTGCAACAGTGAGCGTCATCTCATGAGTCCTATACTTGTACACATTCAGCAGAAGAAATACACATGATGTGTTGCCTTCACCATGATCAACATGCCAGTTGACATTTTCACCTTGTTCTGTGAGAGCTGCTTCCTAAACTAAGCACCTACGAGTAAATAAGAACAAGGACAAATCTGTCCTCTTACACTGAATTTCAGTGGCCACAATAAAACTCGCAAATATCCAGAAAACAAGTCTCTCGGTACACAGAAAATCTGAATTTCCAAATCACCAACATGGATCTGCCAGACACACACTCAGACTTCACCAGATCGGGGTTAAAATGCCACAAAGTGGTGTTCCCCCACTCCATAGCCTAGTCAAGGAATGTGAGACAGTGTCAGATGAGTTCTAGCATTTTTGTATGGCTTTTCCAGGACACCTGAAACCCCTCAGGTGAGCACATACCTGACATCTTCTTGACCCTTCAGTTTGCTCTCTTTGCATGGCACCAGCTCCTTGGGACTCTACGAGCAGAAAAACTTCCCAGGAGCCTCTGATGCGGGGTGGCAGCTGTAACAATGACATTATACACTCCAGCCTTCTAGCAAACACCCCAATTCGCTGTCCAGGACAAACCCTCCCCTCCTTCCTAAAGTAAGAGGTTAGTGTCCAGGTCAGCAGT
This sequence comes from Pitta sordida, assembly GCA_013390025.1. Taxonomy (NCBI): domain Eukaryota; kingdom Metazoa; phylum Chordata; class Aves; order Passeriformes; family Pittidae; genus Pitta; species Pitta sordida. Next base: position 356,863 of record WEKX01027485.1, read on the forward strand.
GAAGAACAGGTCTGGTACCTGGGGTGTGAGATTCCATGTGAGCTGGGTAGTGAGTGTGAAAAGTGTTGTCGCCAAGTCTCCTCTCAGCTACCGTTAGAGGAAGGTGCTTCTTATTACTGGGGGAATTAGAATACTTTAAGCTCACTGAGTATTTAAATACAACTACTTCAAAAAGAAAGGCTACAACTGAAGTTTTCAGCAGTGGCTTTCAGAACCCCACCCTCAGCAAAGCAGAAAGAAAAGAAATGGGAGCTCAGCATTTCTCACAAAATAGGGCTGTGTAAAACCCCCAGGCCAAAAATACTCTTCAGAGATCCTCGGAGAGCATAAAAGATCAAAACTTCAACCTCAGCCTTGCGTATCTGAATTGCTAATGGATGCTCAGCACCGACTCCATCTGCAGCATCACACAACAAGGATTAGAGGTAATTGTGTTTTTAAGGAAAGGGAGTGTTTCATATTGCCAGAAGCATCTTCAAAACTCAGACTCACAATCATGATATAGCATTTTCTGTCTTGCCCTGAACAAGGTTTTCCAATCACCATTTATGAACAGCTGCACCAGTACTGTGTTCTTCTTATGTGCTAAACAACAATGGGACATTGCAAAACTACAAAGGCTTGTCCTGTCCATTTAACCAGCGTGTCACATGGAGACAAAGCATAATGCAGCCCTGTGAAAAGTCCACCCACAAACTTCATTTCACACTATAGAATGAGGCACTTGAGTTCTCTGTCATCATTCTCTTACATGAGTTCACACGACAGCAACTTAAACATTTAGGAGACTGCAGAACATAACCTTCCAAAAAGTTGTCTGCCTAAAAAAAATTAAAACTATTTCAGTCTGCCTTGCTATTTCTTTCTTGTTCAAAACTCTTGTGTTCAGTTTGTTCTAAAATGAAAATCAGTACTGGACCACAAAACAGAGTAGTTGCCATTGAAGAGAAAAGCCATGTCATCGTATTAAACCCTAACACTACAGAACTGGCATCCACAGCGCTCTGAAGTGAATTAAAATCCTATCAATAGAAATATATTTTTTATTATTACTGAAGCATAGCCTTAAATTGCACGATAAAGTTTAACAAGCACCACTGTATCCATTATCAAACAGGAGATAATTATTTTATCAATTTAACCCATAACAAAACACCCATTTTACTGACCCAGAGGTACCAAAAAGGACAACCCTCCTCCCTGCAGTCCCGCTCATGCACACATACAAACTCGTGCTCATTTTCCCCAAAGCTGGCAGAACAGCCCCACAGCTCCCAAACGGGGGGGCCGAAGGAGCAACACCACCAAATATTAGCTGTCAAAAAACCCACATTCCTCAAAAGAGCTAGGTTTGGATGTGTCATGTTATTACCACTTTGTGTTCATGGGACTGCATAACAACTTAGTAAAAAGAAATTAAAAGGAAGGGATAGTGAAGAGGATTTGAAACTACTATTTCAGGAGTCAATTTTCCCTAAGCAGAGTAGTAGGAACTAGTGAGGACTGTAGTTAAGCAATCAAATATTCCTGGAAGAAGTCCTTTGTATAAGCAGTTGAATCATTCCTGTTTGGATTTATTCAGACTTTATAAGCCACAAAATAACCATTTAGTGTATTTAATTTTATAACTAATTAATTCTCTGCACTGGGGAACTAAAACAAACTTGGAACAATTTTCTTAAATGAAGAGACAGCTGACAGCTCATCCTTAGCCTTTCTGAGGATTCATTCACAAACTTCTCCACTGAGGCTTCTCCACTGATGTCCGCATGCAGCAGAGCCTCAGTGCTGTAAACCACCAGCATTTACCTTTGGTTTCAACAGTTATAAAAAATTGCAAGGGGAGCATGAAAACATCAAGGGGAGGCAAGTAGCTCAATGTTAAAGTGGCATACAAACAATTAGTCAGATCCTGCAAACCACAGAGGATTTTCACCTGTCTCAAGGTGCTGGATGAGGGAATTGAGTCCGCCATCAGCAAGTTTGCAGATGATACCAAGCTGGGGGAAAATGTTGAACTGCCAGAGGGTAGGAGGACCCTTCAGAGGGACCTTGACAGGCTTGAGAAATGGGCAGACTCCAATAATATGAGATTTAACAAGTCTAAGTGCCGGGTTCCTCACTTTGGACATAACAACCCCATGCACCGCTATTAGTTGGGGGAAGAGTGACTGGAGAGTGGTGAAATGGAGAGGGATTTAGGAGTAATGATTGACAGGAAACTCAATATGAGCCAGCAGNCCAAAAACGGTTATACCCAGAAACCTCTTTGGCTATGCACAATCAGAACAAAATGTGGTGTCTCCGGTAACACTATGACTACTAACATCAGTTAGCACTCCTACTAAGGCACTGGTATTGATGCTAAAGGCCCTGTTTTGGTCACAGGCACTGCTCCTTTGATTTTACAAGGGTATTTGTCAAATGAAGAGCAGAAGGAGTCAAAAGATGTGTCAGTCATCAGTCAGGAGAGAGAACACATTGAAATGCCACGATTAAAGGAGGCCTGTAAGACCCAACTCTCTGTCATGCAGGTGAGCACAATGAACTTACAGTTACAAACCTTGCACAGGTACAACTGGAGCAGGATATGGCCCTCAGGGACAGCTGAAAGCTGCAGAGAACCAGATGGGAGATCCTCCAGACATCAAAATCACAGTCTCAAGGAAAGAAAAAGAAAACTTTGAAGTTGCCTGGTGCAGATTTAAGAAGGTGCCAGTCTTCCTCAGCTGAAATCATTGAACAAAACTTCAGGAATTAAAAACATCTTACATAGATGATTCTGAAAAATTAAGCTAAAGGATTGTGATGGGAGCTGAATAAATGACAGTTCTGTTGCCTTCTTAGGAATTCTTTTGGTTAAAAAAAAATAGAAAATCAACAAATTAACCACTATTGAGTTGTTCTCCTCATGACTGCATGATCCCATACAATTCAAGAAGGGAAAATGTTTCTCTGAAATCAGGCTGTTAAGAAACTACCCTGCAAATAGGAACTCTCTTTTTATTGTAATGGGTCTTGACATTGACTTTGTCATGTTAATTTGCTGAATTCAATCCCAGTATTTGCTTGAACTGAGGCAGCAAAGACATACAAACATCAACCTTCAGTTAAGTCCATGGAGCACAAAAGCTGCCCTTTGATGGTCAGTGGTACTCCCTGAACTTTCCTTTCTTTTAGCAAAATCAATGGCCAGATACAGGAAAAATGCAGACTGGCTGAACTGTAAGTTATCTTCTTGTTTTGGCAAAAAAAGAGGAACCTTTAAGGAAAAAAACAACCCAGGAAGCTGAATCATTTGACAGAATGGTTGCTCTAAGCCATGAGCATTCCCAGGCTTCTGTTTTCAGGAACACCATTGCTGCCCCACCTCCCTTCCTGGTGTAAGGTATGCCTTTGCTACAGACAGATGGATTACTAAGAGCTTTTACATGGAGCTAAGTGATATATACAGATACACAAATTACATATTGTGTGAATGCAAAGCTTTGGTTTAATCAAAGGCAGCAGCCTCAGAGGGAACCAGATGGGCACATGAATAGGTTGAAATTAAAAAGACAAGCAGAGACACAGTAGAATTCAGTGTCATGGTACATCTTTGACTAAGTTCACAAAAAAGTATCTCAAGAAGATAACAGGGGGTTATGAAAGTCAAATCAGCAAGAGCACAGTAATGGGCAAGAAATTTGGTTGTAACCTGTAAAGGCCGCTGATGGCAAGGGGACACTTACCATAAATGTGATACCATACACTTGATATAAAAAAACTCTCTTTATCTCTTCTTTCACATGCATAAATAACTCACACTGCATGGCAATGTCATATATGTAGTAACCAATCAATTTAAAATCATTTATGCACAGCTTAAAGTGTATTTTAATGGTATTTTTCTAAAGGCCAGATAATGCAAAGAAAAACAGACATAAAGGATACAAAAGCTTGTCCAGCTGATAATTTGAGTGTCCTACTAATAGTTTATATAACATACTGGTGTTGATAAAATAAAATAAGCATTATAAGTGAGAAGGAATAAGCAGTGTGGCAAAATCAAGATCAAGACTCAGGAAGTTCCCATTAAGGCAGTTCATCCCCAGTTTACAGTTGCATAAAACAGCCTAAGACAGCTCACTCTTGGGTATACAGTATACAAGTATATCAAACAATTATAACATAAAAGTGTAATATTCTCTTTCCAGTACAGATGTGTTAAACCATTGGACTTGCCTCCAGATCTGATTTTCATTCCCACCAGACTCTGGGAAAGGCCACATCCTACATTTTGATCAGGTCATTTCAGGACAGAAAATGAGAACTAGTTATGAAATTCACTTTCCAAAACCTGCAGTACCCAGAATGAGAGGAACTCTGAACTTGCACAACTACCTCTATTCTACATCTTGCCAGACAAGCTTGACTTCAAAAGTTGCCCTCAGACCAGGACAAGTTGGTCCTTCTGAAGTGCATGTGACAGTGCCTGGTGACACATTTAACCTTATGCCTTAGATGTGCTACACTTTCAGGAAACATTTTCTGTCCATCCTTAGAGAGCACATCAAATGCACACACACGCACCACAGCAAATTCAGCTTAGCAACAGAGGCTAACAGAACATGAAAAGCAAAATTATTATTTCCAAGCCCCTGACAGGAAAAATATCACACACACATGGCCTTCCTAATGCCATACTGGTGTATACACACATATATACATCCAGGAGGGGTTAGAATAATTTTAAAGCAAATTTTGCCTCTGCTTTTTATTTGTTACCATGCTTCTGACCTACGCTAGAGGACTGTTCATTCTAACAACCCAAGATGCTCTCTCTCTGGAGGAAACAGCAAGACATGCTAAACGCAGTGCACACTTACTATCTGCATAGTGGCTTCTCCAATGCTGTCAGATCTGCCTTCTCACTTGACATTGTAACTGTCTCTACTCTCTCAGGTTGTTGCAGTGGGTAAGAGTCACAGCAAACAAATCCTGTAATTGCTGGCAAGTTTATGCATCCCCAGAAACTATTATCCTCCCAATTTCCAAGAATATTTCCTAAGAATTGAGTTTGAAAAACAGGTAAAATCTTTTAAACCACAAAGAAGAATGCTGTTTGCCTCCTTGTGCCCTGGGCAGGCTCTAAACTGTTGGAGATTTTGTGTTCCTGCCCAGCAGTTCCCCTCAAAGGCAAATGTCTTGGGCATGTGTTGGACAGTAGGAGCAGGAGGTTTCCATCCCCTGAGCTCTGAGCCATCAGCCTCATGCACGAACATGGTCAATGTTACCCAGCTGGTGGAAGGTGTTTCCCTGTCCAGTGCTTGGCCCCTAGAGCAGCCTGAGGAATGGCTCCAGGATGCCATGGCCTGGTCCCAAATGTGGTCAGAATTGGTGCAGATATGTGGTGCAACAAAATAACATTACGTAATCCTTACGAACTGTGAGTAGCTGAACTATTTAAGTTACTCCTTCCAGCCTTCAGAGCAATCAATCGAGAAGGGTCTTACGGAAGGAAATGTTTTTTTCCAGGGAAAAGAACTGTAAAGGAGCAGTTTTCCCCCAGGCCAAATTGTCTTTTCCCCCTTTCATTGCTATTTATTGCCATTGCTGTGACCTAAGACATTCCTGTGGCACTTTCTAATGTGATGGCTTTTGATCTTTTACACTAATGGTCTCAATTTTATTAGATAGTTCTAGGAAGTTTCCTCACTTGGGAAAAGAAGGAAGAAGCTGGATGAACATTTTGTGGGCCAGTCAGAACTACAAGAACTTGGCAAGTCTGTTGGTCTAAAATGACACATTACGTAATTTTTATTAATTTTTGAAGTGTTACATTCAGGGAGAAAATATACTTTCAAAGAACTGTCTCAGATAATACAGGGAGAGAAAGACAAGTCAAGTGCACAAGCAAGAAGAAAGGCACAGAACCCGAAAAGCCATTTGAGCAAATTTACTCACAGATCAGCCAAACAAACCAGTTCCTGAACTGCATATTTGTGGGTCACAAGCATATCACTTGGGAAAGACAGATAAGAGTTAAAATATTCTTCCCCCAAAGGCTCCTACACTGAAATGGTCAAGGATCTTCAGCTGCTGAATAAGGCCCAAGCCTGTGTTGAGCTCTTAAAAATCATAGCAATTATTTTCAACAAAAGAATTATATGAAGAACAGAATTTAAAGGCAGAAGCATGCTCCCAGATACCTGTAATTCCAGGTGTAAAATCCTTTCTCTTAGAAAGGATCCACATTACAAAATGAGTTTTATTTGCTATGCTGTTACACAGTTCTATGCTTAATTTTTCTGTTCACTCACCTTCTGGAGAAAGAAAAAAATCAATTAAAACCAAAAGCTGAAGTAAACATACATTATGAAATATGAAGAATCATGGGACTAACTGACCACTCCAGTGATTATGAAAACTGTAAACTATTTAAAGAGAGCACTTCTCGCTGCTCTTCATTAGAGTCTGATTACTTCAGCCATTAACATTTGCCTGTTATTATGATGATTGTGAAATACTGTTCACACTAATGGAAAAAAGGAAGTTGACATGGCTATCTTGATTAACTCATCAATAATAATTTGGAATAATTTTTCTTCATTCACTGGATGAATCATTCACATGTCCTATAATAACGCACATTGTTGTATAGTAAATTATTAGCATTACGATTACCCACCTCTGGGAGCTACACTCTACTTCAAACCATTGCTCAAAAGAGATTTCAAATTTGAATCTGACTTAAAAAAAAAAAGGTAAGAATATCAGAAAACAATTACTTCTTTATAACTGTTCAGTACACAAAGACATGCAGCCCTCACTCTGTGCAACTGAGCTCAACCTTTAAGCACCAGATAATCAATATGGAAAAAACACACTCCCCACCTGTTTGCATTCTTCCCAAGAGACTAAAGCAAAACTCTTGTTCTTCCTAAGACAAATATAAACTTGAATAATAAACTGATTAAAATGAAGCTATCCTTACCTGAACAGATAAGAGTATAGCCAAAGTTCACTAGGCCCTGTGGATCCAGCCTTGCGAGCCTCCAGTCACATGAGGTTTCATTGGCAAACTCAAATTGTCCTTAGGGAGGTAGGTCCTGTCTCCATGCAAAAACAATGACAAGTCAGGTCCTTGCTGAGGATTGTCTGTGCAGGACCGGAGGAGGTGAGACCCTCCTGGCTCTAAGCCTTGCCATGGTCACTGTGGTAGGTGATGACCCACCTCAGCTCTTTGCAGAAGCCATTTTCACATCCCTCAAACTCTCTGTGAAAATGCACTGACATCCACTTTCTTCTTACAAAAGCCAACACCAATAGCCAAGATGATTCTCAAAACTCTCACTCTGTTTTGCTCCATGTCTTCACCCAGAATTACCCCTTCCTTTCCAAAAATGCATCAAGTAACTGTTTTTTTCATTTAGCTTTCTGCTACCCATTGTAATTGATCTCCACAGCTCTGAGGAAAGACAACCTACCTCTTCCACCTTCCTGGCCATATTCACCACTTGACAATAACAATCACCACACGTCTGGTGGTTAAAATCATCCATCCAGTGGCAGTGGCAGTGTCAGAAAGTCAGTTGCATAGGAGGAGACAAGGAATAGTAATTTCCTCTTTTTTTCTAGCATCTGTTTCCTTCTCTTTTCCTAATTTTTTCTTAGTTTCTGCCTGCTACTGAGCACTGACTAAATGTCTTCCAGACCTGTGATAATGACATCATGGCAGTAATCAGTTCAGAGCCCATTAGTGCACATGCAGCATCAGGTGTGTTTTCCCTATGGCCCTTAAATTAATTTAACCTGTGCTGAATTTCATCTGCCTTTTTCATTTCCTAAACACTCTCTAGCATGAAACCGTTCTATATATCTTTCAAAACATTTATTCTTTCAATATTTTTGTTAACTGTTCCAAATAATGTAACAACACTCAATATGGTCACTACTCACCACCCACCTTACAAGTGATTATCTACAAAGTTGTAGAACAGCCCAGGACCAGCACTTGTATCCAAAGGACTTTCCTGTGACATCTCTTCATGGAACAACCCAATAATTTATTCTTGCTCCTTGTTTTCTACCTTTAATTGACTCATTTATCCATATTAAAAAGTTCCACTTTCCACAGTTCAGTTTCTTTAGGAAACTTTGGGGAGGGGCCCCGTTAAAAGAAATCTAAAACTGGGGACTAGGAGAAAGGGCAAATTAAAACCCACTCCCAGTTCTTCCCCTCCCAATTTCCCTCGTGCAGACACTCATCTCAGTTACAACCTGCCGTGAAAACAATCTTTTCGAAGACTGCTGTGTTTTGTCTTTTTGTAGATGGTCATTCCTAAATAACAAGGTTCCCAGCTGCTGTATACACAATTATTCTTATATTGGCAACAAAATCACCAGGCATCATTTCATTATTTCACCCACTGAAAAACTGTTTCACAGGACAGAAGTTACCATTGGGAATGGAGAACAACATTTGTTTGATTGTAAAGATTAATTGCAACATAAACTGCGTAATGGATGCTTGTGGAGGAATAAATAACATAATGGAATATTTGGCGTATGTATTGTCCTATCTTTATGTGCAGCAAATAATCCATATAAATCCCCCACTCACGGAGACGAGAATAAACCCTGCATAAATATTAAACCACTCTTTATGGTTACAATGGGAAGCACATCTTCCTGTCCTTTACAGCTGAAATAGTGCTTGTGTGCTGCTTTCTCCCTGTGCTTGATGTGGCAGCTATTTCAGCGCGCTGCTGAGGGGCAGGGCAGCTGTTCTTCTGGTGCACATTTCCACGGCTCCGGCAGCAACATTTGCACCTCCAGCCAACGCTGTTGGCATCGATGGTGCCAGCGGGAGCCGCGAGATTTCCGCTCTTTCATACACCTATCGTATGACAACACTTGGATTGTGTAGGTTTGTCATTTCAGGAGGCACAATCCGAGATCTCCTGAGTGTGTTCTCAAAGCTCGACAAGAATATAAACAAAGGAAATGGCATGTGGGTTTATGATCATTGCTATAAAACATTTTATCAGCTGAGGGGACACTACCCCAAACTGCAATAAATATTCATGTGAATAATTCTACGTTAAGCAGGCAATTCTCTTAATTTTGATAGTTTTTTCTTTATTCTTTAGTCTTAACCATTGCAGTCCAGTCTCTGTGTCCAACCTGGGGAAGGATCTAGTCTAGCAGCTGGACATTTGAGCCTAGAAAGGCAAAACCAGGTTTTTTTAGTGCCATTAATTTCTAAGATTTGCAGAATGGGAAATACTTACATTTTTTCTGTCATTTTTTCGAAGCTGGAGGAATAGATGCATTGAAAAGTCACTGCAAATAAAAGGGAAAAAAAAAAGAAGTGATATTAAGACTTAGATATGTCATCAGTGGTTCTGAATAAAAGACCCAAGGCACTGAAATTCTTACATTTAATGAGAAGAAAAAAGTTCTATCAAAATTTGCACCCTTTATCCAAGGAAAACACAGTTTTGAACAAAACTCTGTTTTCCTGTTGGATGTGGTTCTGTCTGAGAAGCTTTCACCAGATTTACTGGACCAGCAAGGAAATGCCAATCAGTGTCTTGTTTTCATCATTGTAGGAAGAAATATTTATATAGAAATAGACTTCATGCAGCTCAAAGCCTTCTATGTGCTCAGCAAAATACATTGGTTTGGTTTTTTTTCAGAACAAGCACATTTGCAAACTTTTTCTGGGCCATATTTTTGGACACACATTCGTGTTTCATTGTTCCTTTGTTGCCAGAAAACTGACCTTAATTAAGAAGCCTTTGCACTTTTGATCCATATCACACCTCCCTTAAAAATCCATGTATCCTAATGGTAACAGTGCTTAGTGAAACAATTGTCTTCCCTCATTGTTTTATTTGAGAAAGCAAAATTTGTACTTTCATTCACCACCAGAGTAAAAAAATCCATCAACAGGGAAGAACATGTAAGTAGAAACTTTCTGAGCAGTGAGGGTGTGAGAATGAACAAAGACAACCACCATTATTTGCCTGCTCCAGCCCACAAACATCATCTGGCTACTACACACAGTGGAAGCTATTTATGTACCAATGCACCCGATGTGCATTAATGAGTTCACTTGAGGATTTATGATGATAAAAGATGTTGCTAGAAACAATGAAAATAACTGGGGGGGGAGGGGGGGGAATTATCCCTGAAGTAAAATATCGATAAATTAAATATATTTTTTGTCAGTATGTTGATTAAGATGTTTCCGTTTGTGGAAAACTCAGTGCCATTTACAACATACAGTTTGGTTGAGAGTAAGATATGAGAAGATCAGATCATTAAGGACCCTCAACTCTTCCATAATGCACCTGCCCTGCTGACCCACTACCAGAGAAAGTCAACTCATGAGGTCTATGTGGTCACAAAAAGATATCCTTCCATATTATATATGAGAGTGTGTGTGTGTAAACACACATCCACATATGTATAAAAAAAAATGGCTTAATCAAGTTTAAAAATTGAGGAGACTAAAATCCATGGCTTTTCTTCCATTTGGAAGCATGACACTCCCGCATCCTTCAGACACAGATCACATATGACCAGATCAGTTCAGATTTCATCCGTCTGAGTGAAGTCCTGGGCTCGGCTCTATAGGAAATATGCTAAAGTCAAAAATAGCTGCTTGAACCAGAATTAATCACAGCATCAAACCCCATTCCCAAAATGGCTTCAGTGACAGGAGGTCTGAGGAAAAGCATCTAAGAGTTTTGAAGGCGATGGATCAGAGTGCATATGTGATTTATGTAAAAATAGGATGCCATGTCACCTGCAGCTGTATGTTAATTTAGTGTAAGTCTTTACATTGAGGGGGCGGTGCTATTAGCAACAGGGTAGAGCTCACTGCACATTACCAGGCATATTATTGCCTTAATCAATTAACAAAACCATCAAAACCGGACACTTGTGAAATCCCTCAGTGTGTACAGGTTATCTGACATGTCAGTGTATAAGTACTTTATTTTGTGTATTCATTGTAATGATAATTTTCTATTTCTTAAATTAGTATTTGCTGCCTGCATTCATCCTGCTTCATTGATATTTTTCTCTGTTATCTGGCTTCTTTTTTTTTTTTAAGTGTTTCTCAAACATTTAAAAAAACTTCCCAATATCATCCTCACATCCTTCACATCCATCCTCAAATGAACAGTGTTACTTCTCGAATAAAATCTTGGCAAATTAGATGCCTTTTATAGACAACACACAAACTTAATTGCCATGCTTTTAAAATTAACCTGCCTTCCACTGAAAAACATAAAACCTCTGCCTGCGAAGTCCTCCTGATTTTGTAGCTTGATTAAAAAAAAGCAATAACCATAACAATAACATGAAAACATATTCACCTGGTCTTATGATGCACTAAACAGAACTTGAGGAAACAAAACTAATTACGAAAGGAAAATGTTCATGTTAAAAAGGATCCAACACAAAAGCCTTGATCAGCTGTTGTGACCCTCTCGGCTCCTGAGGCTGCAGGGATCCACTGGCTCCAGGATGGAGGGACCTGGGCAGCCACCACCAGCTCCAGGCACAAGACTTGACTGCTGACATGCTGACGGTGACCCCAGCACTGGGATGAGTTCTGACTACACATCCTGGAGGCTTTTGCTTCGGGGGAGAAAGAGAAAATCCTGCTGCTCAAAAGGGGAAATGTCCTTTGTATCCCTGGAGTCACTGGCTCCGGCCTCTTGCTGGCTGCTGCTCCTCCGTGCTGGCTGTGGGATGATAAGGGATGGGCAAGGGGTCTGGTGATAGATACACCATCGTTGTAGTTTTATTATGTTTTAGGAAAAACAAACTGCGGCCAACCTTTTGAACTTGATCAGAAGGACCTGTATGAGCACTAAAAATGAAATTCTAGTATTTCCTCTAGCACTTTATTCTGAATAAGTGTCTATGGAGCTCCATTATTATCTAGGCCTTTTAATCAATTTTTAAAATTTATTTGTGTACTAAAACAAACTGCAGTTGCAAAAGACTCTGGAACAGCTGGGATATAACATGATTCAGATACTAATTGATAAAACATGAATAGTATGAGTGACAAGGGTTTTAGAGAGAGTTTTTTCTGATGAGAGTGAGTGCAAAGAAAAGCCAAAACTAGAACTGCCAGAGGATGCTCCTTCAGGCAACTCCTGGAAGAACAGTCTGGTTGATTGGCAAGGTTTGGCTCTCAAGGCATCCTCCTGCTTGACTTTTAGTCCAAGCCTCCCATTTTGGGCTGAACAATTGCTCAGTTTTGCAAAACCCAAAGGGCTCCTGTTAGCACATACATCCCCCCATCCGAGGGTACCCTGGGAGTGCTTCACAGACACAAACTGTAAGAGGGCTCTGCACATGTAACCAGGTGAATGAGCCCTCTCATACCAATAGCTGGTGGTATTACCAGGTCTTGTGATGATAGTTAGAGACATGTGGATTTTGATGCTTTACCTCAAGGTGCTGCTCCCTGTTAGAGGCACACGATTCTGGAAAAATCACTGAGTCTCTCTTTTTAAATGCTCTTAGGCAGCAAATTCAGTCTTGGTTACAATGTGACACACTTCCCAGCATTATGGGCAAATAACCTCTCAAACAACTTGTTTTCAAAACCTCAATGATTTTTAAGTTTGCTTTTTCTTTTTCTTCCCCTTCATTTGACCCATGAGTTCAGCAGAACTGAGTAGCTGCTGGTGCAGCTGAGAGCAGCAGTTGTTGGCACATCACCTACCACCCATGCCTGCATACTTGGTGCGGACACGGCCGTGTACAGACTCACACATGCGACTGCTGGCCCATCTTATCCCTCCTCCCTCCCCCGAAATGTCCTAGCTTAGGCCTTGGGACAATAAAGGGCAGGCAGGCTGCTTTTTTACTCTTTGAAACACCCCCAGAGAATCATTCCCAGGCAGAGGAATGCTCACTATGGCTGTACCCAGTCGAGCTAGAATAGCAGGTCTGCATGACAAAACTCTTCTTAAAGCTATCCCATTCACCACTGCTATTTGCTTGCCTTGGATTTCTTGCCTCTCACTTCCTGCATGTGGAGAAGGTGTGGAGCAAAGCACTTGAGAATGAGGGTCAAACGCACCAAGAGAAGGGGATTTTGCACAAAAATGGAGAACGCTTTCAGTTAAATATACAACCACCTAAGCCCGACTGCACATTCTTCAGGTGTCAGTAAGTTTAGCTGTGCTGCTCTTCAAGCCGTTTCCACCCACAGCCACGCACCCATCCACCCTTCCTTAGGCATGCAATAAAACAAACAGTAAACATGCAAAGAGAGAACCCTTTCACCATGTCACTCACAGCTACCCCGTCACATTCACGACAGACTGTCAGAATACAGCTGCTGCAAGTTTACCTGAATGCTCAGTTTGTCATTTCATGACTGGAGGCTGTGAATTACAAATAATGCATGTACTAAAATCATAGCCCAGTGCCAGCTGCCCTGTGGGAGGGACTATAAAGTTTGCAGCCAGAGTAAACAGCAGGATACTCTGAGTGACCACTGCTTCATCCTCCCACACATACCTTATTCATCTTGTCTCCTTTTGATGACATTAAAAGATGCTGCAGCATAAAAAGAAATATTAATCTGCAGGAGAAATGTGAAGAGCAATTTAATACTCAGGCAAGCTAACAAATCTGGAACCACGGCATAGCTGTTACTGTCATCAACCAGCGTTCTAACTGAACATAAGTTTCAGCAAGTTATGATTGCCAAGGAATACAGAAGTAGAGAGAATGCATGGAATATTTATATGACTTTTCGTGTGACCCGAAGAGGTGCAAAACTACTTATGCTTTATTAGAAGGGGAAGAAGTTGCATTTAAGCCATTGTGCAGAAGACATAAGCCGAGTTAAAAAGAGTTCCCTTGTTTTCCACAGTTTCATCCATTCATTCTCCCTTTTCAGAGGTTATTGAATATTGCTATTGCTTGATTTCATCCAAGAGTTGGTGCAAATAGAAGGGAGGTGTGAGATGCTGGACTGCCCTCATTCCAGGCAATGTTTTATCCTTTGCACGCAGCGCAGCCAGGCAGGTGTTTCTGAATAAATAGTGAAAAGCTCTGCTGTTAAACCTGTAACAGGGTTAGTGTGGACATGCTACGAGGGACTCCTTACAAAAACCCTCCACCAACCTTTGCAAAGAGCAGATTCCTCTGTCAGAGAGTCACAAATCCGCTGAGCTTAACAGGTCTAATTTTCAGTGTACACCAGCAGACAGCCAAGGCAGGCCCACAGCCACCAGCCCAGTTAGATTCTGGTGAGGAAAAAGCCCGTGCAATCTTCAGAAGGAGCCGAGACAAAGGCTCAGCAGCCAGCCATTGTGGCTTTAACTAATCAGAGAGAAACCACCTGCAGGAATACCCCCTTTTCTCTTTACTCCCAGCAGAACCTTCCAAATGATGATTAATCACTGAATAAACTGAACAACTGACAATGACATAATGACAAAGGGAAGGCAGAGAGGGGCACCAGCACTGGTGGACGTGGCTCGAGCATGGGTGGGTGGAATGGCCAAAGAAGATGGATGGCCTGAAAATACTTGACACTTAAGTATCTCCTGTGTAGCAGGAGGACGGCTATGCTAAAGCGAGCTGCCAACTTCAAGCAAATAATGCTCTGCACAACAAGCTTCCTTCAGCTGTCAGCAGCAAAGCAGAGGGGCAGCTTCCTCAAGAACGAACTAATGAGGCTTTTAATTGGGATATGAAGCCCTGATAATAACAGAAATAAGAGATACTGTAAATGACAGGATAATCCATTACAGTGGAAAGCATTCTGAATGTTTTACTGATTATACCAACATATTATCCTACCTATGTCCCTACTAATTTGAAAAATGATGAATCATAAGGTTCAAACAGGACTCAGATGAGTCAATTAGTCTAAGTAGTGATATCAAAAGCTCATATTTTCTGCACTAAGGAATCAGGCATGTTTTGCCTAACAACAAACAAAAATGAGCTGTATTTCACACTCTCAGTTGACCAAGTCATTAGCAACATGGAAGAATACTTCTTTAAATTTCCCGTATTTTCAGATGTTCTTGCCCCCATGGAGTCCTTTCTGGTAGATGTTTATTAGCCGGAAAAACATTTGCAGGAAATGAAATATTGTCTTGAAACATTCTGCTGATTCCACTTCTAATTGTATCCGTCCAGGGTTAGTTTAGGTGTTTCAGTGAGTATCCACATAACGAGAAAACTTTGACTGCTATTAGCCAAACCCTGCACATTCAGAAGTCAGACCAAAACTGAGCTCTGATGTTCAAGTGGGGCATCATTTTTTCTCTCCTTATACACACAATGCTCTCTCTGATGTTGAAATGCAGGTGCTATAAGAGTAAACCTTAGGGATAAATTCACTCTACATCATATTTTGGGCAGTTATTTGCACTAGTGCAGAATGGTTTGGTAAATCTTCACACACACCAGGAGATGTAGGGGCATTAAGCACCTCACTGACTTTGAAAACATGGCTGACACATCACCTGATTTGAAAGGTGCTTTTCACTGAACAAAGAAAGATTGTCAACCTCAGTCTTGCACCAGGTTTGCACGGGAAGAAACAAGTAGCAAAGTTCAAATATGTCAACAGGACTAAAACCTTATTTTTAGTGGTTTTTAATTTTAGGAATATAGCACAGGTATAAAAGAGGATTTGAAATAAACTAAATTTTAAAAATGTTTTGATGGTTTGGTTTTCTCCTTTTGAGATCTTTCTTCATCTTTCCATTAGTGAAAAGAGAGGAGAAGTGTAATTACTGGGGTAAATCAAATCCCAGATGCTTTTATTTTAGCTCCAGGTTCATTTAGAATATTTTCCATTTTGAATTACTGTACTGAATGCAGGAATATCTCCATATATCTGAAAACTGCTGTGAATATTTTCTATATCTCAAAAGGCATTTTTTTTGTAAAGGAAAACATTCACAAACCGTTTCAGCTACACAGAATATAAATTAAGTCCGATCTCATGGTAATTTGCATTTTCTTTCTGATTTAACAGAAAACAGACAATTAAGATGAAAGTTATTGCAAGGATGCATCTGCACTTCCAGACTTTAGCCTGTGTCAGTGTTTTCACAGTGTACTTCCTTGGCCAATATTTTAGTAAAATTTAGCTTTCCTTTTTCCTACCATTTTCTATAAAAGGTCTCACATGGAGATTTAGAAATATCTTAGCTTTGAAATAATAAATAGGAATAGAAAATTGAGGACTGAGACATTCACACAAACTCCAAGTAATTTTTGGAGGGCAGAAACATCTAGGAACTTTTATGATTACAAAACAGAGATCCTGTCAAAGTGCCCAGAGAACGACTTGCTTTGAGGGTCATTTGGTACAAGCAATGCAGGGACTGCCCACTCCTCAGCACAAGTCACTACATGTAATAGTGTGCATGTCCATGCAATGATCTTGCTATTGCCAAGAGCTTGGAACAGTGTCCAGCTCCACATGAGAAGCCTCCATCACGCCCCTCCTCAGCAGGACGGGCTCTTTCCACCCTCCCTGTTTAAGCTGGTTGACAAGAGGGCCAAAGTGTGTGTGAACTGTAGCACAGCGCTCAGAGGAAGGCTCGGAGCCCAGTCACAGCTCGAGGATTCCGTACAGCCTGACTTCAGCTCAGGCACTGCAGGTCCTGCTGTGGCCTGAACTCTTCCTGAAGACAGAATTTTGGTCCCAGTCTCACTTGTGATCTTTTAATGCTCCTATCTGCCAGTACAGCCAGCATTTCCTAGGAACACCCTGGAAGGGCTCCTGAACATGAGTGTGAACAGTTGCAAGTTTTATACATCATTCTGCCATGTTTGTTCCATTCCTCCACCACATCAAAGAGTTCCTCATGACAGTTTATCTGCACACTATCACCAGCTATCTGCACAAGCATCTTCCTGTTTCACATTAACTGTTTTTATCCCTAAATATTCACATCATTCATAATAGATGGTCAAAATCCTTCACTAATCTTTCACTGGTACAGTCAGTACTAATTCTTGACAAAGTTCGCCCTCGTCATTTGGGTGCTCACCCCAAAACTTACCACACACCCCCAGTTATTCTGAAGAGTTTTAACTCTTAACAAGAATCGAGCTTCTTATCAAAATCATCTAGGAGTCTTGGGCCCCAATACTGTGCATTCCAACTGCTCTGCACAGTCCTTTGTCCAAAGTCAACACATTATTTAATGCTGAAGGTGCAACCTTTCCTACAGAGAGGAAAATTTCATTTTCAGCTCTATTTCAGTAACTATTGCCAAATTTGCTAAATATTTTTTTCTCTACACTGACATCTTTCTGTTACAGCACAGACTTTTCCACAGATTTTTGGAATGCCACTCTGTGATCTCTGCTGTCCTCTCTCAGAGATTATTATTCACAACCGCAATAGCTGTAGCTTCTTGATGCTTTTTCCCCCTCACATTCAGGCTTCTACATCTGCATTTTTGATCAACTCCCCCAGCCCTTTTTCAGTGTCTATTTTCAGCAAATATTTTGTTTATTTCCCTTAGATTTTGCATCTGCATTTCTCTTGATCCAGGCAGGATCAGGAGATGAAGAAAATGCTTCCAGGAAAAGCTTTCTCCCTGTATTTATTCCCACTTTTATTTTACATACATCTTTTCACCGTCTCTTTGGAAGAGAGTGGTGACCTTTGAAATGCATAGATTAGATAATTTTGGAAGACTCATCCACAGACAAGGCTAGAAAATTTGTGAACAGCCAGGGAAGAGCAGATTAACTTCCTTTGTTTCTGTTCCTTTATTTTCTTTATGATGTACTTCTTTTCTGAATTCTTATAAAAACATACATCCCATTGAGTGAGGAAATAGTAGAAGAGAAATAGGAAAGTACAGACAGTGCATTTTCCCTTCAAAATGTTTAAAACATCTTGTGCTCTTTCTTTGCAACAGTGAAGATTGATGTCTTTTTTAGTATAATGCTTCAAGGAACTACATCACAAAAAATACCAGCTTTCTTTCAGCTCGTTCTCTGCATGAGGCAGGATATTGGTGAAAATCAGCAAATTTGGGATGTTAATGTTCAACCAGGTACAGTGAAGGGAGCAAAGCACTTAAAGACGGATCAGCTTGACAGATCCTGCGCCCCAGCCTATTTAGCCCGGCGTGTACTGCAGTTGTAAGTTGCCTTGTTTAATTAGCTACTGAGGTGTTCCATCTTCATCCCTAGTGCCTCATGCCTCATAGGATGCAGGAGCAATCACTGCTCAGGACTATGACGGAGCAGGGCTTGATTGTTCTACAAGATGTCCCATGGATGGGGACCAGACACTGTTGATTAACCATTAACTCTGTAATTCTTAAGATCAGGGTTTTTTTCTTTCAGTGACGCTAAGATAGACACTTTGGAAAGATCTGAAATGCTGTGTAGAAGATGACAGATTGCTTGGTGTATTTTAAAAAGGGCTGATTACAGCAGGCTCTACCACCAGAGCAATTTAAGAATGAGAAAAACATAGGAAGAGATAGAGGAATTTCTATCAGGCTTTTTAAAAAATACGTACATACACACAAACACATTTGAAATGTGCATGGAGATGTCTCTATTGAATGTATTCTAATAAAATACATACACAGTATTAAAGCACACCATGCTGAAACCTCATGTGGAACCAGCTTCTAGCAATCAGCAAAATTCATCAGTCCATAAGTTTGTGCTGCTTTTACAGGGGAAAGAAGTGATAGTTGCAGAAGAAAAAGTAGAGGTGGACTGGTTTGAACAGCAGAAAGCTGTCTGCAGAGACCTCACTAAAGTAAGTGTGCTGCTCAAAATGCGTATTTTCAAGGTGCTGTGTTCACTGCAAAATCACTTGAAATCTTTCCATCACTTTTGACTCTTTCCATCATGAAATACCACCACAATTTAACTCCTGGATAATTCAAAGTGATTTCTAGGTGCTCTGCTGTGGGGTATTTAATTTTCTTTATGAGACTAGGTTATGCATTAAGGTTATTTTAGGTTATTAAGTTACTAGGTTAGCAGTCAAGACTTTCACAGCTACCACTTGCTCCAAATTCCAAATAACTACGTATATAGTAAGACCTTTTCATTAGTGCCCAAAAACCCAAATCTAGTATTCACAATATGCTTAGTTTTAACAGTTCAAATTAGCCCATCCTCCCAACCTCTGAGCTTCCTTTTCCCAACTCTTCCAGGAAGCATTGCAGAGGAGGACACAACAACCAAGACTTGATATTGACCCAAAGCCTTCAGATTTCTTCAACCATTTCAAAACGTGGTTGGGCTCCTTGAGACCACAGAAGAGCACAGACCTCTGGTGGTGATCTGCACTTAGTGCTGGGCAGAGGTCCAGGCTTCGAGATCCCAGTCCCAAGGGTTTGCAGGATGGTGGAACTGACATCTTGATTTACAACAGCCCAAGTGAGGCCACATCAGAGCTGACCATGGAAGTGGCCAAGGTGATGTTTTGGCCAGGCCAGGTTATCAGTAGTGTCTCCAGATATCCCACTCCTATTGACCAGAGAAATTAAACGGCAGGGCTGAAAAAGCAGTCATCTACCTAAAGGGATTCAGCTTAACTTTCTTGACTTAGTGTATTCCTTCATTTGTTTAGGAAGTCAGGGATACTGCTCAGATTTCCTCTCAGTCTTGTCATTAATTTGTCAGACAGCAGAGATAAAAACACTTCCATCTCCAGCTGTCCATCACACACCTCTGGGAGTGGGTGCAGCACCAGCCCCTCAGCTGCCCATCTCACACACAAAGTGCCACTGAAAACAAACCCTCCAAACAGCACTTCCCCTGCTGCCTTTGCATCAAGGACCTGCAGTTTCAGGCTGAGCAGCAGCTGTAGGAGACTCCAGAAGACACTGTCCTCTGGCTGAGGCAGGTGCCACCTGCAGTGCAAGCTCTGCCCACCCAATCCATGGCACACACAGCCCTGAAACTGCAAAAGGATCTCAGGTCACAGGCTCTGTACAAGTCAGGGGACCACACTCCCCTCTTTCCTCATGCTTCCCTAGTCAACAATGGCTTGTATGTACTGAATTTCAGGACACACTGAGGAATCCTGCCATTTACCAACTCCTCACACAGGCAGTTTTTAAGGAGGTTCTTGAAAGTTTTTTCAAGTTGCTGTTATTTTTTTTGCTCTATCTCCTTCCCCCCCCCCCCCCCCCCGGNTTTTTCCCCCCCCCCCCCCCTCCCCCTGGGTCCTTTAATTGACATGGAGTAAAAGTTGTGTGATTTACATGTGCCTGGAAAGGATGGAAGCAGCTATTTTTAACTGTATCACTTGCTTTTAATTCCATCATTCAATTAGACTTATATTTTTAGCTTCAGGAAACTTTCTTTTCAAGAGGTGAAATGCCAGCACAGTACACTACCAGAATCATTAGCTGTCAAAATAAAACAGGCTTCATATTCACAGAACAACAAGATCAACTGCACACGACAGAAATAAGATGGCAGTGCACTTTTACTTTTCAGCAGCTAGCACAGTGTTTTCTGTATTAAATTTAATAGGCATTTTACATGGGATGTCAGATATTTTTGTCTCTGCAAATAGGGTTCTTTCCTTAAAAAAAATAAAAAAAAAATTCCAAGTTTCCTGTTGCTTATATAGGGAAAACAACACAGAAATTGCAGTTTTACACTCGCAATGACTAGGTAGTCATCATTTTTAAAAACAATGTCACAAAAGCTATTTCGATGCTGTCACTCTTAAGAATAATTAGTTTCCATCAAAGCAACAGATTATCTGTTCATGTTGTCCACTGGGTCATTACAATGGGCAACCAATACAGATAAATGGTATCTAATCTTTTCTGCTCTTCTATTGGACTGATTGATGGTTATAACTTCTCCGATATTATAAGGCAGAAAAATTATGCTGACATTTAGAAGCAAAAGCACAGAAAGATAAAACTAAGTACAAAGCACATCCAACACCATAAAAAAAAAAAAAGAAAAGAAAAAGCTAAAGACAAATAGAACAGAAAAACAAATGACAATTAGGCCAAAAGAGAATTATAGAGGGGAACAGCTATACGTTGTGGGTGGCAAGGAGCTCAATTAATTATAGAACATGAAGGGAAATCCAGGCATTTCCATTAGATGTTATTAAAAGACATATTGACTGAGCTTTCTTTACATGTTATGCCTTAGAAGAAGACAAAAGGATTTCCCTGGTATTGATTCGTTCCTGGAATTGGTCGACTTTAGGACATGAAGAATAACATAATGAGAGGTGGCTGGGTAGCAAACAAGAAAGAACGAATTGCTGCCTCTGACATTCACATTTGTGAGCTTCCATATATTATTGCCTTTTTCAATTTAGCATTTGTTCATATTGCTTGTCAGAAACCATTAAACCACAAAATATGTTCTAAAGTAAAAACAGCAAGCCTATCAGTTATTCATCCACTGTACAAATAATCACCACTTTCAGTAGACCTGCTCAAATCATTATCAACATTAACTTGCTGTCTGGATGTGGAATGTTCCTGTGAGGTACTAAATACCCTGAACTGCCCCTAGGTAGAAGGGAAACATTCAGCTTTTTGGAGGAGCAGTCTTTTCCTCCCTTAGGAATAAACATCTGACCCATGTTCATCTGCTGCCTTGCAGCTGCAGTTTGGTGACCCCAAGACCAGCCCTCCAGCCAGAGCAGCACGATGAGGGTGAGGACGACTGCCAGTGTGACAGCCTGTGGGCTGAGGGGCTTCTAAACATCTTCTTGCTGGTGGAGATGAACAAAAGTCTCTGTGTTGCTGTGATGGCCTAACCCTGTCCATGACAAAACAGCTCTGGGTGGACCCTACATTTGGGGGTGGGAGGGAAGAGCATTGACATTGCTACTCACTGTAGGCAACCACCTAAAGAAGTTCCAAGACAGAGTATTTCTCACCAGTATTATTTATATTGTTATGAGAGGAGTAAGCAGTTCCACAGCAATATTTAGTACTACAGCTGGCTTCTCTCCATGAGAAAAAAGGCTTGTGAAGGTAACTACCTTCCTTTATGTATGTGCTTAACAATCGTCCTCATGGTTATTATTCTCTGAGCAGTTTTATATCATGTTAAGTTTGACTACAAAATAATTTTCTGCTACAATGAATCTATATCCACAGGCAAAACCTGCTCAATCTCTAGACCCACAGCCAGATATCTACCTTCAAAACCATATTGTGACTTAGGTTTCTTCTCATGCTCTGGCATTTACCTTTTGATTTATCAGCAACTCTCCTCAGTTTTCATTTCTGAAATTTTGTGCAGCAGCTGATTTTGCCATTTCTCTCAGACTCATATGACAGTTTCACTTAACAGATACTTTGGTATGCAAGTGTTATTTGGAAAAACAGCTTACAAAACATCAAGAGCAACAGTGGATGTGTTAAACCTTAAGGTGCAAATCAAATAACTTCACTACACCATTGTTCAGAGATGAATGTCCACAGAAAGAACTGTCTTTACGTTTGCTGCCTCTAATATTTTCTAAGTTTTCACTCTTAGACTCATCCACTAAGTCAATGCCTCTGGGAAGGATAAATCACAGAGCCGCTCTCACTACATTTACAATTTCCCCCCAGAATGAAATGTGTTCTCCATTTTGTGAGACTATAAAATCTCAGAACAGCTCCTGTTTCAAATGTAAGCAAAATGCCAAAATTCTGACACATTTTCTGAATGAAAACAGTACAAAATATCCATCATGCCATTTGCAATACTCCATTAATTTCTAAAATGGACAATGTCTTCTTGTTACATTTGTTACTTTACATTAGGTTTTGGGTGTGAAGCTCCCTATATGCATAACCTAAGATTTTTTGACCAAGTACTCCTGGGAAGAACAACTTGTGCAAAATCCTAAATTTTTTTTGCTACCTGTTCAAGTAAATGGGGTAATATAATTTCAAGTCTGAGTATTAGCTCTTTCTCTCAATGGCTCAAATTATACTACTTAAGTTTCTTCAATATGCCCTCTATTTTTAGAAAATAATGGAATCAGAATAGAAAGATGAAACTTTTCACAAATGGAGACACAGATACAACACAGATTAAGTCAATCAAAATCCTTCAAGATTTTTTAAACATTTCACTTTGATTTTTTTAAAATCAATTTAAATTCCTAAGTGAAAAGTCACTTGGACTAAAAATGTAACTTTTAATTTAAGAAAAATATCCAAAGAAATATTTCCATAGTTCCAAAGCTTTTCTTCTGTATTTTTTAAACAAACACTGTGTTGAAAATCATTCTTACAAACCAGAAGCAAACAAACCAAAAAAACCCGCCCTACAACAAAACCACAAACCATCTTTGATTTCATGCTCTCATTTCTGGGGAAAAAAATAATGAAATAGTGTTGACTGCTTCTGCTAACCTTTAAATGGTTACTGGGTTCCTGTAGTGGTTACTGGGCAGGATGACAATTCTCTCTCCTCAGGCTCCGTGATGTTGTGCAATTGTGTAAATTAAAGGGGGATCAACTTGTCACTCTTCTCGTGATAAGTCAGTTTCAAGAGACGATAATGCTGTGATGTTACATGTGATATGGCTGAGTGAATGAATGTAAAGTAGGAGGATAAGAAACTGTTTTATCTAGTTTTTTCTTCCCTTCTGTTGTCTGTTTATGCTGTGACATTTTCTTGTTTTAGCTCTCTTCTGCTTCCTTGAAAATTAAATGAGATCCAGTATCTCAGAGACTACTGGCACTTATGGATTAGTTAGACTAACGTAAAAGCAATTAGTGAGAGGGGCTAAAAAAAAGAAACTAATTGTCTGAATTTGCTTCAAAATGAAATTTTGAGAAATCCTACAACAAAAATTCGCAGCAAAGGTGAGGTTTGAGAAAGAAAACCAGGCCTGGAAACTGAAGAGAAAGTGTGTGCAAAGCCAGCCTCTTGGATTACAGAAATCGGGAGCACGGATGAAGGAATGGTGGGGCTGCAACGACGCTGCAAGAGCAGCAGCCTCAAGTATTCAGCCTCTCCAGCAATCTGCCAGCTGGCACCAGCATTTTCTAAACATACCCAGGATACTCAGAACAAGATGTTAAAAGAGATGCATTGTACTTGGTTTGTACCAGGGAGGCACAGACATGTTCCACCTGGATGCCAGAACAGTTAAGTCTCGTGTGTTGGACATGGGAAGGCTATATTTGGAACCCCACTCTGACAGGTACATTTCTTTTGAGTTGTTGACTGACTGAACTTTTAACAGTTTGGACAAAAATGAATCTATCTAAAGCTCATAAAAAGGGAAAGGGAATTCATGCTCTGATGTCCCTTTGCCAGGATCTATTCACGTTTATCACACAGGTACATGGGCTGTGAAGTTGAGATGCTATCAGAGAAAATAACTACAAATATAGGTACGTACATTCTTACGCAAGTCATTAAGCTAATCTGAAACTCCAGCTTGTGACCTGCTGTCCAAAGAGCTCTATTTAAATCTGTGATACACTATTGATTTTTATTTAAAAATTTTAGTCTAACTTGTACTCAGAATGCACTATTCCATACCATACTCTATTCAAGTTTAACAGGTCATTTTGCAGTTTTATCTAAAGGGCCACAAATAAGCAACTTTAAATAGTACACCAAAAGCGCAAAACCAATCTGTTTATTTTCTATAGATTTAAAGTCCCAAACCAAAGTCAGCTTTAAATCATATAAAACTCTTTAATGTGATCAAAACCTGTGGAACTAATTAACAGGCAAAACTTTCCTTTTCTGCACCCTGTAAGGTGGTAAGCAAACCAGTCCTATCTGGGCAGCACTTGTGATGACTGCACGCCTGGGAAAGACAGAGATACAGGGGCAGCAATCTTTACAAGTCTTCAGTCCTGGTGGAGCTGATGAAAGACAGCACAGACATTTGTGTGTGAGTATCCATGCAGGGTATCATCTAGCCCGTCTTGCCCACAGGCTCAGGAAGCATTAGATTCCTATTATCCAGGCTTTCAGGTTAGTGTACAAAATACAGACAAAGGAAGGCTACGAAGATGCATGCAAACTCTAATTTTAAGCATCTGACTTAAATGCTGCAAATTGTACTCTGAAGGCATCTTTCTTCAACTGCATATGCAGAGAATTTGCCTGTCTGGGATCAAATCTAGGATGTAAGTGTGGTGTGCTTGTTCCCCAGAGTACCCCTGAAGAAGGACAAGGTCCCACTCTTGGCCACTTGAACAGGCAAAGCTGCAACATCATCTTCCCTGAGGCTCAGCCAGGACAACGGGTCACAGGCAGCATTGCCATGCCCAAGCAGGCAGGGTACAAGCACCACAGAGCATGGAGGAAAGGGATTAACAGTCCTTCTTCCTCCTTACAAGGACCTGCTCTGAGTCCTTCACACAGACACCTGTAACGTCCAGACTTCCTTCCCTCTAACTCACATAAATAGCCAGGCTGCCCAGGTGAAACTCGGGCTGGCCTCATGTGGCGCCAGCTGTAAGAGCCCTCAAAGATACACAGAGGGAATGCCTGCAGCAGGTGACGTGGATATCACAACCTGTAATGATTTTTTCACCTGTCAGAACCATGCAAAGCCTTCAAAGAGGATAACTTCACCAGGCCAGCACATGAGTTTCCAGTGGTTGAGGCACAGAGTCCCCAGTACCTCGTTGTTTCAGGTCTCTGCAGGCCATGGCTGGGCAGAGGCACAAAGAGCCAGTTCTGTGGTCATTGTGAACAAACAGCTCTCTCAAGATCACCACTCGTGTCCTCATCCAGCACTGAATGTACTGCCATTTACAAAAGGTCAAACCAGATTCACCTGTGATTAATACAGTGAGGAGTTTGATTTTTACATTTACTGCCATACTTCAAAGCAAGAACTGAGAACACACTGTAAACATAACTCTTACCATCGAACTAATTCCATAAGTCATGGTTACGGAAAAAAATTAAAGTTCCTTGTTTGAAACCAGATGCATTTTCAAGAGCTCTTTCACCTGATTTTGTGCCCACACACTTCAGAGGTACCTGCGTGTTACATGCTGAGAATAACTTGCATGTTCCAGTCATAGGGGAAAGAGTAACTGCTCTGAACTAACACACTGCACAAAACTTGACTTTTCAGTTATGAAAAATACAAACATTTCTGAGATAGGAAACTAAGTGCTTGACTAGAAAAGCAACATGAGGCAAAGCAGATTCATTAGTAATCTAAATTTATCTAAATAAGACATGCCTAACCCTATCTACAGCTAGAAAATTCTGAGAAATATATATACATTTTGATTCAAATTGGCCCGTTTGAGAGGAAAGACGGTTTTGATGAACCTTTTTAGGTTTAAGATAAAAGCCTTCAACACAACTGCTAAACCAAATAGAGGACACATGGAACAGCTAAGGAATTTTGCCTAAACAACAAAAGGAATTCAAGGAAGTAAGTGCTCAAATCAGGATTGCCAGGAGGAGAAAAATAAAATTACTTTCTACTACTACACTGTGACAACTTTCTTTACCGACCCGAACTGCTCTCCTTGCAAGCAGAAGTATCAGCCACACAGTCGTCTACCCCAGTAACACTTCTCTGGGTGAGAGACCTTTGTTGCCTACCTGGGAACCAGTTCTCATTCTACAGTGCTTCTAAATGCAATTCACAAACCCCTCAGACTCTGGAAGTTTGTAAGTGAGACAATGGAAGAATGAGAAAAAGGCAATAGGAGACTGCAATGAGGTTTGGGGTTTTTTTCAGGAAATAAGATCCAGGTTTAATATTTTAATACAGTAATCCCCTGCTACTTCACAGTTCAGCATTCATGGGTTCAATACATTGTGGGGGGGTTGCTGCATCTTTACTGTTTCTACTGTTTTTACCATATTTAATGTTTTTACTGCATTTACCATTTTTACCCTATTTACCCTATTTACTGTACATCACAGATTTTGCTTACCACAGAATCACAGAATCACAGAATCAGTAAGGTTGGAAAAGACCATAGAGATCATCAAGTCCAACCTATCACCTATCACCCGTTACCTAATCTAATCTAGTCAAACCACGGCACCTTTCTGGAACTGACCTCCCATGATATTTAAGGGATTACTGTACTGTAATCTTGGACCTTAGACCACTTGAAGAAGTTTTGTTGTTCTATGGTTGACAGACACTAAGATCAATGGGAACAACTTTGAGTGCAGATGCAAAATGTTTCACAAATTGCCACCTAGACACAGGCACGGCATTAAGCATATTGCAGAGTGAAATCTGGATCCTTGCATTTCAATAACTAAAATCAAACCTTTTAAAGTAAATCTTTACATGACAGAAGTCATTAATTTTTTCAGGAGCCACTAGTGTTCCCCAGGTAGATGCTGCAAAAGTTTTGTTAGTAATTATTTTTGTGCTGTTATCACTGGAACTTCACAGACAGAAGACACAACCAACCTATGTAACACATTAGTTAAAACAAGTTGTAACATGTTCAAGTGCAGCTCACACAGAAAAGACAAAAGGCTATGTCAAAACATTTCATCATTGTTCCCTCAAGTAACAACATAATTCCATATGTCCCAGAGCATGTTTGCAACAATGCATCTACACTGAGAGTTTAGCCCACGCTCAATCTCAAACTTTTCTTCACACACCCTGCATAAAAGCTTTAAGTCTTAATTCACAGAGCTTGCTCTCTTGCCTGCTGGGAATACTGAACCAAAACTCAGGACTGGGGCACCTTGGTGTTCCACACCATGGAAGGTGAAAGCAAAAAGCAGCCAGACTTGAATCCCAAGCAGGAATTTCTGCTTGTATTTGCTCATTTGAAAATTAGTTCTAAAAGTAAAACCTACCCAAATGAACAATTTTACCTGCCATCATCCTTCTCTAGGCAACACAAAATCCAGCCTTTCATCTGAAAGGTTCACCAGAATCTAGTGGATTGCCTCTCTCTTTACATCCACTGACAGTTAATTTTAGTTCACCCACTTATTTCAGCTTGTCTGGAATGTCTTATCAGACATCCATTTATTGCAAAACAAGTAAAAGAGGGCAGAACTACTGAGTGACACATAGCAGGTTGTAATTGAAAGAGTCAATGGAGAATTTCACAATTAAATAAGAGAAATACCTAGGAAGAAGCGGAGTTTGACAATAGTAATTTTTGTCAAAGCATCATATTTGAAGCAGCGGAAAAGACAGTGTCCTTGGTGCTGGGAAATCTGTCCTTCCTGTTAAGAGGGAATTGTAACTTTCCAATCCAACAATTGTTCTGCAATTAGCTCCACAGACCCAGGCTGGTCTCAGAGCCTGGTCAATACTCAGGGTCATCCAATTGCACAGGGACAGTTCTACCACAATGTTCTCACTACCAGAGCAGCAACACAGACAGCTCCCTACAAAAATGGGGTAGGATGTATGGCACATTGCTGGGATACACCTCCAATCTACCTAGCAGTGCCTATAGGATGGAGAAGAGAGGGGCGACAGCTCTCCTGTGCCAACTGCCTTTGTACATCCTGTCACCTCAAGACAGGGGCTGCTGGAATTCCCCGAGCAAAAGAGTGCTGCTGTGGCTACATGCAGCCCATCTTTTTATAGCAGGGTATCCTCAGGCTCCTATGAAACACATTTTGCAGCTCTGCAGTTGCTTCCCCTGTCCAGCAGCGCTGATTTTCTCCCTACCTTTAAAGGAAGAACATGAGGTACAGGTTCATAGGTTATTCTGAGTTGGAAGGGACCCTCAGGATCATCTAGTCCAACTCCCGACCAACTAGACCATGTCACTGAGCTCCTCATCGAGTCTTTTCTTAAACACCTCCAGGGACGGCGACTCCACCACCTCTCTGGGCAGCCCATTCCAATGAGAGATCACACTCTCTGTGAAAAACCTCTTCCTAACATTCAGTCTAAACCTCCCCTGGCATAGCTTAAGGCCATGTGCTCTCATTCTGGTGTCGTCAGCCTGAGAGAAGAGGTCCACACCCACCTGGCTGCAACCTCCCCTCAGGTAGTGGTAAACAGGCTCAGATCTTTTGAAAAGTCTTCGGTCTTGCAGAGAGGTACAAGAAAGGCAGGTCTGTGGTATCTGCTAAAGAGAACTTCTCCAGTTTTCCCATATGTAAGACACAGAACTGCAAATTTCTCTCTATATCCTTTTGAGTACATAATCAAGAGACAGTTGATGGGACTTTCTGAACGTAAGTCAGAAGCAGGACCAGATACATGTGGACACAGACCATAAAGGCCTTTTTGTCCTCGTTTTCTGCGGGGACAGGAGACACTTGTATCACACGGGCCAAATGGCACAATGTGTGACTAAACACAGGGGGTGACCACACGTGAAGCCAACACCTACCCTGAGTTCGGAGCAAGGCACTGAGCTTCAGTCGGAAAACTCTGGTCTCTTGGGGTTTACGTATATTATATGTAAACTTTGAAGGACTATTTGCTCTCACCAGTCAAGCATGTCCACGTACAGAAACATCAGAACAGAGCTGATGCTCACGAGCTAATAATAGGTTTAAAACGCTGTAGTTTTCCCTGATGGAAGCCTAGCATCATGTAACAGCTTGAGCTGCTGTTAGGGGAAAATATCTACTGTTTTATAGTAATTTGAATTACAGTGAAGGGTATTTTTCACTCTAGTCTCTTTAACAGTCTCTATGCAAATTGCCACAGCTTGTCTTAAACCTGCTATTTACAGAAGTGAAAAGATTTTCAGGTATGAGGAAAATGCAATATTATCTGTTATAGATCAAAAAATAATAATGCTTGTGATGGGATATGATTTTTTATTTTCACATATTTAAGTCTATATATTGTCTAGTATTGTTTCACCATTGTCTCATCATCAAGATTAACATTAAATCAAACAATGAATTATTCATGAAGTGTGAATAAATGGAATTAGCTTTTCTAGCACTCACTCTGTAAATCGCATCTTCTGGATAAATGCCTTTTTTTTTTTTTTTCCCTTTTTTTTCCCCATGTCTGAACACCAGGAATAATGACCTGGCTTGCAGCCTTGCTAGATTAGCTCTTGTTAGGGTGATATTTTTAGATGAACATAGGTCTCATCAACCAAGAGATGTCAGGTCTGCTATCATTGCTGTCAGCTTCCTAACTTCCAACAGTTTCCCTCTCCATCCCTAAACTCTACCTTCACCCCTTGCAGCCACGGTACCTGGAGCTCAGATGATTTGTTGAGCTTCACTCATTATCTACTATGTTGTAGCAGCAGTTAGAAACTGAATGACATTCAATTAAAATGATATTAGCAGCTCAGGAGTGATTTTGTTTAATTTACTCCTACTCAGATGTAAAAACATTAGTGACTTTTTTAATTGGACCTCATAATGTCTAACTCCTACTCAAATGCAATGAAATTAAAGACTTTGGTGGCTAAATACCGCTTAATTTACTCCTACCCATCTATAATGACATTAAAGATGCTTTAGGGTAGATATTGTTTCCAATCATTTATATTCAAAAGAAATCTGAGCTTATAGGTACTATTATTGAGCATATAATAAAATCATACAAGAAATTTATCTATACGGTAGGGGATAGTTGGCTACAAGTGATATTAAAAAGTAATCATTCATTTTTAATGCAAGGATATTAAAAAGTAATGTTAAAATAAGAATTTGTGAAGTTTTCTGCTCTTCACAGCCTTTTCAAGGACACAATCCCTTCCTTTTTTGAATTCAATGTGTGGTTTTAGATGAAACATTTTTATTAAATTGCACATGGTTTTCAAAAGCAGTATTTATAGGATAAGTCCAAGGCTGACTTATGTCATCAGTGGCGTAGACAGTAACAGGGTTCACTTTGCTCTGTAACTGAGATACAGTTTAATGCATTCTTCTAAAGTTCAAAGATTTTAGAGGAGGTCGGGGTTCTCTGTCACACACTGCATCACCTTCCCTTTAAATATGACTTGGTCTACACTGAGTTAATGCTGTTTGCATCTAATACCATTCCTGCACCATGTTTGATGGACCAGAAGTCCATCAATTTGGCCTCTAACATATTCCCCTCTTTCCATTCCCAGCCTTAAAAAGCAAAATAGCTATTAAAAATGCCTTCCTTCACTTAGATAAACTTCTACTTATTGAAATGAAAGGCATTTACAAAATTTCACTTATGCTGGTATTATGAAGACAAGCTGTGCAGAAAACCAATCTTCTCAAGAGGGAAGAATGAGACTTCTGCTTTAACCTCATGCTCTCATCTGGCATGTGGCTGTGGAGATGTTCAAATGGAAGAGCCTGTTCCAGGTAAGCAGCATAAACCATTGCCAAGGGAAAGAGGAGATGCTTCTCTTCTCCCATCTTTGGTTACACAGCCTGCATCCCTGTCCTGCTGAGCAGTGGGTGGTTCAATGAGTGTCTTTCACCCTGCTTCTCAAGTGATGGTACCTCATACCAGCTTCTTCCCAATCCAAGTGGTATGCGGTGCCTTGAGCTCCTGAATAGCAAAGCCCATGGGAATCCACGACCCCTGATCCAATTCCTGATTCCCAAACATGAGCCAATTCATTACTTCTGTTGCAAAATAGTTTAAAATAATATCTTAGTTTATAATAGTTACTTTTAATAATTGTAAGGTTTCACTGCAAAAATCTGTTTTAATCCAAAACATTTGCATGCGATTTTGTAATTCTTTCCACTCAAATCTGGAATTTGGACATGGGAGATTTAGAATAATTTTTCCCTGGGCATGGGCTTGCAAGGGGTTAGTTAATCAGCGTGGGCTTGAAACACTGAGGAGCTTCAACATTTTGGAGAATTCATAGCAACATTAGTAACTGTATCAGCACTTAAAGTGAAGCATCAGCTGAAGCAGACCCTTTGTTTTGACCTGCAGAGGGTGATTTGCCAGGTCACACAACAAAAGAGACCCCTCTGCCTTGCTGGAGCATACTATTGATATTTACTGCTGATGTAATTACCTACATTTAAAGTGGTCATGAGGGACCACTGAGCATTGGGATTTCTGTTGTCACTACATCTTTCTCCCTTTAATTCCCTTCTGGCATTTCCTTCCCTAAAGCAGCCTCTGAGTAACCTACTGCCAGTGAGTACAAGGGAAGGGAGAGGAAGCACAGTTTTGATGTGATGAGTAATCTGAACATTGATGGACAATGTCTGCAAAAGGGAACACCAATAAAACACCATAGAATAGAAAGTGGATATTAAAAACAGTGATTAACTGACCAGATTGTGCCATTCCAGGGTCACTGAAATCTGAAACACAGATAAAAAATACCCAGGGACTTCTAATTGGCTTCCATGTCTTAGATATTAAAGGATTCATTTACCAAGTATATTTCTAAATACCTTGCAGATATAGTGAAAATGACTCAATATCAGCAATTCAGGTGTGAAATGACAAATTTCAAGATACACAGTCAAGGACATATTTGTCTGTACAGGAAGCCTCTGAGGGTGCAGCATAGTAAAGTACAAAGACTAAGCTTTATTTATTTTTTATTTTTCTGCGTACTTGCCCCAAAGCCAGAAGCATTTCTGAAGTCAAGGATACAATGACAGGATGAATTTCTTCAATGGATTGAAACTTGGATGCTTACATTGCGCAGAGACGCTTTATATTAACGAAACACTTTATATTAAAAAGAGCAAGAGAGAACATACAACTTGAGCAGGGGAAAAAACAAAAGAAATCTCTGTACATAATTGCCTTTTTCTAAGATGGGCATCTAAGATGGTTAAACCTAAAATGCCAATTAACCTTCATCTAGTTCCCCTGCTCCAGTACCATGGCCTATGTGCAGACCACTTCCCAGGGATGCAACCCTCTACTTATACGGGAAAAGGCAGACCAGACTGGGCTCCTCGTCCCCACACTGGTCAGGCAATCCCATTGAATCCTGATGAAGGGACTACTACACATTTACAAGGCACCCTAATTCTCATTATGGGTTCTTGACCTATTACGTATAGCACTTAAATAACCTATCTCTTCTCCCATCTAACCTCATTTTATAAAGCCATTATTTAACACCTGGCCTAACAAACCTCATATGTTTTCTAGTTTTCAGTAAAAAAAGAAAACTCCCTTTGTTTTCTGTCTCTAATGTCAATTTCTATCAGCTCAACTAAAGGAAATGGTTCTGTTGCATCTAGTTCAAAACTGTTTTGGGAAAGAGGAAGATATTCTCTAATTTCCATGGTAGAAATTTTAATAAACAGCACCCTCAAGAGGATTATAACTCACTTCCTTTACTGTTTGGTTAAAAAAAAAAAAATCAGTTGCTAAGCTACCACTTTTGAATACAGTCAGAATAATTTCTAAGGGTTATTTAAGGTAGTTAACTACAGAACAGACACTGTGCAGGAATCTGGGTATGCCCCAATCCCCCTTGTCACAAGTGCTACCATGGTGGCCCTGAGGCATCTGCACCTCCATCCTCAGTGTGGAACCGTGGCTCACTGAAATTAAACAGGCCATCAGTCCCCATTGTGGGACAATCCTTGGAGGAGATGATTTTGGAAAGGGATGAGGAGACAGGCTGCTCCATGGCTCCCTGTTGCTCTGCACATTCGTTTCTCTGCGCCTTGCGAGAAAAGCCATTGCAAAGGCAGTTCTCATGTTTTGTTCTGAGGGTGAGGAGTCCCACAGCCATCCTGTTTCCTTATCCTACACCCGCAGGAGACACAGACACCTCCTGTGGACATTTGGGAAGGAAGCACAGCAGCTGTACCTCAGTCTGGAACTGCCAGTGCCCTCCTTCTCCAGGATGGACAGGAGGTCACCAGCCAGGGCAGCTGCCAGGGAGATTACAGCCCCTGTCTTGTAAAGCTCAGCCTAACTCAACTCATCTTCAGAGCCTTGAAGGAGAGCAACTCATGTGCAATGTCTGGACCTAGTAGTGAAGAGATCTTAAAAATCCTGTCTCAGAACAGAAACTGGATGTACTGAGGAACAATCACAACTTGCATAGCATCAGAAAAGTCACTCCAGTGCTTCGTTCTGCCGTATGATGGAGTGTACATATTTTCTGCAGAAGTAACACCATTCAGATGTCTCTTCCCTCTTCCACTGCTTCTTTCCAACTGAACACATCAATATCAATATCACTAAAACTGATTTGCTGGCTTTTTATTGCTAAATTCACTGAAAAATAAGACTTCCAAGAATACCGGAACACTCCATGTTAAACACAGCTGTAATTTACAGAGTGAATAAATTTGATTCCCACTTGGATGTTTCTCTCCAATGTGTTGATAATTCTCAGGAAAATAGATCTTCGACTCTAGGTTTAAAAAGAATCTTGCCAAAATAATATACAACCTTGAGAATAAAAAGTCAATTAGATAATTCAGAATAGTTGTTTTACACTTAGTTTAGTAAACTGACTTTCAAAGTACATATTTGGGGTTCTCACTGCTGCAAAACTGCACTTTCTGTTGTATTGGCAAATGTCATTATTTTGCCTTTTTGTTTCAATTATGAGCATTTTATATGTGCTTATCAATTTTTAGGAGATCTTTCATGCATTAAAAAGGTATCCTTACCTTTTAAAGCTTCACTGTGATCTAGGGAAGCCTCAGCAAGTGTAGCCTTCTGAAGAGTAGCCAGGTTCATGCCTAAGGTTGTTTCGGAAGAGTCTGAATCCCTAGGGATGGAGTATCCAGCCAGATACAGATGTGACTGGGGCTGTCAGAGAGCACATTTCATCCACCTGCCAAAAGGAAGCTGCTTTTTCAATTCAGAAGTGTTTTCACAGTTGCACTTTGATATGAAGAACTATTTTAAAATTACTTTTTAAAAGCATTTTTATTATTTTTTCATCTACATGCTTTCACTAAATCTAGACATGAGATGAGACATATACACTGAAGGAAGCTGGGGCAGAAATAACACACACCTGATCATTATTCCCTGGAACAACAATAAACAGCTGCTTATCTGTGATCATGCATTAACTTAGATATCACAATCTTCAAGGCTCACATGACTGTAAACTCCACAAATTACCTCTTACACAGACATGAATGGCTCTGGTCCCACAGTTCTCAGGTAATACATTTCCTCCCCTTCTCCCAAGTTTCACTGCCCTTTCTTAGCATGTTGGGCCAATTTTCTGACACGAAAGCCTTACTCAAACACACTGATTGCTTTCTTGACCTGCCACATACAGCAATTCTGGTTAATTATTTTTAAATCCATATGTATACATCTCTCTCTATATATATATACTCCATATGAATAAGAGAGGCTAACATGCAATTACCTCCATCTTCTAATTGCTTCACTAATTTTATTTGAGATAATGGGCAGGAAATTTTTGCACAGCTGTTAATTAAGAGCTCTTTTTCACCCTTCCAGAGTAGTATAAAATACTTGGGTAGAAATACAGTTTAACCTACATTTTGCACTCGTCCATATCCCTTTTTATGCTGTAGTTAACAAAGGTGTTCATGAATCAGCTGAAAATCTCGATTCATAGTTGGATGACACTTTTCTTCAACTAACAACAATCCTCAGTTACAAATGCCAAACAGGAAGAGCACATCTGTGAAAAACAAGCCTCTTAAACTGAACGAATGAATAACAATGATGTGTGGGTTGTGCTTTCTATGCAGCAAACTCTGGGAAGACCTTTTTGTGAACAGCTATCTGATAACAATTGGAGAAGCTTTGGTGTTCCTACTCGCCTCCCACAGCCCTTTGTATCAGCAGCTCAGCAGAGAGTCTGACAGCAAGATTCCTTTGTCATTTGAAGTCTCAGGTGCTGTAACTCAGCTCAGTGTTGCACAAAAGAGCATCTACTGAGTGGCTGTGTGTTTCTACAGAGGAAATTTCTCAATGGCCATTATCTAGCAGTTCCCCCAACTAAATCACTCCCTGCTAAGCAATCTTCCATCACCTTGGTCTCCCTATTTTAGACACAGCAGCACCTTCATTTCCAAATATACGAACTAAGCCCTACAGCACCTGCCTGGAGCCCTCCCTGTGCTGTACAAGGACCGATGCTGTTGCAGCTCCTCTCCCAGTGAGTTGCAAGGGTGAGAACAAACCAAATGTGCTTAAAGCACCATTAGGTTCTTCAATACCAAGCTGGAAACCACAATGTCCAAGTCTATAAAAACAGAAATTCCAAACTGAACAAAGTTCACCTGCATATCCAAATCTTAGTGTAAGAGGCATTTCCCAATCTTTCTCATAAGCCCACCAGAGAGATGGTGGATTTAGATACAAAAATACAGAAGCATGAACATGAGCAAACAATTGCAACTTGCAAGCTGCATTCAGTCATAAACAATTCCCCCTTCCTTTTTTGCACCCGTAATAACAAGGAATAAGTAAAATTATTTGCAACACTTAACACTTCATTCATCGTATCAGAGATGGCTGCAGAGAGAAAGGACATTAGCGCTGGCAAACTCACATGGCTCTTTTTCCTCAGGTCCCACACCAGTGTGTACATAACTCAGCAAGGTAAACCCAAAGAACTTAAGTGAGAGTTCCTGAAAGAAACCCCCTTTGACTGCTGAAGGCAGACCTCCCTAGCCCAGAAGTGCAGAGTGAAGCCATGCAAAGCTTCTTCCATCAAGAATAAGGCCACACATTTTCGATAGATGTGACACTTTCAGTTTAGCAGAAAGTCTCTTCCATCTCAGCAGAAGGCAAGTTCTCAAACTTCAACAGCATGAGAAACAGGCTCAGATCTGCTCACTTTCCTTCTTGCCAAAACCAGCTACAGTTTTCCAAATACGTAAAACCATTTTCCCCAGCCACTTAAAATCCCAGTCACTGGAATAGGAGTCTGACAACAGTTAATTTATTTGGATTCCTTCTACTTCATCAACACGCTAAAGTTCCAGGCTGTGCCATAATCTCAGCATTTTTCTCTCCTGAAAAACAGATGCTACCAGGAAGAAATAACTTCATGCTCTGCCACAATTGTCACATTCCCAAAGACAACTTCTCATGCCTTCCATCAAAAAACCTACCAAAATAGAATCCTTCTATAGACTCTCAGGAGTTCCCATCATGGCTTTCCATACCTACACTTGACACCACTTGCCCAGCTATAATTAAAGATGAGAAGAGGAGAAACACTGTTTAAAGTCATCCAATCTCTGATGGGTTTTCACCTATCTGAAGTCTGTAAATGTGAAGGAAAAGATCCCGCTTTACATTTATATTTAATGTGTTATTTATAGTGATGAACTGCAGTGCCTAAAAGTCACAGCACAGGTTTCTGGGGTATAGCCCCCTGTTCTCTCCCTGTGAGCTGTACAAGGGGCTGCTGATTTCCCCACCCGTAAAAATGTGAATAAATAACTGCCTAACATAGATGTTTCCACTGCCTCCACTGCCTTAGCATTTGCATGTCTTTACAGGTCCTAGGCTAAAGAGCACTCACAAAAGCTGAAAGTAATACATATTAGTTTAGATCACAGTTTCTGCATTTTTTTGTCCTCTCGTTCTTAATTTTGAAGGACAACTGCAATTGCAGTTCATCCATTTAGGCTTATCCTAAAGTCATTATTTGTTATGATGCTGTTCCTGCCTTCAGCTACAGAGAAAATGACTATCCCTACCCCCTCACAGGCAGGATTAACAGCCACAGAAAATGAGTTATGGTTAGTCTAACTGACAGGAGCTCAGAAGCAAATTCATTTTCAAAAGTCCACCTAAGCACAGGAAAGAATCCTGCACCCTGTGTTTCCTCAATTCTTCCTCACAGCTATGTAAAGAAAGTACACAGTGTGTTCTTCTTCATCACCAGTCTGCACACTTGAGACGTATGCCAAGACCTACTCGTGGTGCCAAAGGTACTATGTGAACTGAATGGTCTAAAATAAGTGGTTCTACATGATATAGAGCCTGTGCACTCACATCAATTTTCGTTTTGTATAAAGAATGTATTAAAAATGTTGTCAGTACAGGTGGATCT
The DNA here is from genome assembly GCA_013390025.1 of Pitta sordida. Taxonomy (NCBI): domain Eukaryota; kingdom Metazoa; phylum Chordata; class Aves; order Passeriformes; family Pittidae; genus Pitta; species Pitta sordida. The sequence continues at coordinate 394,746 of WEKX01027485.1, forward strand.
TTTTATTTATAGGAGGAATAATGGTAATTTTGCTTATGTCTCTGTCAATCTCCAAGTCAGCAGGCTCTGTATAGTGCTCAGTGAGACTGTGTACAAATATATTTGCACCAAATTGGTGGTAACCAGCCTCATAATTTTCCCTTCAATCCAGAGTTTCACCTTTCTTAGCAGAACAGGTACCAGATGGAGCTGCATAGACTTATTTTGGCTGAATTTAGTTTAGAAGAGTCATAAATCCTGGCCTAACTGTTTTTAATACCCTCTGTCAGTAGACTGAAGGGCATGCTCATCCACCTTGCTCAGAACTAAGCTGTTACCCAAGTACTCCAGGGCTGCTATCAGCTTTTGCCCACTGCACACTACTGAAGAAAGCACCCTTGAATCAGCTGAAGATAAAACAGACGCTGTGGGACAAAAATATGGACCACATTCCAATATACTGCACAGTGCTTACACAGATTAACACCTCACAACAGTGCTCTCCAAGCAGCCACCCGAAGCAATAGTATTCCAGTTTAGAGATCAGCGTAGAGCTTCCAGCCAAACCCACACTTCAAAATTATAAGTCATGTTAAAAAAAAACATGGCATCTCTGTTCTGAAATTATTGTGAAGAGATCTGGTTTTTGAAGTTGTTGTACTGTGAAAATGTACTCAGCTCGCTGCAATGAAATCATAAGCATGGTGCTCTCCATGATTCACAGCAATCAATAAATGCAAATTAAATAAATTCTCACCAAAATAACAGATGTACAACAGCTGCAGCCTTTTGCCATGAGTCTCCTCCGTGTCATACACAGTGAGTGACACCCACCACAGGCCACTGGAACATCCAGGATGTTACCAGTGAAGCACATGTGTTCTGTGTCCAGCCCCGAGTGTAAAACACACAGGACTGCACTCCTGGCACTACAAACAGCCCCAGGAAAATCCATCACACAACAAACAAGTTCCTCCACAGATCCAGGCTGCAGGATCTGTGCCTTAGTTGTTTCTTGTCACAAGCACCAGGAAAGCAATAACATATCTCCCACAGTTTACCTGGAGAACATGTGGTTCTTGCTTCGTGAGCCAAAGCCAAAGTTTGGGTTTTTTTTTAAATCTAGAAAGTCTTTATATGTTTAACATAATACTTATGAGGTCTTCAGTATCTCCTCTACCAAACTGGAGTAGATGCTTTCCTAGATTAGATCATATGTTACCTTTGCATATTAAAAAAAGTAGATGGAAATCCTGACTTACATTTATTTTAATACAATTGTGTAATTTGAGGTTTATAGAGCCATGCATAAAGCATTTGTTATTCCACCTTTAACAAAACTGATCCATTAACTCTGACAATATTTTTAGTACATAGTCTGCTACAAAAGCGTGAAGACACATTATGAATCATTTTGGCATTATGAGAGTTAATAGAATAGTAAATATTTTTCAGGATTATTAATATTTAGTGTCGTTCAGTAAATTAAAAAATCAAGTTTAACTAAGGTTAAAAATATCTGATGATACAGTACATAGATGATTGTAAATGTATATTAATGAAGCTTTACACAATTGACTGGATATCTTTTCGTTAATCACTCACAAAACCATGCCAAACATATATCAAAGGCTTCAGCTCCTTTTTCATCCAATCTTCCGACATTTCATTATTATGGTTACCTGATTAATGGGTGCAATAATATATGTGGCATGATATGATATGTTCACATTAAATTTTAATCAAATATTACTAAATTCAGAAAACATTAAGTAAATCATGACTGATGAGGCAATATTGCTGTGCTGTCATATTGATGGTTAGAGAAACTCACTGTGGAGAGTTACAGATTAAGGAAGAGAAGTAAATCTTATGAGGAAATAGAAGTATCTCAAGTTTAACTAGTTAGTTCTTTTTAAATTGCCTTCCAGCCAAAGGCTGAATATTAGATCCATCAAAAGTATTCCACTGTCTGTAACTGACATGGATGTTTTGTTTTCTTCTGCTGCCAGTTGTCTCATTCTTTAAAAAAGCTTGGGTTACCATATATTCCGCACAAGGGCCTTTCCCAAAAGACGATGGGCTGGTGATGTAGTGAAAAGAAATGTAAGCTCAGAAAAAGTGGCCCAGTTTATTTAAAACCTTGCTGTGCCCTGAACAGCAGGGTGTCAGCGCATGGGATACCCTTGGTCTGGTCATTTTTTCCTCAATTACACTATTGTTGCTTTGCAGAAGGGGGGCAGGGACATAGATGGGATTACACTTCTTTATAACAAACAGGTTATTTACCCAGAGAAGACCTCCATCTTATGAGAGTTGGGAGACTCTTTAGGAGCTCAAGGATGAATCCTAAAGACCAACACTGGAGGGAATACTAGCTGAAGACTTCAACAAAACAATTCAAGCAATAACCTGTTCTGAAAAAAAAATATTCCAAAGAATTTAGAACACTTAGGAACAGACATTCTGAGGTGCTAATTCTAGACATTCAGTATTATAATCTATGAATGTGGTTGTGTAGGGTTTTGGTCCCATGGTACAGACTAAACAGGTCTCTTCTTTCATTTGTTGGTGTCTTATAAAAGCAATGGAGACAGTCTTGTCCTATGACCAACTTTTTGGTCGACTCTGATGCCAAGATACCAGATGTTACTGCATCATATTTTGAGTATGTGATATTGTGCACAGCTCCGGCCTAACTGCATAATTAACTGTGTTCAGAAAGGAATACATTGCCACGAGACCTTTCCAAAGTCTGTTTGCTTCTTCATGACTTGATTTCACTTTTCAATTCCTTTTATTGTCTTGAAAGATCACGAGGGGTGCAAGGCTGCCCTGCATCATGTAGTCACACTCACCAGCACGGCAAATCTCTGTACCAGGGCACTCCAAATAAATACGACTCAAATTCTGCAGCTACACTCTGAATATTAAGAGCAATAAATATTTAACATGCTCAGCTGGAATCTTTTTTCTTGACGACTTGCTTTTTGCTAGAAGTCATTCCATATAAAGTATTTCAAGGGAAAGCATACAGATAATAAAGGCAGAAAAGAAAATTAAAATTCTTAAATGGACAAAATGAAATTGAGGACCAGCTGGGAAGAAGCAGTGAGTAGTGATGTATCGTGGTAGCTCAGCTGGTTTCTTACTGGTTAGATCTCTGGCACAAGGATTTCAGTTAAACACCTTCCTGCTATAGAAGTAGGTTTGGAATTTTTTAAGTGTGACTAGCTCATAAAACCTAATGTGAACAGTTATGAGAATAATTAAAGCAAATCACTAAGTTATCTTCCTCCATAGCCAGATAAGTTTTGTACAGTTACAAGATTAAAAAGCACGAAATTCCTGTGAGTGTAAGACCTAATAAAAATGGAAGAATACATCCAAACCCACAGCTCTTACCTCAGGCAAACTCCCACTGGTGTTGGCACCTCATGCGATGCAGGGAAGAGCGCAGACACTTCAAACAAAATTGCCTGGAAAGGTTTGATTCACTCTCACTTGATTAATTGAATGAGTATATTATAAGTCAGTCTTGCAGCTCTTGTTTTTCTCAGGAATGGAAACATACCAGGAAAATAAAAAAAGGTAACTCAAGGTCCTTGGTAAATTTTAGATCACAGAGCATGATGTTATGGCTCAGGCCTCCAAAAATCTGTTGGCTTTCACTAAAATCCTTTGCTAAAAACAAGACCCAGCTTTTAATGACTCAACATAGCCTTGTAGTCTACAGGACTGTGTCAAACACCAGACCTCTTGTCAGAAAGTCAACTTCAAATGGACCTATTTCTTTGCCTTACAGTCTCAGGAGGGAAAAAAAAAAGAATCCAGAAAATTTTTGATGGAATACTCAGATATGTGACATTCACTGGGTTTTGATGAAGAAGAAATTTGTAAGGGCAAGGAAGGGAAGAATGTTCTATCCAGAGAAGCGCAGCTGTGGAGCGAGGATAAGAGAACCAGTTTGGAAACAGAGGAAGAAATCAGTGCTGGTGATGCAAGAACAGAACCTTCATATCCGTTAGCAAAGTAAAGCTGCTAAACAAACCTACTTTTTTCCAAGCTTTTTAAATCCCAGAAACCAAAGCTGGAGAGTCTTTTTTGTTTGTGGATAGGGCCAGCTGAGAGAAGCATTATTCAGCTGCCAGTGGCAGCATTTAGGAAGGCAGCAAGAGGAGCAATGGTGCAGGGCTGGCCCTTTCTAAGATGGGTGTGAGTGGAGCAGCAGGTCTGAGCTGGGGAAACGGGGGCAGGCCTGTGGGTTATAGGCGAGAGGGGATTTGTGGCAAGAGTGGGAAAGTGATGAAAGGGAGGGTGGTGGCTCTACAATAGAGCTGCAGGAGGGAAAATGTATTAAGAAATGTTAGGAAGAGACTTGGGGCAATGGAGCATGAGTGAAAAATGTGGAAATCCTCACATGCCCAAGTTTGATTTCTCATCACTTTCAAAGCTCTTCTGGATCCCCATTTTTGCTGTCAGAAATTTATCAGCCCTAGTCTAAATAGAGGGGAAAGTCAGTATATCAACTGCTCGTCATTATGCTCTCACAAAATCCTAAAAAGAGGGAAGTTGCTGCTCAGCTTAATACTGAGGGCTCATAAACACAGAGTTTCCCTGGAATCTTGCACCTGGACTAAGTAATGCAAAGGAATACTACTTAGCCTTTTACCATTCCCACCAACTCCTTTACCTAAATTAGTTGTTCTGAGCAAAGAAATCACACTATAAATATAATTAGTTACTTGGAACCTGATCTGAAGCCTAATGAAATCAGCATAAAGCTTACAGAGAGAATGAGCTATAAAGAAAATATTAGTTTGATTGCTGTGGGCAAAACTACTTTCAGATCTAAGCAGAGGATTTAGCTATTTTATTCTGCAAGCAATGAGAAAATACCTTCTTGATTCTAAAACTAAAATAAGAGACCTAATTAATTCTAGAGCATCACAGTCATATACATGACTTCTTAGCATGCAGGAATCTAATAGTTTCTTTTTTAAACAGCAATATTTAAAAACTCATTTAATTTAAATGGTTGTGGTTCTTCTTTTCAGTAAACACATGTGAAGGTATACATTGTGTTTAAGTATAATAAATACAGCTAAAATCATGCATCTGGGTCAATCCTCTGCATGTAATCAGGATTATGAAAATTTAGTTTTTCTTATCTTTCTCAATAAATGGTCTATGTACAGACGACTGGGAATTTATGGTCTTGGTTGTGTTCTTGTTTTTTAACTCACCAGTTCTTTCTTCCCTGCAAATCTGACTGATTTCAAATTCTATCAGTTGCTCTGGTAGCAAAGGAAAGTGCCAAACTCTGGTTGCCGATTTCTGAGCTGTACTGAAGTTCTTTCAGAGACAAAATTCTCATGCCAAGGCATTGTCATTGCAAGTTTTCTGCCCATTTTAATGACTCATTCTTTTGGTTCTGATTGCTGACCTCGTGTATTTATAAAGGAAAAGGTCACAGAGGAACTTGAGAAGGCAAAATCCAAATAGACACAAAAGAGGCAAAGGCAACAGGAGGTTTTCATTTAGTTTACACCTTCTCCAAGAATTCCCTGTCCTGAACCTCCCAGCTCTCTGAAAGAGGTTCCTTCAGTCCCAGTTGTCAAAGCCCTCCTTCATCCACTGCCTTGCCCACAGCTCCACCAGGCATTCCCCAGAGGCGAGCCAAAGGGACACAGCACTTCCAGGGGGAGATCCTGAAATCCGGTTCTTCTGAAAAATCTGTCAGATGGAAGGAGGCCCACCGGTCTGATGGCTCTGTACATGTGTGGTGGGAAATAAATTGTCAGAGGCATAGGGGAATCCCTTTTGTTTCAAAAGTGCTTCTTCAAAGAAACAGACATCCCCATCTCTCTTTGAGGACGGCACTGTGTGGGAGGCTCTGTGGGCCCTCCTACAATGCCATGACTGAGAAGCCTGTCTTTAACTGGAGCTTCACTGAAAATGCACAGTCCAGATAAAATGCAAAGGCACAAAGAGTAAATAAAGAGGTAGTCAATGCTAAGCAAAGTGTGGGCCGAGGAATTCTGCCTCCTAAGGAGGTGACAGTCAAATGAAGCTGGCTCATCATGTGTGTCAAAAGCAGCACCAGACAGGTAAATAGCAATTCTACACTTCCCTCCTACTCTGAAATTCCACCCTTAAAACACAGGGTATTTTAGGAAGCTTCCTGCTGACAGGCACATCCTGCCCAGAATTACATTTTAATAGTTCTTCTTTTAGACCAACATTTAATTTATACAGTCAACATGCTATTCCCATGCAGTCCCTTGGGAGGAGCACAACATGCAAAACACAGAAAGGGTGGTAATGAAAAGAAATAATCATCCTGTGTTCATTGATGAGCTTGCAGATAATGTAGTAGAATATTTACTGTGGTTCTGTCTTCTCTGGAGGGCAATTTTTTATCTCTTAGATCAACTCTGTAGACACTGGCAGGAAACAGCAGCCAAAAAAAACCCCAAACCAGTAGAGTTTGGCACACCATCTGAAATGAATATGTGACATCCAGCACTCCTGGAGCCTGGTATTTCGGACAAAAATCCACAAAGTGTCCCAAGACTATTCTCTAAGGAGAACTTCCATATAAATTTAAAATTTTTGAACTATGCCACATTAAAGCTAATTTTACACAGATCAGGTTACAGGTTTTACTCGCTTTCTGCAGCCACTTCAGGACACAGCAACACGATGCTTCTTGAAGGACCAGGGGACAACGACATTTTAATTTTGCCAAAGGCAAAAAGTACCACATATCCACCAGGGGGGAGTAAAAAAAATCAGAGTAGACACTAGATACACTTTGAATACTGCATTGCAAACAGCAACACTGAGGGTTTTAAAGCAAATCCTGTGTATCACTAGCAGTTTATAAAATCTGAGATATTAAAAAGTAATCTTGCCAGGTTCCTTTCTATTTGCCTCCAGGTTTTTTATCAGATTTAGACATAGGAAACAAAACACTGACACACAAGTCAGGAAAAATGCTCCGTTTAAGCATCTGCTAACAGGCTCTGGATGTGAAGAGGCATGGCCAGGTCCCCAGAGGGAGTTACAGTCACTGTCAGCCTTTCTAAAGGAAACAGTAATGACAGTTACATGAATCACAGAATCACAGAATCACAGAGTACTATGAGTTGGAAGGGACCCACAAGGGTCATCTAGTCCAACTCACCATCTAACACCCGTACAGAGACCGAACACACATCCCAGAGTGGTAAACACAAACCTAGATCCCTCACAGTCTAACAGGCCACAGCAAGCCAGGAGAGATCCACAGGACCATCCAGCCCTACACCCCCCAGCTAGACCATGTCACTAAGCTACTCATCGAGTCTTCTCTTAAACNGAGGCATGGCCAGGTCCCCAGAGGGAGTTACAGTCACTGTCAGCCTTTCTAAAGGAAACAGTAATGACAGTTACATGAACAACAGGCACACTGTAACATGCAGGCTTGACTCAACAACACAGCTTCTAAAACCTTTATTCTGTTAAAACAAAGTTTCTCCCATTCTACAAGTGGTAAACTGGCCCAGCATCTCACTCCTCCCACTAAAGACAATGTGTCTCACCATCAGCATTGGCTGTCTCTTGAAACCCANGGTACACTGTAACACGCTGGCTTGACTCAACAAGCTTCTAAAATCTTTATTCTGTTAAAACAAAGTTCCTAAGTCCTTTAGCTCCCATTCTACAAGTGGTAAACTGGCCCAGCATCTCACTCCTCCCACTAAAGACAATGTGTCTCACCATGAGCATTGGCTGTCTCTTGAAACCCAGACAAGTTAAATCGTGTCTCCTGAACCAGCAGCAGGAGTAATGGAAAACATTTCTCAGAACCAGTTTGTTTGATTTCCAAGAAAGTGTTTGACCTAATGATCTATTTTAGCAAATAGGTATGACTTATGGATAACTGATAAGCGCACAGCAAAAACCAGCTAGGCAGCTGCTTGTCACAAGGCAAACACTCCATGCAAAATTAAAAATTACACACAAACAGATCAGGAATACAGTTTAAATAAATAAATAAATAAATGAAAATCTGTAGTTCCATCACCAAAGATGAAATAAAAAGACTGGCTAGAAATAACAGCTTGACAGTATGCATTTTAACTGCCAGTGTATCTAAAATCTCAGCCTACATAATATTTAGCAAGATCATCAGTATTTGCCTCTGGATTAATGCAGTATGGAAAAGGACAATCAGCCAGCCAAGTGTGTAAGGTCTGATGTACAGATCCAAGAAACCCAGTAAATTGTGACACACTATTTCATTATAACTTCATTAACAACTGAGCAACCAAGTTTTGTGCTCAGATGTAAAGACCTTTGCCAGAACTTTTCCTATTGTAGCAGTACCAGCAAGAGAGGAAAAGGCCAGGCAGCACAGGGCTGTCATTGTGAACAGGAACAGTGATCAAGTGGGATAGTCAAGATTCCTACAGGTAAATATTACCTCTTCATGAGTGTGTGTCCTTGAGCTAAAAAGAAGGGAGACACAGTGTTTCACTACAATAAAACACTTGGATTTTATTTTCTCATATCTAAGTACTGATAGTGAAGTGCCAAATACCCTTTCTCTTTCATCCAGGTTGACCATCCCTTCAACGCCTGGCACAGCACAACTTCACCTATCCCACATTCAACCAGTGGGCTCCAGATCAAAACCCCTCCGGACTACAGGGGATCTGCCTTGGTGGTTTATAATTAAACCAAGTAATAGATAAATTCTTGCAAATGAAAGCAGGAACTAGTAGGGTATCTTTGGGAAGCTCCTAGCCAGAAGAGACTATCTTGTCTAACCACATATGTTAGAAGGAAAACTCCCCCCAGCAGTCCTGTGCTGCAGAGCTAGTCCCCACAGCACAGGGATGGCTGAGAGCTATGGCATATCAGCCCATGTGGCTCCCCCAGAGACCCACAGACGCCACTGACACCTGAGGATCACAGCTACAAAAGGAACTCTGGATTTTCTTCCTTTGCTGCCAATTAGCTTTTGTGCTTCTTGTTCTCTGGGTGTCTCATCTTCAGTCCTACCTTCTACCCTTTTCCGTCTCCCTTTTTTTCTCCCCCTCTTTACCCTTTCAGGCTATTATTACCACGCTCCTATGAACCTGTGCCATCCTTAGTTCCACCTGAGAAAGGTACTCACAATCCCTTGACTGCACTTTTCTTCTCTGGTTTTCCCAGGGCGCAAAGTTGTGTGGATAGGGGTGAGCATGATGCTCAACAAGTTTGCTGTCTAACAGCTCATTTTCTGTTCAGTGCCCTGCTTCACTGGTCTCTCTCAAGACAGTGTACTTTATACAATTATTTATATCTATAATTATTATTATATATTAAATATATAATGCTCATATTGTTATAATTATTACATATTAATAATTAACATATTGTATTTTTATATAATATTGTCTCTAATAGAGATGGTTAATGTATATTATATAGATATACATATATACATTCATATATATATTTAATTGCAGAATCATTAAGGTTGGAAGAAATCATCAAGTCCCATCATTAACCTGACACTGCCAGGTCCACCACTAACCCACGTCACTAAGCACCACATCTACACGTTTTTTTAGTACATCCAGGGACTGTTACTCCACCGCTGCCCTGGGCAGCCCCTCCCAATGCTTGACAGCCCTTTCGGGGATGAAATTTTCCCTCGTATCCAATCTAAATCCCCAGTGCAACTTAAGGCCACTTCCTCTAGTCGTATCCCTTGTTACCTGGGCGAATTAACACTACTGTGCTGTAGGCACACACGTGACACTGTGGCAGTTTTGGTACTGCTGCCATCGTCACCTGGTTCCATATGCTGCAATTCCGGCAATGAAGAGCCACGAAGAGTCTTGGCACTTTTACTGCTTCGTGACCATGCTGGGGGCACTGCCCTCTGCAGAAACCCTGCTCTCCTCTCAGCGTGGCCCTCAGTGTCAGTCCCTTAATCACAGAATCAGTAAGGTTGGAAAAGACCTTAGNGGTTTTAAAGTGTTTATTGAGGTCCCGCAGGGTAGGAAGCTTTACTAGCAAAGCCTTTTTTATTACCTTGCATTTTGCTGTATCCCCATCAAAGAGCATCATCTGGAAGAGCGAGCTACCCCAGCAACTCGACCTCGGAGAGAAACAGCAAGAATGCATCTGTGAGGAAGGGCAGCACAGATGTTAAACCATTTCAGTTAAAGCGCCGCTGCTCGGGTCAGTTTTACAGCTCCCGTGTGGCAGAGCCTGTGGGCGCAGCTCGGACATTCACATCAGTCAGGTTCTGGTGCCCAGGTACAACTACACACCCGCGTTATGTCCGTTTCAGCCTTATATTGGCTTACATCCATTATTTTGAATTGTATCACAGTATCACAGTACAGATAAGGCTGGAAAGGACCCTGAAGATCATCTAGTCCGACCTATAATCCAACTAACCTATCCTCTACATCTAGATCATGTCACTCAGCACCTCGATATCCTCACAATATTTGTTAAAGAACAGGCTCCCCAGGGCACTGGGCTCAGCCCCGGGGCTGCCGGGGCTCCAGGAGCGTTCGGACACCGGGCGCGACTCCTGCGGTGTCCTGTGCAGGCCCCTTCCAACTCGGGGTACTCAATGTCCCTCAGGTTTCCAAGCTAATCCCCCCCTTCCCTCAGGGGCAGCTCCCCCAAGGGCAGCCCAGGGGGCGGGTTCCTCTCCCCGCGGTGCCCGTTGTCCCGGCGACGCGGCCCCGCAAGTCTCGCGATGCGCGGCGGGTTCTCGCGGCCGGGCGGAAGCGGCGCCGTGTTTACAGCGGCAGCGGGGCCGGGAGCGCTGCCCGCCCATGTGCCCGCGGCCCCCGCCGCCCATGGAAGTGATGGAGGGGCCCCTCAACCTGGTGAGCGCGGGGGGAGCGGGCGGGGGGGCGCGTCCTGGCAGCCGGTGCCGGCGGGGAGAAGGGTGGGAGCCCTTCGCTCCTAAGCCCGGGTGACCGGGCGGGGACTCGACTCGACCTGGGCAGGAACCGGCGCTGTCCCCGCCCCGGACACCCGCTCCGGGAAACGNGGCGCTGCCTGTGGCTGCGGGAACGCCTCGGAGCCTCCGTCAGTCAGCGCTGCGCTCGGCCTGAGCCTGGCGGGGAACGGAGCTGCAGCACAAACGGGCTGGGAAATGCGCCTCGGGAAAAGCTAATTAGGTGTTACACGTCTTGGGATTGGCGGGTCTCTGCCCCGCAGACAAGAGCGAGGGTCAGAAGGAGTTGATTCTCTGCTGCCTGGTGGGTTTGCGCCAAACTGTGCCTTGGCTCAGGTGTGGCGATGCATTCCTTGGGGAAAGCCCAGCCCTAGGAAGGTGAAAAGACTGGCCATGGTTATTTGCTAAACCTGCAACAACGGCACAGAAGGGATAAAGGAGGTAAGAACTTCAACAGGGAAAAAAAATGTGAAGAACCAAATTCTTAAATAAATGAGCTAAATAAGGTCAAATTCTGAAAGGACAAATTAATTTCTCATTGAAGTCATTAAACCTGAAGGTCAAGAATTAAAACCTTCATTGAATTAAAAAAAAAATTACAGTTATATAGACAGTATATCTATTTATATATTTTAAACATGTCTAGAAAGCAAATTTGTGTTTGTCTAGTGTCATCTACGGAACTAAATCAGTGAATTAGGGAAGCCAAGGTATAATAAACATAAGAAATAAATAAAATCAATAGCTTAGGCATTAATTAAGACTCAGTTTCATAAAGAAAAATATTACTTTGAGGGAATAGATCTCTCAGAGGGAACAGATCTGTCAGAGAAAAATAACGTAACTGGAGCAAGCAGAATACAACAAGCTCTGGCTTACCACCCATGAGGGCTTTTCATTTTGGGGGGCTCAGATCACCTTTAACAGTCTGACACCCAGGACTTCATAACTCTGCAGATTCTCCTCTACCACCCCAGTCCTGTCCTGTAGCTGAGGAGCCGTGGCACCTCTTCCTTGTTTTCTTACTGCAAGGTAGCAGCGTTTGTATGGTCTCTAATAAAATACACCCCCAGATCTGGTGAGTATCTACCACCTCTGAGTTTCTGGAAGTGTAAGGGACCCGGCTTGAAGAGCTGCTGTTCTGGTGAAAACAGAAAGCACAGACCAGTGGCAGGAGTGAGAATAACACAAAATGTGTATTGCAAAAATCTCATGCAATGAAAGCTTCTGATATTAATGCTGTAAGGCATTGGTAGCAACCATTCCAGTGCAAGCCAATCAGAGGTTTACTTCAGGATGTTATTTAAAAGTGAGGTGAATCCTACATCCACACACAGGCAAAATAACAGGCAGAATAAATATGCAATGTGGAAGTGGAGGAGGGGAAAACAGAAAGCATCTGTGAAAGTTCACTAGAGACCCAAGGATTTAAAGCACACGGGCTGGTGTGTTTGAGACTTAATGCACCTCTGTTACTTTGGTTGGAAAACCAGGAATATTATGTTAATCTACGGAAACATCCACTGAGCCCCATTTGTTTTCTTTTTAATAAAGCTTTACCTGAAAGCTGCTATACTCCATCTGCTAGTCTAAAATGAAACCAAAAATAAGGCGGATGCACTCAATTCTGAACTCAAGTTAGAGGGAACAAGCTTGTATGTAATAAAAGGGGAAGTGTATATGACTACACAGATGTGCATCACACAAAGTGTTTTTACCACAGTGGTGGATGAACTCTAAGGTGTGAACTCACAGAGGCAGCAGCATCTCTGAGTGAAGCTGCTGGAGGTGCTGAGGTGCTGCATCAGTTCCAGATCAGTAATAGTCACCTTAGAGAAGTTCAGTGTTGTGTTCAGGCATAAAACTGCTATTAGGGCACAACACAGAACTGTTCCATGTGACACAGTAAACAACTGGCAGCAGCTCCCAGTCAAGAACACAGCTGAGCTATGGGTGGTTAGCTAAACCAGCAGCATTATTTCCTCACTGTCTCTGTGCTGTTTGGGTACCGAGCAGCATTGCTTGTGTGCTGCATCACTGTGGCATTACGTGGCTGTCATCAGGCCACGCAGTTCTGCTCTGAGGGAGCATGACCAGCAGGTTAAACACCCAAAGGAAGCTGTCTCATGGAGCCCTGGTGAGGCAGCGGGCTGAAGTCACAGCTGAAACCTTTCTGCCCCACTTGTTTTGACCTTGTTGCTCCTGGAATAGGTTGTTTACTGGACAATTTGTTGAGGTGTTGTTCCCAGCTGAGGGGCAGCTCAGTTGCTGTAACAGCTGGAGCCACGTGGTTTGAGTTACGTATGGGAGCCCAGGGTGGTTTTGTTTGTTGTCAGGCCAGTGGAACAGTTCTCACTTGGCTTGTAACCTCCAGTTAGCAAGACTTGTGTAGTACCAGTCCCTTCCAACTCAGAATAACCTGTGAACCTGTATGGGGACAAGAAAAGCAAAAGCAGCTGAGAACTGCAGCCGTACAAAATGCCCAGGGAGGTGGTGGAGTCACCATCCCTGGAGGTGTTTAAGGAAGGACTGGGCAGGGCCACAGCCCGGTTGACGTGGTGATAGGTTGGACTTGATCTCAGAGGTCTTGTCCAACCTAATTGATCCTGTGAAAATGGCTCTGACAAGCAAGTTGAAGCATTTAGTGCTGTTATCCTGCTAAATGGATGAAAAGGAAGCGAATGAGGTTAATTTGACTATGCAGGAGGTAAAAGGATACCACACCTTAATGAAGGTGCAGGTGATACTTGCCTGCATGGGGTTCTGAAGACTCCACCTAACCCGAGCAGTGTGCTTGCAAGTTGGGTTTGTTCCAAATCTCCTAATTGCATTTGCGTGGTGAGGAACTCAGAGGAAGCATTTTGCCTTAAACTTGGAATAGGCTGGGAACACACGCGTAGTCAATTAGAGCTACTCAGTGAATTAATGGGGGTTGGCAAAACAACTGGGTGCTTGTGTGCCCATATATTTAAATTCCAACGCCATTGCTTTCATGCCACTGAACTTTAACATCTTTACAGTTCAATCCAAAGCAAGAGAGGAGTCTGTTAATGTTGAGAGTACATTCTCATGAGAGTTTCACATACTTCTTGTGCTCCATAGGAACAGGAACCTGTAATTTACACAGCTGAGTCATTGTTCTGTCAACCTTGCTAAATACAGGCTTACAAAGGCAAAATTGAGCTCACATGTGACCAGTGGTCTTGGTTGAACAGCCACAATAGGTTCTGCCATTTTTTGGTTCTTCACTCATCTTTCTTTACAGAATACGAGTATTTAAAAATGAGGGCTTGCTTTTGTTGGTAAGCCTAGACTTTACCATTTCTTTAGTCTATGTGGCAAATACATTCTCACTGTTTATCATAGGTTACAGTACAACTCTATGATTTCTGCCTTTAGTGTAACTGCTGGTAAATACAAGCATTTTCCATAGGTGCCCTGCTGATGATTGCACCTTTTTGTTTTAAGACATGGATGGCCACAGTTTATTCTTGTGCCTCTCAGTTCAAGTTTTCCACTTGTATTCTCTCTTCATTCCATGTTTTCCATGCGTATGAGGCCTTACACATTCAGACCTTTCCGAGTTCACTGTTTCCTGGTCAGAACGATGTTTGAAAGAGACTCCTGTGGATCCAGCAGTGACAGGGTGTTTGTGGGATGGGGGTATCCATGGTGCTCCACCCCATCCTGTCCCAGCCTTGGTGAGCTGCTGCTGTCAACATCCATATGGAAGACACTTCGTACTCTTTTGGATAATATGGAAGCCATACAGTGTGTGGTGACTCTTCAAACACTCTTGGGAGGGAATACAGGCCTGTGTCCTTAAGGAAACAAATCCTCAAACAGATCCCTCATCCCTTTTTTTTCAGCGGGAGAAGACCGCAGGTATTGATGCTTTCTGGCAAGAGTAACTGGTGTCCACAGCCCCGAGCATAAAGTGGATGATGACAGCAGCAGCAAACACTGGTTCCACTTAAAGCATTTACAAACAAACTTCTTTGCAGTTAAGCTTCCATCGAGCCCCATCATTTTAGCAGCTGGGTTTTCCTGCCTGTATTTGTCACTTTTTAAGCAAGGCACTGTAATCTGTGCTTCATGATGATATTAATACAAAGTTTTTTAGAGAGTGCCTTGCAATATACAAAGAAGGCTGTCAAGCTTAACATCTTGTGCAAGGCTTTGTCCTGTGAAGAGCTGTTGTCCTGTTAGTGGAGCAGAGAAAAACAAAACCTACTTAAGGTTGTCTCTCTCAGCTACAGGAGCTCTGTTGCTCTTAAGAGAGTAGTTTTGCTCTGTTTGAAAATAAGTAGTAGTATTACTACATGTGCCTGTCGAAAGTATTGTTGGATTGAGCAGGTTTTTTCCTGTAGTGCTCCTTTCTATTGTATCTAGTCACCAACTGGAATTCTGTGGGAAAAGCAGCAGCTTTCACCTCCCCCCAGCCTAAGTTAGGAGCATATTGTGGTGATCCTTTAAGTTGTCTCTAGAAAGAAAAGAAGAGGGTTTGTTTTTGGGTTTTTTTTAGTTTGAGAGAACAGTAATAGATCTGACAGGGGGGCCTTATGGCTTCTCTGCAGTCACAGGAAAGTTGAATGGTAATTTTTGGGTCGCTAAAGGAGGCTCTAAGCAAATACAAGACCCACAGTGTTGTTTTAGGGGGTTGTTTGGTTTTTATCTGTTATTCAGAGATTACGTAGGCAATGATTTGGCTAGTTGGGTGAAGAATCAAATAGGAGCATTTCTCTAGAATAGCACAAACTTAAAAATGCAGGTATCATCCCTCAACAGCTCAACTACAGTTGGAAAGGGTGTGGAAAAACATCAAACTTACCTGCTGCTGCAGTTCACGTGACACAGAAAAGCTTGCATGAATCTCCTAAGAGCTGACTGTATTGAAGCAAGGTGTGGAAGCTTTTTAGTTGACCATCCTTCACTCACACCTGCTTCCCTTTACAAGAGTCAGATTGTTACACCTGGCCATTTGCCTGCTGGGAATTCCTGCTCATCAGGCTTGGGAGGGACATCTGGAGGAAGTTGTCAGCCTGTTTCCCCCTTCAATTCCATAGCTTGTTAATAAATTATAATTATTCCTACACCTCATCCTACATTTATTTCCAGCACTGCAAGTGGAAGAGGGAAGAGAAATGAGATCTCTAAGCCAGCAGGTGTTTCTATAATCACAGCAGCAGGACCAAGGTCAAAGCTGTCCTGCCTGGATCTGCTGGGAACCTGCACAGCAGCTCCAGGGCTCTGTGTAAACACCTTCCTCTAGCAGGACATCAGACCAGGCATAAACCTGAGGGCAGGTTTTTTTCTCTTTATGATACAGGACCAGTTCTTCATTGCCAGGTTTATAATGGGATACAGGCCACTCGGTTCAAAATAGGTTTGCTCACAGTGGTTGGAAGCTGCATAGCTGTGCCACAGCATGTCTTAGAATAAACCAGCAGACCAGGCAAGACAGAGCAGCTCATCCATAATGGCTGTTTAGCATCCAGATACTTCTGCTGCAGCTTCATCACTTGCTGCTAGGAAACAGAATCAGTAATTTCTCCAAACGGTTGATTAATGGGAGAAATTCCTTGGTTGTGCCACAGTCAACTAATTGGAATGAACACGCACAGGGTGGGATAAATGTGCAAATGTTTCCTTGTCAAGCTGGCGGGAGAAGATAGAAAAGGAGAATTCCTTGCTCATGACTGGCTGCAAAACACCTCGTTTTCTTACACGAGGCTGTGATTAAAGCTGATTTTTCTCTGCTGTGTTTCCTCTTGTTTCCACTGGGGATCTGTTTCAGAGTAAGGTGGCCACACGGGTCTGTTTTGATGTAAGATCAGGAAAGGCATTTTGACCTTGTCATCAGAAGACCCAGTTTTCTTTTTGTTAGCATCTACTGTTGTTTTCCTAATTTTATTCCCATCCAGCCCCACCTCTTTAGACTCCCTTCAGCTTCAGTGGAAGTTAATTGAGAGTGGAAATAACTTAGTTGCTCAATCAAATAAGAACTGACAGTCTTCAAATATTCTGCATTTGCTTAAGTGATTTAAGTAAGATCATCCTCCAGTAGTTTAAAACATATGAGAAAAACCTTTGGAAACAATTAGAATCCAATTCTTTTATGTAGAAACTAATAACTGGAACAAAACCAGTCCCCTGGCTTGTTGAAGTGCTTTCTCAGCTCTTCTGTCTTTATTCTGTTTCTTCTTCCCCTGGTTTTTCAGACCTGCCCATGCAGTTTGCAGAAGCAGCTGTATCAATACTAATTTATTGAAAAATTGTTTTGCAAAGAGCGAGCTCAAGTGTTTTTATGTCCATGACACAGCTAATTTATAACGGGATGAGCTGCCAGGAATAACCAAGGAGATGTCTCTATCTGTGCTGATACTGTTTGTTCATTCCCATGGGAAATAAGTTTATCTTTCTGGCATATGTCATTTGTGGGGTCCGTAGAAAAAGTCCATAAAATAGATGATTTTCCAATAGAAAAACACTTCCACTTCTGAGATTATTTAACCTCAGGGCACAAGAAATAGGAAATGCTGAGAAGGCTTTGAGGATTCAGTAAAGATGAAGGAGAAGAATATAACAAAAAATGTTTGTTGTGAAGAATCAAGGAGTTGTATTTGGGTTTTTTTTAAGAACACACCATATTAGCATAGGAAATCAGGGTTAGAAAAGCCAGATGTCTACACGCAGTGACACAACTGCTGGGGATTGCTCAAGAACAGTGGATGCCCAGGTGAGTGTGTGCTGTACAAGTTCTTTTGTCTGGTAGAAAATTGGACTCAGTGTAACAGTGCCAGTGGTAAGTCCACTGTGGGGACAGGGGTGACAAAGGGACTGACCTGCATTTTGGAACTTGTATTTTCCATGGCTGTTAATATGAGTATTATGTAAGTACCTGGTGTGTGTTTACCTCAAACTCAGCGTGTAGTGCAGCAGCGCAGCACAGTGTGGGTAAGTACCTGACACTCTCCAGTTAGTGCTTGTACCCTGTCACATTGCACAGCTTGTCTGGGGGGAAGGACCATAAAATTCATGTCTTGTAGTCATGACAAAGACTTGCTTGCCTGAATGTTGCAGTGCTGGTTATGCAATACTGTTTCTCACTGAGCACATGCAAATACTTGCATCAAGTCCTGGCTTTCAGCAACATCCTTTGTCTGTGCTGGTGGTTTACATTAGTGGTTTACAAGTACTGGTATAGGCTTCACTGTTGTACAGCAACAACGTGACTTTGATATCCTTCACTATGGCTGTGCTGCTCCCATTAATTGGGGTAAGCTGCAGACAAAAAAAACCCCAAAGATCTTTTGCAATTTGTTCAGCTAAGAGGCAGTGTCAAACCAGCTGTAACACGTGACACAAGTATCTTACATTCTGCCAGGTAAATTGGTCCAGAACACTTACAACTTCTCCTAACTTCTTAATGGCCTAATGGTCTTTTTAGACATTTAAGTGGCTGCCTATAAAAGAGAACATGTTCTTTCTGAGGAACAACTTCAAAAGGATGTTGTTGTGTACAGACCATTTTTGCTGCATTAACAAACTTCAGTTCTTACCAGGACAGACCCTTGCAAGGTGGTGTTAAAGAAGAAATCCAACTATAAAGCCTGAGAGTCAGAGCAGGTTTCCCAGATGTACTGGTTACTTTTAAAACAGGTATAACTCTTTGTCCATTAACCCTCATTGAAGTGATGCCCTTTTTCTTTTAAGGCTCACCAGCAGAGCAGGAAGGCAGACCGCTTGTTGGCAGCAGGGAAATATGAAGAAGCAATTTCTTGTCACAAAAAAGCTGCTGGTGAGTAGGTTATTTCTCACATTCCGGCTCTTACAATCAGTCTCCAGATTTGCATGCTCTGTGCACCAAGCCTGTCTGAGTTCCAGAAGTGTTTGGCCAAGGCTCTCAGGCACATGGTGGGTTTCTCGGGGTGTCCTGTGTAGGGTCAGGGATTGGACTCGATGATGGTCCCTTCCAGCTCAGCATGTTCTATGATTCCATGTAAGTACAGTGTTTAGTTACTTGCAAAATTTTTATTTTTGAAATGGGAGTTTGTTTTTCAGTCCAGATCAAGAACCCTTTTGGAAACTTTTTTCTCATTTGAGCAGCTAAAGTCAGCCATTTCCAGAGTTGTTTTGATTGGGGTTGGAGAAGGCAGTTCTTGATCGAAGATGAAGCCAACACTTTGTGTCATGCACAGACCAGCGTTGGGTACCTGCTGTAAGCCAGTTTCACTTTGTGTCTTCTTTACTGCTTTCATAGCCGAGGTCACCTGCTTTCTCTGTTGATAAAGGAAATAGTTAAACAAATGTTTGCTTACAAAAGTTTATTTACTTGCCTGTCCTAATGCCTCAATCAAGGCAGGGGATGAGCTCACCTTTCCCAGAGCTCAAACAAAACAACACCTTGTATTGCAATCAACACAGCACTGACAGCCTGTCCAGTGTGCATTTACCTGCCCATTCAAATATTCCTGCTTGGTTCTCTGTGTTGGAATCCCTCAGCTCTCTGACAGTGTGGCAGCTACTTGGCAGAAGAAGAAGGAGGAGGTTCTTAACTGGTGCAACAAGTAGGACATTTTCAGTGGCAGGGCTTTGAGGAGACAAGTGGCTACTCTCAACATCATACCCTGATACGAGGCATTCTCACTTCCCATTCATGAGTGCTAGAAAACCCCCCAGAGTGAGAAACTTTGGTATTTATGAATCCTCAGAGTGATGAGGGACAGCACATACATTCTAATAGCCAGACTTTTCTTTTGGGTTTTTGCACTTCATATACCAAGACAAAACTCAGAGAACGCACCGAACGTTTCGTGCTTTGCTTTCAGATGATTCTATGCCATTGTCTTCCAAATTTGCTGAAGAATTTTTTATACTTTGTCATTTTCAGCACTAGGAAGACCTGCTCAAAGCCTGAAGTGCTGACTCTTAAGCCAGCATATTTTCTGGTTTGGTGGGGACGTTGGTGAAAAACCTGAGGAACTGAAGACCATGACTTTTATTATGATTATAATTTAAAAGCATGACTTCATAATACTGGTGTGCCATGAGCAAGACCATTTTACTTACCATGCTTTGTCATGTATGTTAAAAGTCTGGTCCTTAGCTGTGTTCCTTCCCTTCAAGGGAGAGCTTTTCTTCTGGCATTTGCTGGAAATGGCTGGTGCCATTCACTGAAAAACGAATTTGAACGACTCAAGCCAACATGGGAAGGGTTGTAGTGTGCATTACAAGATCTTACAGCAGCTCTTTCAGGCTTCTGAAAACCAGCAGGTGTTTCCAGCCAGTGTAACTGAGTCAATACTTTGCTGCCGTTATGTGGGGATGGATTCCACACCGCAGGGGCTGGAGCCTTCCCGTGGGTTTTCTGGGAACGCTGGGGTTGTGTGGCCTGTGCTCACGCTGCTCTGTCTCTCCACAGCGTACCTCACGGATGCCATGAAGCTGACCCAGTCCGAGCAGGTGAGACCCGAGTGCAGCCACAGCTCCCTCCTGTGTCCTGCTGTGCCCTCCCTCAGCCTCTGCAAAACCTCCCGGAGTTTTACAAGTGTGGTAATACCAGTCTCCCCAGAGAGTTTGTCCAAGTTTATGGGGAGCAGAGAGGAGAGAAATACTAACCCATCCAATGGGTCTCCAACTTTCTAGTCTGCCAGGCATCTTCAAGTAGGAGATAAAACTAGTTTTGTGTTTAACTATTGCTGTGAGGCACTTGGTGTTTTGCTGAGAGCTGAGCATTTCAGCTACAGTCTGTAATTTTGGTTTTATGCATCCTGGCTGGGGGATCTGCACAACAGCACTGACACCTTTCCTCATGCATTTCATAAATGTCTGAGTGTAGCAGTGTCGTCTGCTCAGCACTTCCACAGCACCAGGACATTTAAGCTTAGCCAGTATTATGAAGGAAAATCACCCTCTGTCTTTGCCCCAAAGGGTCATTCTTGTAGAAAAATTGTCTCTCGCCCAGGTGGTTCCTGTGAGTTATTAACTGCCTGCCACACCCTTCACTAAATACAGCTGAAACATTTGGGCCTTGGAGCTGCTGCGTAGTTTGGGGTGTTACTGATGTGCCCACGCAGAGCACAGAAGTGTGGCCATGATGCCAAGTGCAGTCTGTCCTTGGTGCTGTTCATAGGTCTGTCAGTCCTGGTGCCCCTGCTCAGAGGTCAGTGACTTACAAACAAAAACACTTGGGTGACATATCCAAATCTGCTGCAGTGTGCAAGCAGAGAGCTCTTCTTGTTGGGTTTAAGATCTGAACAACACAAGCGTCTCTCCTTCCCTCAGCCGTGTGTGATGGTGAAATATTAAGGTGGGATTAGGGATCACCAACTGAATTGTTTAATCTTGTTCTCACTCAGGCTCAGCTATCACTGGAATTACAAAGGGATAGTCACATGAAACAGTTACTGCTCATCCAGGAGAGGTGGAAAAGGGCAAAGAGGGAGGAAAAACTGAAAGCCCAGCAGAATGCTGACAAGGAAACAGCCGCACATCTTCAGACTTCATCTAAGCCATCTGCTGAAGACTCTGAGGATCAGAACGTACTGGTTCCTGTTACTCAGAAGTACAGCCCTTCCACGGAGAAACATTCACAGGATATTCAGGGTGTCTTTGACAGGGATCCGGATACACTATTATTTCTGCTTCAGAAAAAAAAGGAGCCAGTGGAAGCACTGGACAAGCAAGCACATCTTGGGAGTAAAGCTCCAAAAGATGACAAAACAATAATAGAAGAGCAGGCAACGAAAATTGCAGATTTGAAACGACACATAGAAATTCTTGTAGCTGAAAATGAGAGATTAAGCAGAGAGAATAAGCAGTTAAAAGCAGAAAGAGCTAGACTCCAAAAATCTCCAATAGACAAGGAGTTGGATGTAGATGCTGACTTTGTAGAGAAGTCAGAGTTGTGGGGTCTGCAGCAACACACAGAAAGTACTTCTTCAGCTGCAACTTGGCATAAGTTTGCGACAACTGCTGGGAAGGCAAAGGACATTCCAATCCCCAACCTTCCCCCCCTGGACATCCCATCCCCGGAACTGCCGCTGATGGAACTCTCTGAAGACATACTGAAGGGACTGATGAATAGTTAAAAACCAGCAACAGTGCTCAGTGTAGTTACCCAAACTTCAGAAAAGGGAAAGCCGCCAGGACAATGGTGATCTGAGGGCAGAAACATCTTCCACAATCCTACTGTTGGAGGAAAGGCATTAAGCAACTTTGTTACTGTGAAATACACATCATATCTGATCTACTTCACGGACCTTAAAGATACCATAGTTGGTATAAGATGGTGAGCTCTTTAGTGTTTCAAACCAAATGGCTGCCTGGAGAATGTTTCAAGTAACACAATCCTTCAGGGTTTTTAAGTATGCTATATGTAATAGTTATCTATAATGCCATAAATGATGGTGCAGAACCTAACTTACGGCTGCCAGTCGGCTGCCACTTCATATTGAAAAATGCTTTCTAGCATGAATTTAAACTGTGCATTTCATTATGCATAACTATGTTAATTCAGATACAGTGCAATTTATACACCTCCTAGATGGATTTATGTGCCACACTCAGTACTCCTGACCATGTTAACCTCAAGTCAGGAGAGATTTTAATTTCCATTCAATGAAGGAACCAACTTATTAGTTCTGTTGACAAGGGGTTTTGGGGGGGGTTATCTGTTTACATAACTAATCAGGGTGCATTGACTCTAGCTGTTGGTTTCTGGATAAAGTGACATGGTTTAAAAAACAAATCTGTAAGAAAAATACCCTTTTTGTTTTCAGTGATGCATGAATGGAAGTAATTCTAGCTGGCAGTATTTGATTGAAAAAGAAATTGTTTACAGCTTAACCTGAGATTCAAAAAGGATAGGAAAATAAAAACCAAGGTGTTTTGACACTAAATGTGTGTTAAATCTCTACAAATGTTGCAGAGTATGTGAAAACGTGAGTATTTGTACCAACAGCACTGTACAGCCAATTTGAGGAAGCTGGGATGGAGTCAGAGGGGGCCTGGCTGACAGCTGGGACTGGCCCCAGAACCGACAGGGGGCTTTCCTGAGGGGCTTCCAGTGTGTACCTGGAGACATTAATTAACCTCCGCTGTTACTGATTAATGAAGAGTGTTCAGAGTTGCAAGCCACCTCATTTAAAGTTACTCTTGTGCTGTTAAAAGGTAAGCTTGCTTTCTAAAGGTGCATTTTCCTTCCAGAACAGACTTGGAAGTGCAGCAAGAACACCTTTCTGCTGTGCAGATTGTCCCCTTCCCTCTGTGTACTTGGTGTCTGTGTGCTTGAAGGGCAGTAGGGACTGGAGGCTAGAGACAAGTGTGGAAACAGGTGAGAGCAGGTTCATTAGAGGAGGTCCCTTGTGCTGAGTCGTAGCTGCAATCTAATCTTGCTGGAGAACAAAAGGAATTACTTTTTGGTTGGAGCAGTTTGGTGAATGGCCCCACAGAGCAGCTGTGACGAGGTCACCTGTTCCCCGTTACACCAGATCACAAGGAAGCTGCTGCTCCGTGGTGGTGGTAAATGCAGTGGAAATGTTTGTTCTTGCAGTCTGCCTACACAGCACACCATGCTACCCAATCCCAGCTCCAGGCTGTTAAGGCTGGTTCCCTCCCCCTGAGTGACGCTGAATTTGTCCAGGTAAGGAATTCTTGAGCCTGAATCCAGAGCTAAGCGGTTCCTCAGTGCTTGGCAAGAACGGCAGCCTGCACAGAGAACACTCACCACTAGAGGACACGTTTTAGAGATGCACAGCAATAAATCTGAGGGAACCCTTCTCCCGTGGCTGGCTGCGATGGTGGGAGCCGGGCCGGGCCCTGTGGGACCCTCCTCCCTCCGGCCGGGACAGCGGCAGAAGGGGATGCTGCGCACAAGGGGTCCGTGAGTGCAGCGGCAGCAGCAAGGAAGCGGCAGGGCAGCAGGGCTGGCTCAGGGCGTGGAAAGATTCCCCTGGGCGGTGAGTCTGGCCTGCATTGTTTCATAATGGACAGAATTAAAAGAATTCTGTGGTCCGTTATTTCAAAGTGTCTCACCAAAACCCAATCTTAAATACGTGTCCAGACACTGGATTTCTATTCATAGACTTCTTTAACCACAGAAACCATCCTTGTCTTGGAACACAGAAATACTGGCCCTGTTGAATATAGCCAGCATATGCTGTACAGAAAGAAACTGTAATTACCCCATCTCTGGTTATATCACAACAGAAAAAGAAACCAAAGAAAAGCAACTGGGAAGCAATATGGAGTCAGTCTCTTGAGAACAAGATCTGCAGACTGCACCACCAATTGCTACTTAAAATGATGGCTAAAACCAAATACAAAAGTGTTGGGGTTTACATTTTGGTTTTATGTAAAGGAGGAAAAGGATCTTGTGACCACTTCCTCAGAGAGCATTTCCATGTTCAGGAACTGAACCTTGAACTCCTGACTCCTGTCAGCAGCAGCTCGTCACCATCTGCAGTTCCTGTTGACCTGCTTTCAGTGGCAGGGACTACACCTCATCTAGGCTCCCTTTCCCACAAAAGGTTGGACCAGGCTGACCTTTGGAGGCCCCCTCCAACCTGGGCTGCTCTGTGGCTCACGAGAAAACAGTGGAGAAAAGCAAGTACAGCCGCAACATTTCCTGTAGGCAGTTGGACTAAAAATACAGTACAAAACAAACTCTTGCAAAGCAATCAGAGCAGTGCTGTGGCTGCCACAAGTCAGGTACAGGCTGGACACTATTTGCCAGACCTTCCTGCCCCAATATATGATCTGTGGAGTTCAACTGTATAAAAAGTTCATTGCTCCCTAAACACTCAGAGCTACAGTCACCTTTTTTCCTCCACCTCCTTTCTCTCCCATTTGTTTTACCAGAAGTAACCTCAGCTTACCCAGGGTTTTTGTCTTGCAATCCTCTGAAGTGTTCCCTCAGGCCCATTTACTGCAGGAGTTGAGGTATTATTGAGATCAAACAATATGAAATCCTTAGAGCTGTGAAAATACAGGATTTCCTGCCTCAGAGCTACTAAACTGTACTCTTTAATTTCACTAAGGAAGCACAGAGCTATGAT
Source organism: Pitta sordida (assembly GCA_013390025.1). Classification (NCBI taxonomy): domain Eukaryota; kingdom Metazoa; phylum Chordata; class Aves; order Passeriformes; family Pittidae; genus Pitta; species Pitta sordida. The sequence continues at coordinate 419,745 of WEKX01027485.1, forward strand.
AAAACCACATGCTCAGGGACTGGAAACAGGCATCTGGGTCAAGAATATATGCCTTGGTATGGTTGTAAGGTACAGAAAAGATCACTTTGAAACAGAACAGCAAAATCCTTCAGTCTTCCACTCACCTTTAGAAGGGCCCATGTTTAAAATGCAACTACAACACATCAGGTAAATCACGTCTTCACTTTGCTCTGAGGCAAGGTTTTCCTACCAGCCATATATAGACAGTAACTTCCTTTTCAAAACCAGTGAGAACAAATGTAAAAAGTACAGAGGTACAGAAGTTCCCAATGCTACAGGGCACTTGCTCCTTGGGCAGTTTCCTGGGCACCCTGCTGAGGTGGGAAGAAAGGAACAGGGTGGTGGATCCCCTCTGGGGCACTCGCACCATGGGAACACAAAGGCAGGGACAGAGAAGCTCCAGCCAACAAAGCCCAAGTCAAAAGGTGGGAAGCAGGAGCACAGGGCAGAGCTGACACTGTTGGAGGCAAAGCTGGGGGTCGGGAGGGGAAAGCACAGCAAAGCCTCAGTCCAGGAGTCTCAATAGGGCAAGGCAGCTCATCCAGCACGGATGTGGGGGAGAGCACAAACATCCTGCTCAGGAAAGCAGCACAACAGGCTGGGCTGGCTGTGGAAGGAGGAAGAAAGGGAAATTCCCAGTTCCAAGCACGGGGCAGGGAAGGCTGTCAGCTGTGAGAGGCGAGGCCTTGACAGGATGTCACGGGAGAGGGTACAAACAAAATTACCACCTACTGAAAAGGTCAGAGAGCATGAGAATGTAGAGCTGATCAGATGGGGGTTCAGCTTACACAGATCTGAGCAACTTGTGTGAAGCTGGAGGAGTAGAATAGATTTGCAACTCAGACTGTTACAACCCCCTACATCTGACCTCTGTAAGAGGGACCAGCAATTTCTGTTTCTGCTAAACCACACAAGCAGCAGCCATCGGTGCTGAAATACTTCAGGCCATCGCAGACCCCCTCTGTGCTTGGCTAATCACTTATTCTTCATTAATTACCTCTGCAGTGGCAAAGGAAAAGAGTTGCTGTGGCTGTTTCCTGTGGAAAGGCAGTGCTGAGGATGGAGATGAGCTGGAAAGGAGGGCTCAGAGTTTTGGTGACTTTGAGATGTGATCTTTCAAAGGAAAGGAAAGTTTCACAGAGAGCAAAGCAGATGAAGACAGAGCTTGTTCTCAACAGAAAGGTGGCAAGATGACACGTGGTACTTCACACCTGTTGTAGGAGCTGACACCTTTCCTGCACTCAAACAGATGCATCTGATCTCATTGAACACTTCTGGCTGTACTAAAATAGTTGAGATTGTGGAGCAGAAAACCCCTGCAGAGTCTTCAGGAAAGGAAGATGGGAAAAACACACCCAGTAACACCTCACAGAATGTGAAAATGGTCAAGAGGGGAAAACTAACCTGAAAACAAAACTCCTCCCCACAAACCCCTGTGAGGTCTGATGTGAGCTATGAACACCTCAGGTCACACTCCAGCCACAGGCATGACCCAGCCTGACTTCCTGCTCCCATTTCCTGCAGGGCAGCAGAGAGCTCTGCTTCACTGTGAACAAGCCAGGGATCTTAAGGCACTGAATAAGCAGAATTTGGCAAACTAAGTACTTTTAAAAAACAAAGCTTTTTGCCTTTTAGTAATACCTGGAGTAGCTACAGCCTTCAACAACTTGTTGTGGTCTCCCAGTGCATGCAGCATGTGCCTTGCAGTTTCTTCAAGCTGACAGCAACAAACACTTCACAGAGTTCCCCATCACACTCAGCTTGTGCCACGTTGTCCCTGGTCACTTGCTTCTGGCTTCTTGACCTTCCATCAGTTACTGGGAGAACTGGTCACTGTAGTGGGCATTGGGAGGATGTCCCATCCACAAGGGCAGCAACTCCAAAGTCATTTGCAAAATGCATCAAGTTTTTGTGCATCACAAACATATCAGATACACCCACTAACCAGTAAATTTTAAAACTACCACCTGGTGTAACTACTGTAAGTTTGCTATAGATGATTAACAAATCGAGTGGAGAACTAAACTCTACAGTGATTGCAGTGAAACCCCATTCCTGCAGTTCAAACTCATTTATCATTCTCTTTGCTACAAATTTAGCAAAGATCTCACCCCAGTGACTGTGCTCACACCATACACCACTGCCCATCACTTTTGTCTCTCCAAAATCACAATTTTGGTCCTAAAATCCTGTCAGTCTCTCAGGCTCTTACTTGGGAGGATTCTTGCTGCTTCCCCATCCATTTCATCTACAGAAGAGATTTGCAAAAGCAGCTAAACAAAACATGTCCTTTGTCACAAACTTAAGGATTGGTCAAGCAAAGGTGGCAGGAGAAAGGTCATAAAAGAACCACTTACATATTAACATGTGGAAATACAAACCAGTCCCTGTTCAGCAGCTCCTCCGGCCAGAGGGATCCCTGCCCAGGTCTCCGAGCTGTGGGTGGCAGGGGCAGCTGGCAGTGCCAAAGGAGGCACAGGCACTGCCCACGGTGCTCCTGAACGCTTTGGGAAGAGGTGGAGCAGGAAGGCCACGGCTTTGGCCAGGACAGACATGGCAACATGACACTTTGGGATAGGAACTCTGGGAAAACCAACCTCTTTCCCTTCCACTCAGCTGCACAGACACAGCAGCACAAGGAGGGAATGGTGATGACAGTCACAGCCCAGGCCCAAAAACTGCTCTTGGTGAAGAAAAAGAAACAAGGGGAGATGTGACTCTGCAGCAGGAATGGCAACTTCAGCAGCCTCAAGGATTTCACGAATGTTACAAGAACCTCACCAAAAACTGAATCTGGGGGGAAATACTTATCTTTGATTTAAAACATTTACATATCCCGAACTTAAAAATAAGTCTGTGTGGTTCAAGTCCACTTCTCATTAAGCAAACGTACCTTGGCAGGTCCTGCATCTCCAGCCAGAACTCCAGGGAAGAATACAGAATACAACTGTCTAATCATTACATGTCCCATCATTCTTTAACAAAACCAGACACAAATATATTTCTTTAAACACCCATTATTTTGTGGTATTCTTTGAACTACAAAAGGCAAGTTGTTACGGAGCAATTTTTCCCCTTCCCCCAGAGCAGGAGGAGATTCCGGCAGGGAAGGTGAGCAGGAGGAGGCTCCACCCGCAGAGGGCAGCACAAACAAACCGGCACCACCGCGTCTGATAAAGTCATTTTAATGGAAAATGTAAAACCCCTTTCAACTTCAATGTACAAAGCATGTGTAACACTTGCACTTTTAACAAATTAAAGCAAGCCAATGTTTTAAAAAAATACATCATTGAATGTATATATGTATATATTTACATAGCATATTAAGTTTAATATTTAAGCTTTAAAAGTTCACATAAATTTTACCAAAATGAGACAATTTTTAAATAAATTACACCTTTTGAAAACGTTTAATTGTACACTGAATAGCTTCAATAAAATACTGAAGTGTCTGTATTTAAGATCTACTTTATATACTTTATATTTTACAAAGTTTACAATTATTTGGCAGTAATTTTCAGATTATGACATGACTGCTGTGCGGACTCAGCAAGATCCCAAATGCAGGCAATAGCTGGTGTTTGTGTCCTACTCTCACAGTAACTGTCTCAATGTAGTGAAAAATATCTGAATTATTTTAGCAAACTGTACAAGTCACATTTACATTTGATCAACAATATAGCATAGAATTTTGTGGGTTTTTTTCCAAAAATAAATACATCATCTTAAATCTTTTGACATTTCACAAACTTCATGTACATTATAATACAGACAGCAGAATGCTGCTTAACTGTTTGCAAGTGGAACATGGGATCACAGTGGCTGTGATATGAAGCTCTACGGTCGCAGTGTCATTAACAAGTAAATACGATGACTATGTTGTCTTGGCACTGATGGTTTGTGAAGCTTAAATTAGTGTGCATACCGTTCACAGAGCAGGGGAAATAACCTGATGTTCACTCCCCGAAGCAGAGCACGCTCAGTTTTCATCCATATCTTCCAGTTCACTCTCGTGGATCTTCAAAGCTCTCACCATTTCTTTAACTGCATGGTACAAGATATTTTTAACCTGCAAGAACATCAGACAGGTTTTAGTAAGGCCCGTGACTGAGGAACTCCGCAAAGCTTAGGACTGAGCCCTAGACACACTGTATGGAAAAAAAGGAAGGCTACACCAAGCCTGTGCGAAAGGGAAGAGCTCTGACACATTTGAAAATGTAATGTGAAATAAATAAAACCAGCAACTCAAGGGAGAGTCATTTAGAGCCCTGGCATTCAAGCTGCTGCTCATTGTTATTCTGTGTGAACAGCAGCAAGGAAGTAGCTCCACGCACTGCTCGGCATCTCAATGAGCCCCAGCACGCCCTGCCTGCCCTGCCTCCCCACAGCCCCGCTCCTCTCCTACCTGCAGTTTATCATCGTAATTGATTTCTTCCTTTGACAGCCTCAGCTCCTGCGTTAAGTGAAATGACTGTACAAGGTGTTCTGGAGACACAAAGTCTTCTGTTACTTGAACGCAGCTGTGAAAATTTTGCACCTATCCAAAGTAAGAAGAGATTGACAGTGATTATTTGGGGTCGTTCTTTGGCAGAGACACCTGAGGAAAGAGTGGGCCTTGACACCCCTTAACCACAGCCTTATCAGACTAAAGGGCACCTTGATAGGCAGAGAGCAATTAAGTGTATTGGACTTGTCTAAGAGCTTCTGGCAAAAAGGCACACTCTGAACAGTGGCACATCTGCCTGTGTGCCGGTGTTTCCTCCCGCAGTCATCTCCAGCACCAATTTAATACTCCAGTGTGTTATTCCGCCCCTTCAGCAGCTGCACAGGCACTGCTGCCGCTGCACCCACAGCCCTGCCCAACCTGGCTCCTCAGGCTGCTGGAAGCTTCCATGTTCATGGAAAAGTTGTAGCAGTGGAAATAAGCAAAAGAAAAAAGACAATGAACAGGGAAAGCGGCAGACTGGGGGAGGGGTAGAAGCACTTCCTTCTTTCTCTAAGCATTTCTTCTTATTGGTGTGAGGTAACTGCTGAGGAACAGACACCATCTCCTGCCACCCAGGTCATACCTGGAGGACAGAGCAAAGGAAAAACTTCTTGGTTGTGACCCAACTACCACCTCCAGTTTGTACTCTTCAGAAGCATTTCTGCATTGCATTTTCACCTGTAAACCCTCACAAATCACACTGTAATTTGTTATTCAGCACTTCAAAACCCTCATTTCCCCAAATTCCAACAGCTCCTCACAGTTGTGTAACCTCAGTTCTGCCAATTCCCAAAGCCTGGGGCTGAGGAGGCAGTGCCTCTGCCATCCCAGCAACACCCTGTGTCCCACCCTGCTCAGGTGGAACCCAGCAAAATCTAGTGTTTATAATGCCTGCTCCACAATTTCTGTTATGATACCTGACAGTCAAACAAACCACTGGGGCCTACAAAGCTGAGCTCACAGAAATTAATTTACATTTTTTCTTCTTCAAAACCACTGCCCAAGTGTGACCTTACACAGCAGCCCGACCCCCTACAGCTGAAATCCCAGCAGGCAATCCCAGCTCAGCACTCATGCTGCACATGGGGTTTCTGCAGCCTCATCACATCAAGGACAAAGCAGTGCTGGTCCCTCCTGAGAGTTAAACAAAACAAAACTAATTCCAGAGACAAGGAGGGTTTATTGACGGCACATGATTCTGAACAGCAGAAAGTCAGGAGCAAGGAGACTGCTGCTGAAGTGCCACCATGAGGCTTCCCCAGGGCTCAGGGAATTTCCTAGAGCTTGGGCTGAAATGCCTCTCCGTGGCTCCAGCCCCCTCTCCTCCCTCACAGGCTTCTCACCTCTTTCAAGTCTCCACCTGCCCTTGTTTTTCCTGCCAGCCTATGCAAACCCCACACGACTCATCCACTTTCTCCTCAAAGAGACAAGGTTTCACCAACTCCCTCTCCCCTCCATGGCAGAATAGGGAGCATTTGTTTCCCTCAGACCTTTCACTCTGCTGTGCCTTAAACCTCCTTCTCTTACAGGGCCTGTCTTATCCGTGTGAAAAGACTGTGGGGAGGACAAATTCCACCCGGCCTGGTGCTTAACATGGGAATGCCTTGCTGACAGCCCTCAGGCAGTTCTATTTATAATATCCATAATACAGGCTGATACAGTGCCACACAAATAAAAATGTTTAACGATGATCCCCCTGAGGTTTGCAGGGCGAGGAGTGCAGCACTCCCACGCCTGAGCCACTTCCAGCTCAACTGAGAACAGCTTTGCACCCAGCCCACGCACAGCAGAGGTTTTCCAGCAGGGCCAGGAGATGGGTGGAGCATCCAAAAAGCCTCAGACCTGGGCTGGGACAGGGAAAGGTGAGCGGGCAGGGAGGAAAGGGCCACCCACCCTTCCTCATGGCCACAGGATCAGCCACTTCCTGCAAGGCTCAGTCCCGGGAGCACATCACCCAGACCTTTATCCCACATCCTTATCGGAACATCGCCAGGATGTCACATTACCTCCAGCATGTTATTTTACAACATATAATCCTGCTGTTAAATCAAGGTAATACCATTAGAAAAAAATACATTATAATAACCTGTTCCACTATGAATGAGTTTCGCGGGGAGCCTGAACACTACATTCACTGACTCCAGTATTTTTACCTTTTAATTCACTGATAATATACTTTACAAATTTGGATTCACCAAGTTATAACCAGGCAGGGCATCTCTAGAGATGTCTGTGCTGCAGCATGACCCACGGTGGAGCAGCAGAAAGAGTGACTCATTCTAAAGAACAGCACAACATCCCTTTTTTAGCTGGGGGAGTTCCAAGGAGAGCTCAGGCTCCCTGTTACAACACCACAGAGGGAACAAGGCCCAGACATCAGCAAGGCAGGGCCACCGCTGAGCTCCTGACTCATACAGCCAAGAAGAAAGGACACAGGATGATCCCACAGTGCATCCCTCATGGGGCATTCACAGGGAAGCATCTGCAGAGGTGACCGGTCCAAGGCTGTATCTATTTCTGGTTTCCCCTCCCGAGAGAGCAATTCCCTCCACAAGAGGTACTGACAAGGCTGCCCTGCCCGTCACAGCTCACAGGAGAGGCTCTGCCTCTCACCCCACCCAGGAACACTCTGACTTTGCCTGCTGCAATCACCAAGGGGGATGTGACTGCTGTCTGCAAGGACATGGGGAAGAGCAGAAACCTGGGAAGCAAGAGGAATGTTTTATGCTACTACAAAACGCTAAGAATGAGTTACTTTAAAAGCCAGACATGAATCCATAGAAACAGGGGTGGGGGGGAAGGAGGGAAATACAGAAAAAATACCCACAACCTCCTGTATGTTAAAGCAGCAAAATTCTAGACCAGCACATCAGGAGCAGCAGTGTGCCAACAATCCTCACCGGCTCCAGGATAAAGTGTCTGAACTGCACCACACAGTGACCACACCACAGGCACCTGGGCCCTCTAACTCCAGCCCTCAGCCTGATTTTCTCTGCTCCATGTTACTGATGAGCAAACAAAAATAAAAGTGGTAATTTACCACCAAGTTTAGTATCACCTCTCACCTAATTTTGATAATTAAAGATTCACGATGTACATGGCAATCTGAAACACTTAATGCATAAACTAAACGTGGAATGTATTCTTGTGCAGGCTTATTTTTCAGTGTTTAAATGTGCTTTGTATCTCTGAAGTGTTGGTGCTGATCCCTAAGGTTGGTATTTATGCATCTCTATAGAGAGAGCACTATGCACATACATGAAAGAACACGATGCTTTCATTTCCTCCTACGTGGCAGATTCACAGGAACTCCTTACTGAAGATGAAAAGGTTCTCAGCTTCACCCACTAAGGTTTAAAAACACCATGTTATTAACTCCTTGGTGCCAGAAGCAGGAACATTACCACTTCAAAAGCAATCTGGAGTTTAAAGCCAAGAAGACAAAGATAAGAGTGGTCTTATTTTTGGTACTGAAATGCATGAACTGCAGAGAAGGCTTGAACAGTCCCACTACTTCTTCATGTTTTATATTCTGTATGCCTTTATATAATGTCATTTGCTATACAGAACCAATTTCCCAGTACATTTACTATTTTCTGTGGGTTCCCTTTTCACTCTTGTCTCTGGAATCTCTCTCCCTTGCTTTGAGAGATCACACTGGGGTTCCTGGAGGATGCAGTGCATGACTCTGGAAGCCCCAACTGCTTTACGTGACAGGAGCCAAGGAAAACACCAATGCCAGACATTCCTTCAGTTTTGTGAAGTAACAACAAGCACTAGAGACCAGGTACAGGGAAAGGCAACCTGCAACAACCCCAGATTTGGGTCACCTGAATTTGTTTGGGGCTTTGGTTTTTTTTTCTCTTGTTTGCCAGAAAACAAATCCACACAGACCATCCACAGCTATGCACCACCACATCAAACCCAGCCAAAACACTCACTGGAATGAGGAGTCCAGTTCAGGTGAGGTACCTGATGCTTCCACTGCCCCAGGGCTGACAGAGCCAGCACACAGGCCAGGGACAGCACACCCGTCATCACCACAACCCAGTTTTTCCCAGACAAAACCCCGCTGCCCTGGCCATGGTGGCGTGGGAAGCCATTGCTTCCTCTCTGCTAGTGACTGGAAGCTGATTTGCAGATCAGAAACCAAACAGTATCTTCTTCTCCAGAAAGGTTTGGCCTCTCCTGAACCCAGGTGGAGCTCAATGATAAACCTCTAACAGCACGGTGGTTTACAGCCCTGACTGCAGGGTGGGGAAGCTCCTCATTCCTGGACAGTCAGCTGCCTCGTGAGTAGTGTCTGACAGCTGGTGAGACAGCAAACAAGGAGGCTCCATTTCCTGCTGAAGCAGGAAAAGGTTAATGTAGTGAAGAAAGAAATAGATCTAGAAAGGATTTTTGAGCCAAGCTGAATAATTGTGCTTTCTTCCTCTTTTCACCAAGGAGCAGGAGTTCACAGACTGAGGGAAAAAAGGGCTGAACAAAAGGCAGTGCCAGGAGATGACTGAAGCTGACTGACACAAATTCATCCCGTTGCTCTAGCAGTCCCCCACTGGCAGTACTTTTTCTTGCATAACTAAGGATTAAATCAGCTCAGCTGCTGCACAGGCAGTATCACTGATGGCAGGGAAAAGCTGCTGAAGGGATAATGACGACGTCTGGTGATTGATGAACCTTCTGTGTAGAGAGGAACCTACTGTGGCACAGGAAAACCACCAAACTCCTGTTATAGAAACACCAGAACACCCACTACAATTCTACAGCATTAGACAGAAACAATGGCACCAGACATCCAGGTGGTTTTACCTGCTCGAGTTGCTCTCCCTGCCTCTCCTGGGTGAGGATAACTTTTGGCTTAGAAGGAAAAAATTACTAACCTGACTTTGCCATAACTAACCCCAGTTTGTTTAGAAATCTGCTAAGGAAATGAAAAGTGGAAAACAATGGTTAATAATAGTCTGTTCATTTGCAATTGTAAAGCAAAAGAGGAACTAATATTTAAGGCGTTCGAGCTGCTGTACAATAGCACTGGCTGAGCAGCTACACCAGTACATGTACCTTATTTTATTCCTATATACTAACAGCTACTAGTAAGAAAATAAAATCTGAGTACAAATGAATCTATGTTTTTGGAAAAAAGTTATTTTACTGCATTCATGCTGTTTAATCCTGTGTGCCTTTAGGCTGAGGTACATTACCTGATGAAGTGCTCCTGCTGGTAGAATAATGGCATCACCAAGGAACTGAATAACTGTACAGGTTTTTACTCCATATTCTTCAAAGAGTCTTTGGCGAAGTTTTTTATTCACATACCAACTCTGATCACGTATTGGATCGTGCTCTGGTAAAACTTCCAAGCCTTGCTCCTTTGCTATCTGTAAGGACAGGAAAGATCCCAAGTCACTTCCAAAAGAACCCAAACTTTTGCTCATGAATTGTAAATATATCTGACTTGCCACCGATGTCACTGGGTTCCCAATACCCAAACAAAGCTCTAGTCAGGGATTCAAAACTACCTCAAAGGAACTGGGAAATCCCACTGAACTGAAGACGTCTGCAGCACTCCCACTCCAAAACACAGAGCTTTAAAAACTTGGTACAATATCTATTAATAAGCAAGACACTCTCTCTGTGACTTCTTTAACCCAGAAAATAAAGTCTGACCTCAGGAGTTCCCATTCTGCCAATTCCTTGCACTTAGAACCTTCAGTTCTGACACAGACGTGCAACACCACAACTCAGCTCAGGAAAACGCAGCAGATAAAACCAAGGCTTGTACTGTCCTGGAAACCTGCTCCAGGTGACTGTGCCTGAGCCCAGGGCTGGACAGATGGATCACAACACGTCCCCTTCCAGCTCCAACCACACTGGGATAAGAAGTGATTTTCCTACCAACCCATGAAGGTATTCGGGAAAATTGACACATATAAAAGTAGCTCCAGAAATTGGGAAAATGAACTGTACAACCACTTCTCATCAAATGAGCCACAGGGGAACAAATACTGCCCTTAATCAACTGCTACTAAATCAATCCTATTGACTCCAATCCACCTATGATGACTCATGAGAAAACTCTCTCATTAAAATCATAGATTTCTATGTAGATTGATATTAAGTATACTTAATTATGTGCTGCAGAGCTTGAAATTTCTTCAGTATTATTATCCTTCTGTACTAACAAGGTAGTGGGATTTCATCTCTTATCAACAGGCAAAGTGGTCCCCAAGCGTTTACCCAGCAGTAAATCTCCAATTCAGTATGTCCAAAATACCACCACTACAAAAACACATGCCAGTACATGATTCATTTTGGATACCAGGGCAAACTGTGGCAGCAAATGTGTCATCTTCATTACACAGCACCTTCAGTGCTTCTGTTTTAAACTTGCTGCTCAAAGAGTTTCTCAATATCCCTTAACTGCTCTGAGAGGAGAAATGCTGAATACTCCTCATTGTCCACCTACTCCCTCACATTTGTGATTTTGTTCACAATTCTCTTTTTCTAACTTTGGATCCACCACCTAATTTACGAGCATCTACTTTTTGAATGAACAGCAAAGTCTTGCTGTATAATTCATAACCTCCTGGAATGAGCTCTGCTTTATTTACTAGGGCTCCTTTTCCCCCACAGTTCAGCTTGCCAAAGAGCAAATGTTTGAGTCATGAGAGGACAGCTGCCCTGGTACAGGAACACTGCTTTATTGTCCAAGAGAATCTTCACTGCTAAATTTCTTAGGCTTTCCCTGCTGGCAGTACAACCCTTGGCCTCCCTTGGCCTGTTTACAGACCCCTTTGGTTTAGCCAGTTAAAACCCATCTGATTTCTTCCCACAGCAGAAGACAGTGAAGATTTCTCTTCTTGAGCAGTATTTTGGTATTTCTATGTCATCTATCAAGGCCACCTTCTAGAACATGAAAACATGCTGAAAACAGAGCACGGAAAACTGCTTCCAAGATGATATCTCTGATTTTATGCCACTGATTAAATTATTATTATTATCTCTGATTTAATGCCACTGATGACGTTCGTCCTACGTAACAACCTCAAAGGTTCCGTGTGGCTCTAACTTGTTCATTACATTCTGCACCACTGCTGCCCTTGGGGATGTTACCCCCAGTGCTTCCACCCCTCCAGAATAGATCTCCCTGTCCTTCTGAGCCTTCAGGGTTTGCAGGTCTCCTCTAACCCTTATGAAGCGACTACATATCGTGTCTCGTATTTTATTGGTTGATGATGTAAGAAGGTCAATTTTCTTTATATGCTATAAAGGAAATAATTTTGCTTCCCTCCTTTCCCTAGCACTGAGGTGAAGTTCGTGGTTTTTGCCAGCCCCCTCTGGTTCACCAATTACTTAGGTTATATTTATAAATTACGTGCAATGAATCTGACCTTTTGCAGGAACTCTCGTATCTTGTCAGCATCCTTGCCAGCGTAAATGTGCCATAAAGCACCAGGTAATTCACTGGAATCTTTCAGCCGCTTCCTTAGAAGGTCATCCAAATCCTCCTCCTCCAGCTTCTTCAAAACTCCTAAGATTCAACAAGAATATTCTTAAAGAGTGAGACAGAGAAAAAACTTTGAAACTAAACACCTACTTTTCCATTTTTTTGTGTGTAACTCAGCAGACAGAAGTTTGCTGAATACAACAGAAGCCCCCAGGTGATCTTTTTGTTCAGTGTTGGTAATTAGGTACTGGAACATGGGTGTCATGGATACCTTAAAAATACATTTAACTGGGAAACTTCCTCACATTCCTTCAATTTTACAGAGCACAATCTCCTACCTAAGATAAACAAGCAGGGTTTGTTTACTTTTTTACCAAGAAGGTGTTTTCCTGCAGTGAGCACAAGCAGAGTTTAGCATGCTGTTCTATCAGCCAGAGCTCTCCCAGGATGCTCAGGTTTGTTATTAGTAACTCAGGGCATACCCAGGTGAAACCAAAGCAAATGAAAGACAAACCTCACTGCAGCTCTGTTAGTCACACCCAAACCTACATCTGCTTATTAAGGATTAAGAGGGCAAAAGAAAAAGGGAAAGAAACAGAACTACTTCAGTGATTTAAAGACTGTTTCACATAAGCAATAAACCCCATGTAGAAGTCTAACATGCACCAATTTAAGTTCTCCAGTGATGAAAAATTACATTCCAGTCTAAATTCAATAGAAGTAAATACAGTGCATCCAGAAGGAGCAGCATAAACAGAAGGTTTGGCAAATACATCATCCTGACATAATTGTTACAATTGCCACAGCTGCCAGAGAAAATCCTTCATCCTGCACTTCATCAGCTGTGCCAGTTTCAGCACAGGAATGGTGCATCAATTATAAGCAAAGAAAAAGGAAGAGTCTGAAACTCCTTTTCATAATTCATGAACTGCAGTGTATTTTATGCAGAACTAATATGTGTGCAAACTCTTGCAACAAAGAATCTCCCAGGCTTACACAAGTACTCATGGATAACTTTCCTCCCCTTCAGAAGAACAGGGTTAATTTTGGAAGCAGCAGAACATTCAGTCCCATCTATACCTGGTCAGGAAGTGAACTTCCCTTTACCTGACTTGGAAAGTACTCCATTTCCTTTTGCTATGCCAACATAAACAAGGATGTTCACAACATCAGAAACTTCAATATGGAGATTTGTGGTTCCTATATCATGGTCTTTAGTAGCAGCCACACCTACATGACAAGGTAAAATTAAGAACTGTTGTATTCACCTTCAAATAGAAACGTGGAACAACTAAGAAGAAATTTCTGAAAGTACACTAAGCATCACTGAGATAAACCAACGACAAACATGCTTTTGGTTCATCTGCTAAACAAGAAAATGTCACTTTTGAACACAGACCCTGAGGTATCTCTTAGCCCAGTTTAACTGTCCCTGGGTAGCATTTACTTCAGAACAAAACCTATTTCTCCAGAATAGTCAGAGATATTTCCTGACCATTAAGTGCTGTTCCTCCTCACCCTTCCAGGGTATTCAGAGCAGAATACAGGTAAAAAATACAATCAAAGTCATCAAACATGTCACTTTTATGTCTGGCTGTAAACAGAGCTCTTTAATTAAAAATTAAAGATTTTTTTCATTTAAATTCCTTTAATTAAAGAAAAAGGAAAGAGTAAAATCAATTTCAGTTTTTAATAGGTAGAAACACATCCTTAGGTGAGAAGGACACTTTGGAACATTAAGCCTTACAGCAGTTTACACAAGAATGGCATTAATGACTCAGTTCTTCAGGCTCATGCCTTTATCACTATTGTTAATATGTTTATTTCAGAGAACATCTGGAGAACTTTTTAAATCAAAGCCATCATGTCACGAATTATCACTCATTTCTTGTCCTATTACAACAATTCCTGAAACAGAACTGAGCAAAATTCTTTGCAAATACAGGAGCAGATGGAAAATGTTTGAGGGAAACAATCCTTTCTGAAGAGATTATGAAAATAAATATGACATATATTTATGGCCAGAATTATGAACACAATAGTGTTTCATGAAGTATTTTGTCATATGGCAGCACTAAAGACAGGCTCTGTCCCTGTGCAGAAGCAGCTCACCACTGCGCTGCTGCGAAAGACTGCAACAGCAGAGGACACAAGAAATTCAGAAACAAATAAATTCTCAAACCCAATGTGTGTGTACTGCTCATATCCAAGTCAGTGCTTCTCCTCCATTCAGTGAACCTTCAAGGAAGCTGAGCTTTCTATCAAGCACTGCAAGGTGTGAGAGGAGGCAAGTGCTGCACACTCACCGTATGCGCTACAGAGCCTGGGGCCCAAATCCGGACGGACAAAAAATCCTGGTAGATGAGAAGCCAGGTTTAGTTTTCCTTCTGGACTACAATATTCAGGCAAGGGTAAACTCTTTAGTAAGTCCTCATATCTGGAGAAGAAAAATAAAGGAAGAATGTAGTTGAAGTTGTGTCTTATGTAGAGAGAAAAGAACCCAACATGGAGATTGAATTAAGAACATCCCTGATATTAAGCTCAGAATACCTTGCTGGCATCATGGTCTTGAAATCCTCACCAGAAGGCCAATCCTTCAGTTTCAGTAGAGCTGTTTCCCCATTTTTTATTTTCTGCCGTTCTGCAAGTAACACAGAAATTGCTAAAGCCACTACACTGAACATGTGTTACTTTATTCAACTGAAATATAGAACTGAACTCTTAACCTGTCAAACATCAACATTTTCTGCATAAAACAGGAGATAATTCATTTCACGGCCCAAGAATGATACAAACAAAACTAGTTAAAGAACAAGATTTGTTTGGTTTCCTAGGCTGACCTAGTTAGTATAACAGGGTATCTTTAATTCTGCAAAGATACAAAATGCAAGTTTCTATCACATTCTCTGGAAACAGATTAGCTAGAGCTTTCTTTTTAAAGTTTCTTCAAAGCCTGAAGATCCATAGATGATTTTCAACTGCAGTTTCTAACATTGATCATGTCCAAAATCAATAAAATAATACATTTACAGTAACATACTTGAAACATCTTCAAAACCGTCCCAGAACTCCTTGACATTGGTGTTTGAAATGATACTGTCTTTGCAATTCAAGATATCAGCTTGCTGGTTTCCAAAATCCAGACTAATTGACTCAGCTTTCCACAGGCTGAAGTTCATTTTCTTATGCATACCAGACACCAAAACAGGCTGTAAAATGTAAAATAAAATTAAAAAAGAAAATGGATACTTCTCCTTTCCCAAGCACAAATGCACACACCAAGACCCTGGCTCACTGAGCTGGCAGCACTTCCTCCAGCAGCACCCACTCCCAGAGGTGTCTCACCCCTCTTTTTTGGATTCTGGAACTCCCCAATAGAAATTTCCGGTTTCTCTCTAGTGGTTAACTCAAGTTTAACTACACATGGTTCACCTGTGGGCTACCCCTGACAGGCTTCTGCTCGGTGTTAACGACACAGCTTCAAACACGGAGTCCCCAGAGCTCACACTGAGGTCACGTCACCCACACAGCAGCTCAATACTTACCCTTCCTTGTTTCCAGCACTCCTTGAAGAGCTTCCAGTTGTTGCTGTTTTTATGGTCTCTGAGCCACAGAACGTGCTTATCACAGATCCACGAATACTGAATATCACTGTACCGTTTACTGCAGTCATCCTGAATAAATTTTTTATCATCCTTTGGCTCATCTTTTATTTCAGATTTTACGTTCATCTTTGGTGCTTTATTTGGTGGAATCTTATTTTCTACTACAGAAGCAATTATGTCATCAAGAATGTTTGGCATAGTCCTTCCGCTCTTGCTGCTCTGTTAGAAAACAAACAAATTTGTGCTTGAACAACGCCAAAGCAAGTCAAGTTAATGCAATTCCTTCTGCAGTAGAATGACATTTCTGATGTTGTATTAATAACCCCACATAGAAAAAGAAATCAAACATTGACGTCTGCGTATACATCTCAAATTTCCATTATAAATGAGTGTTTAAAGCAATACAGCCATCAGACAGCATGCCAACACAAATGAGAAGAGACTTTCACACCCTGACAGAAAAACTGTGTGTTTTGCAACCACTTACTGCTGTTCCTGTGGAGTAAACTGGAGCAAAGGCAATGCCAGCGTCTGTGGATCCCAGGCGCAGTTTGCCTGCTGTGGTGGTCAGTAAGTCTCGTAAGGTTGAGCCCTGCTCGTTGTTCTGGGATGCAGGAGGGGAACTTTTACAGTTCTGGGACTCCAGATTATCCTGGTCTTTCTCTTCCTTTGAATGTTTTCCAGAAGGACACTCTTTGTTCTCTAAAATAAAAATAATCATTGGAAGTTTACACTGCTGTATCACGATGCAGACCGAGAACAGCACCAGCACCCTGCGCTTCAGGGGTGGTAACAAACTGTGCAGCAGTAGGGCTTTATCCACCTGAAAACACACCAGAGGATGAACTAGATCCTTCAAAATGCAGTTGGAACAGTGTGACCAAGGAAAGGCCCTCCCCAGCACCTCAGACATGCAGCTCAGTGAGCACCTGCCCCAAACGAGACACTCTGTAGCTGCAATCCTGCCACGTCACCTATGTATTCCTCTACTGGCTCTTCTGGGATTCTGATGCCACGAGGAGACTTTGCCGTTTCAAGGTTAAAAATAATGAGGAAAAGAACACTGTCTTTTCTTTTAGTGATCAGAAAACAGTGTTATTTTTTCCTAATTAATTCGTTACCAGCGGTGCCCCCAGAATCGTGACAGGACAATTTCAAACAAATACCTTTCTTTTCTTCTCTGGCTTTTTGCTCTGCAAGATCAGCCAACCAATGCAGGGGGGACTGGGATTCAGGTGGTGTTAACTTGCTGTCTGTGCTTACATCACTCCTTGGACTTGTGTTACCATTTGTCTCAGACTTTTGAGGCGTGTTCTGCTGTTGAGACTCAGGCATGCACAGAGAAATTTTATTACTGTGGTTAAGGACATTCTGCAAAACCTGTGAAGAACAGATTTGTTTTTAACTACACAGCTTTGTTTTTATGTATTTCAAAGACATGGCTAGCATTTAACCATCACATATGCAAATTGCAATGCAAGTGGTCCTACTTAAATACAGAAACCACAAGAGTCAGAACACTTGAACAAGCTGCAATATAGACACACACACACACACACACTTCAGACTCACCTGAGACACACCATTCATTGCAGGGAGCTTGCCAGCTTGTGTGCTCTGCTTGCTGGTGCACTGACAGTGGGATTTGATTTCAAATTTTTCTCTAATATTGTGCATAGCATCTAAAAGATCTGTCAAAACTGGAAGACAATTAAGAAGAAAACCATCAGAAGCTGTCAATCATTTTGTGACCCTCTTTACACTGTGATGCTAAAATGCTAATTTCAAATACTTCTATAATTTAAACTATTAAAAATGCTAAATTTAACACTCAAGACGACTCTAAAATGACAACCCAGTTTATCTTGAAGCTTGTGCAGGAAGAGAGAAGATCTTTAATTAAGTAATGGCGCACTACTCTGCTGAATAATCAAACCTGTACTCTGCATTCCCATTGCATGGCACACACCAGGCGAGTCAGACATTCATCGTTCAATAGGTGCATCATTGCTCCACTGAATGAAATCATCAACTACAGACCAAACTGAGCCACATCTTGACAAAAAAATGAGCATGTGACCATGTAAATGAAAGCTGATCAGTAATGGGTATACACAGGAGAACAACACTGAGGTTACACAGGAGGTCTTCACTGTGCTCTTTCCAGACAAGTGGCTCGTTTCACAATTTCAATTAAAGCCAGTTTCAGTCTGCAACCTGTTCTGAGGAATGTCACAATCTGAATTTGTTATGGAATCTCACCAACCCTCATTACTACCTGAACTAACATGTAACAAACTACAAAATAATGAGTGGGTCTGTATTTTCAGCTTAAAATAACCTGGGAATTAATTTAGTAAGTTTAAGGGCACATTTGAGTTTCCTGGTTTGCATCAATGCTGTCAGAAATTCTAAGCAGATTTGTGTTAACAACCACCACCACACCTAATTGCTCTGCTTCAGGAAACTCAGTTGTAAGAATTCAGAATCTAGCTGGGTTTATGATTACTGGTCAATTTTTCAATTATCACGAGCTTCTGCATTTTGCTCAATCAGATGTCCAATCCAAATCTTTTCTTTTCTTTTTTTAAGAGGGTGAGTGGGACAGACAACAGTGAAAAACAAATCCCCAGGAATCTGTTGCCACATAATGATCCTTGACGGTACTATTTTAAGATTTGATTTTAACAGCTAAGGTCAGATTTATTAAGTACATTCTGGCTGTTTACTTTGCTCTGAAAAGGTACAAATTCAGGCACAAAAAACCACCCTCAATTTCTTGACTGCATGTCCCCCAACCTCCTCACACATCTGTCAACACACTCCCCTGGACTCTCATCATCTGTGCCCACTGCTGGGAACTGCCCAGAATCATTTGCCTTCCTGAGATGATTTAACTCAATCTCCAGGTTTTTAAATGGAAAATGAGACAATTCAAGAAACAACTCTGGCCTCTCTTCACAGAAAGACATGGGGAAAACCACATTCTGCTCATTCACACAATGTCTTACCCGAGCCTGGAATAATCTGTGTTGGCATCAGGTGCTTGTGATCGTGAGGCTGTCCCTTCACACACTTCATCCAGGCATACAACTCCTTATCTGCAAAACAACATTGCCAGTGTTTTACTTTTCTTCCAGTGTACCATTCTCAGAGTGCTTTTAGTTACAAGTGTTTTTCTGCACATATTTAGTCGTCTGTCCTGGTAGCCTGCATGACAAAGACTTGCACACAACAGCTACTTTTCACAGTAAGAAGACCAGAGTTTTAACAATACTGACATCTGAAACAACTGCATCTGTAAAATGGGCCCTTGCCAATTACCTCAAAGTTTCAAAGTATATTCCTTTTGTTATATTTAGTGAGCTGCCAGTTTTAACATAGGCCAAAATCCTTTACAGTTGCTATTGAGGCCCTGAGCCCGTTGATGAATCCTACCATGCAAAACAGACACAATTAGGCTGCAACTGTAAAGTTAATCCAACCTGACACCAGCCTCACTCCAAATCAAAGTGACTGTCCTCAATCAGAAATAGCCAAAGAAGCCAAAAAGGTGAACTTTTAACCAGATGGACTCTGATTCAGCCTATCCTGCAGCAACACCAATTGACTGGTGGCACAACGGAGAGGGAAGTTACATCATGGATTTGTGTCAGATTAAAGCAACCATGAAACCATGAGTCTGTATGCACTGGCTGAAAACCATCTGTGGTAGCAGGGAGGACCTAACTGGCAGGAGAGAGAGTGGCTTTCTATGAAGTGTCAGGAAGATGATCCTGAGATACTCAGTGTAACAAGACAGAAGAAGAATGAGAGGAAAAAGTGTCAAGGTCACCAATCTGCTACATGATTTCAAGGCAGAAAGAAGACAAAATCTCAATCCCCAGCCTTGTGTCCTATCCAGTGAACTCCCAGCTTTAAGACATTTTTCCACACCTTTCACTAGTTTGCTCAGCTCTAGCAATGTCCTAAGGACACCAAAGAAAGCATTTAACACATTTATACCATTATTTTCTTACACTGTAGAAGGTGTTCACTCTACCAATGTTCCTTTCAGATAAATCACTAGATTTGCAAGCTATTCTCTTGTTTCTGCAACTCCTAAAACATGGAAATATCTAACTGATCACAAACATAAATAAATCAAAAACCAAACCAGTATATATCTACTTGATGTATTTTCTCACTGAAATGCCATAGCATGGCACTCCACTTGATGGTGCCATGAACTGTCTGAAGGTAACAATAGTTGTTACATTCATTCATTCACACAGTAAAGTAATGAGAGCAGTCATTGATAAGTATCTGAATATGGAATATTTAAACCTCTAACATTCCTGCTGAAGCAGGGAAAAACCAGGGGATTCTCTATTACATTTAGCAACTGTAAAAACAACTACTGGTTCCAGGAAAAATGGTGTAATATAAAGTGCTATTATATAGAGATGGGTGGGTGGGCGGTTCTGAACTTTTAAGAGTGCCAAAGGAGAAATACAGTTCACAGGAATCCTGCAGCATCATTAGACACGAAGCCACAGTGAGGGGAACTGTCATACCCTGCTTTTGCCTGTAACATTGTGACAAACAGAAAGTCTTCCCTGTTAGAATACTGAAAAGAAACCTCCTTCTTTATACTGCTTTTTCAAACTTCTAAGACATTTTACTAAAATTTTCCTGGCTGGTTAACACACACACACACTATAAAAAGCCTCTTGCTGCAGGATCCCACCAGGGTAAATAATGTTCGGCATGTATCCCAAGCCACGTCACACGGATGCACACACACACATACACTGAAGCCAGTGCAGAGCTGCTCAAGCACCCTCCAGCATTAAAGCACTAACAACTGTTCCCAGTGCTGGAAAACACTGGCATTAGCTCCCTAAAAACCTCAGGCTTTGATGGAAGTCTCTGGGAACATCCTAAAACTGCAGTGTAGGAGAGTGCAAGCCAGGGACAAAGTGGAAGAGAATCTTCATTTAGCAAAGCTTTGCCATCTAACAGTTAAACTCTTCTGACCAGCATTTCACATGTGTGGCATTACACTGCCATGAGAAATGTGGAAATGCTTTTCCAAACAGCATTATCCTTGAATCGGTTCCTGGCACAGCGTCTGACCACAGAGCTGTGCCAGGGCACAATGCCTGCCTCCTAGGGCAGGCAATCCATTCCACCAAGCAGCCTGAGCACCAGTGTCACAGCCCAGGGCTCAAAGACTAAATCAGTCTTCCCAGCACTAGTCCTTTCAATTGCAACCAGGCTGGGGCACTCAGAAATCAGAGGTTTCCAAGTCAGACCTGGTCCATTTCTCTACACAATTCCATTAAAGCACAGGGGGGTCTATGTAGGCTGATGGACTGTGAGACCTTCAGTAACACTAATTTTAAATACTATGTGAAGTATTTTTCTTCATCTCTTTTTTTTTCATAATAAAACTATAAAACAGGCTGTTAAGTCAGTAGGACAAGCCGTGTACTTGTGGGGGGAGGACTCCAGGAAGCATTCAAATAAAGGCAAGTCTTAACAGCAATGAGTTACCATAAAGCAGGGAGATGTAATGGAGTGTCAGGCTCACAAGTGAGGAACAAGATTTAACCCTGAAGGGCAAGGCACAAGCAACCTCCAACAATCTACACAGAAAGACTGAAACGTGAACAAAGAGCTAGAACAGCCCCCACAGCAGTTGCTTTCTGAATGACTGATTCTACATCTACGGACAAAAGATGTGAAAAAGATCTAAGAGAAACCAGAACACACAAGCAATAATTTAACACTTTACAGAAAGACAGTTATAGTGGATCAGCAGCTCTGCAACGAATGAATAAACAAGTCTATACAATACTCTAGTTCATAAAGAACTGACCTCTAGAACTTTTTCTTTCCTTTGCTTTGTAACAATCTAGGCAGACCACAAATCCACATTTTTGGCAGACCCAGTGAATGTTAAATAATGTGGCTTCACATGCATCACACATCTCACGGACTCCTCTCACTGCTCTCTTCCATGCAATTTTGGCTGAAATACAAAATAAGCAGAATAAAAGGACTGAAATTTAAATGCAAAGCACAGTCTTTATAGATGAAGCATTCATATGTTTCTCCTCAGACACAACTGGGTGTCAGGGGAGGAAAGTGATCCTTCATAAACAGACCATCAATATCTACCACATTTAGCTCTATTACACAGCATCCCAATCAATAATGTAAAGAAATAAAGCATTCAAAAGACACAGACTAAACTCATACAGAAAAAATAATGCTGCAAGTACGAAGAACCTCTGTAACATATTCTTTTAACCCCATGTGAGCCGAGTTTTCCCCCTGCCTGCCTGTGGGACATGTTTGATCTCAAGGGCAGCCAAAGCGGTGAGCTGGACGGTTGACACCGGCAGGAGGGGAGGGAGGTGCCTGATCTGGAGACCTGGCCAGTGCATCTGTTTTCTGCCCCACTTCCTCCTCATATTGGCTGGAATTAGTAGAGCCACCAGTCTGTTTCCAGGCTGTGCCCATCTGCCATGGGCCAGAAGGATGGACTGTTGCTTTGGTGGGGAGGAGGTGACAGTGTCAGCACATGCTCTGCTCCTCTCCTTTGTTTCGGGAAGGAGACACATGAGAAACACACCGTCTGTTGGCAGGATTCGGTGCCTGGCTCGCTGTGAGCCTTGGCTTGGAGCTGGCTGCTCTGGCTGGAGAGCTGGAGGCTGCTCCAACCCCAACAGCAGCCCAGCCCTGGCCCCGGCCCAGCACTGAGGAAGGAATCTGCCCCTTCCCACCATGTCCTCCTCCAGAACAGCCCAGGAAAATCCAACACGACAGCTCAGTGAGGAGAGCTGCTCAAAAGGAAGCAATGGGTCACTCAAGGAATTGAGAGCACTGAGGTTTCCTTACCGTCCTTCTTCACCCAGGACATGGCTGTTTTCTCAGACGTTACCAACTGACAAAATTTATCACCTATAATATCTAGGATGTATTTAGAAGTTTCTAAGTCCAGTTCATCATCTTCATAGTTTTCATGTGTCCATAAACTCAGTGCTTCATCATCATATTGATCAGGGGAGGAGAAACCATCTATTCTAACCACTCCATTCTTACTGAAAGATAACCTAAAAATGAAAACACATAGTTTAACTGCATGTATCACTGCTTTTTTTATGACTTAGACTTTATGTACTACTTCACCAGGCTTCCTAAATCCCACAACACCAAAGTTTTCTTTTTAACCTCTTCAGCATTCTACAATACATTTTAAAGTAAATCCTACTGATGAAAATGGTTTTTAAATTACCAATAAAGAAACACGAAAATTAAAACTAGTATCTTAGGCACTTTTTTGCATGTTTACTCATCACTCCCTCTCTGTAACATTTATTACTGCTTTAAAACTGCAGAAAGAAAAGTCTGTGCTTTTTAAGTGTTTTTGGTCAAAATTTGGTTCCACCTACTCCTCACTTTCAATTTTTGGAGTGTCTGGAACAGCAGTTACTCAGTCTGACTCTCATTTTATAGACTTTTGCATCCCTCTGCTCTCATACTGAGAAAACAAGGGTTGAAACTACATTTAACTCTTTCTACACAGAAAAAAATCACTAATAGAAAACAGTGGGTTTGTATCTGCTAAGGTCTGACCTTTAAAATAACTAAAGGCTCTCCTGTTACCCCACCCAACAGCAGTGCCCTAACCCTGGCTCTGTTTAGCTTATTTTTAAAGTACTAAATTCCTTATTCCATCTTGCACAAAACAGGATAATTCTTTTTAATTTTGTGATTACAACCCTTAAAGAGTTTATGACAGCAAAATAGTCCTGAAGTTAGAAATACCAAAAATTACATTTAGATATGTATTAAAATGAACAACAAGAAAGGATGAATTTTGAATTAAGACAACTTCCAACATGCAAATTTGGTTTACAATTCAGGCTCTACTATCTAAACACAACGAAAATAATTAAACTGTTGTAAAATTTACCACAATATAGTAAAACATTCAAATTTTTGAATTCACAGAATCACAGAAAATTATGAGTTGGAAGGGACCCACAAGGATCATCTAGTCCAACTCACCATCTAACACCCGTACAGAGACCGAGAGCACATCCCAGAGCATAACACCAACCTAGATCCCTCACAGTCTAGCAGGCCACTCTGAGCCGGAAGGGGCCCAGGGTCATCCAGCCCTACACCCCCCAGCTAGACCATGTCACTAAGCTCCTCGTCCAGTCTTCTCTTAAACACTTCCAGGGATGGCGACTCCACCACCTCCCTGGGCAGCCCTAACAGTGTTTAAAAATGTTGGAAGAACTTTATGTTCCCTCTTTATACTGGAGGAAAAAACCAACAAAATTCAAACTTCGCCACATTAGGAGGCAAATACTTTTACACAGAAGGAATTCAGAGTCCAACCTTGAAATGATTTCACTATGACTACCAAGTCTTCTAACTGAAGCTTCATTATAAAAAAATTAAACCCAATCTAGGGAACAGTTTCTGTCCAAAATGAGTTGGATATACACCGACAACGCAGTCTGTGCACAAATTAAAGCTGTTTCACTCTTTCTCTGTGTTGCCTGCACCACGTACACCACGCTGCACCCAGGGACACTTTCTTTCGAGTTTTTCTTGATGGGCAATTAATAGCAAGAAAGGAGGTCACATCTCTTCCCTGTCCTCAGAAAACTCCCACAAAACCTGGAGCAGCATTCCCACCATACACTGGCATAAGAACAATTACAAATAAGTGCAACTCTGCGGTTGTACAACTTGTCCAGTAAAACTGAAGCTTGCCTTTTGAAAATCCCACTTCAAATGTGTAATGGTGATGTGCTGTATTTTCTGCTTGCCTAAGGTACACCAGGCAGATATTCTGATGCCTTTGCTATAAAGCTTTAAACTGCAATGAAGCGAATCCACAAAAGAAGTAAGAAATACAAATGTAAATACTGTTAAATTAGATGCTTTTATCGGGTAGACTGACTGAGCCAGAAAAATCAGACATCTTTCAGGCATGCCAGTCCTTTGTGTGTTATTTTTAAAAGCCAAACCACCACATCATCAGGAAAAAAGCCATACTTACCGCCGAAAGTAGTAAAATCTGCAAAATACTGGTGAGTGAGTTGGTTCCTCTCCTTTCTTACTTCTGATTAACCTACATTCTCGGCATTTTTGCAAATTTGGTCCTATTTCAGAGCAAGAATCATCCTGCAAAAAGGACTCTCCCGTTTGCTTCAGTTTCTTTACTTTGCGCCAATCTTTCAACACTGAGCGAGGTATTCCAGCTGCAAAGCAAGGAGAGGCAGGTGAGCTACTGGCTGTCCTTACTCAAAGATCCCAGTCAAGATCAGCCAGCGTTCAACATGTCTTTCATGGACATTTGTTACCTATATAATATATCCCATTATTATTCCCATTTTTCCACCCGTCAGCATCAAATTTAAAAAAGCAAAGGTACCAGCTCAACAAACACAGGGAGAAGCACAGTCAAGTACCTGCTGAGCTCCCAGGATACTACACTTGCCCTGACATTAGGTGTATCATTCTCCAAATATTCTACTACAACCACCTTCAGAATCTCATTCTGAAGCAAAGAAATACAATACCTCAAGAAAGGTAAGTCTGAACTCTGTTTCAAGAGAAGTTGCAAGCAAAAAAGGCAACAATTCAATGAACAAAAGCTTAAAAAAAAACCCCAAACACAACTGAAAATACAAACCCCTACTTCCTTAAAACTCATTTTTGCTGAAGATTACAGATATTATTGCAGAAGAGCAGCTCTATTCACAGGATCCATTTACTCTCTGTGGAGTTTGTTGGCTGTGCAAGCCCAAGCAGTATAATTTCTACTTTCAATACTGAGGTCAGCAGATCTGACACTAACACAAGCAGCAAGTCTATTATTGAGTAACATGTGTGGTTTTCACATACATGTTTTGAAACTGAACCCCGTTGTTATTTAACCAGGCTTTCATTATAATGACTCTCAAAAGTGGCACCAGTCTTATCTGCTGAGAGAGAGACGTATCTGTCATTTCATCTACCACTACTCTTGAAAGTTCATGTCCTGTGAACAGGAATCTGATGTAGGATGATAAGAGAGGTCAGGGTGCTAACTTTGGACTTGGTACCTGGGGTCACAGAATCACAGAATATTCTGAGTTGAAAGGGACCCACAAGGATCATCGAGTCCAACTCTTAACACTGTCTCCCTGGCGGGAATCAAACCCAGGTCTCCCACACAACAGGTGGGGACACTTACCACTGGTCAGATCAGTATTTTGCCAGAGATCGCTTGTGCAAAATTTGTTAGTAGCCGACTGCCTGTGTCTCATTCATGGCCCACAAACCGCACTCCGCACTCATCCAGAAGTGAGTGACGAGCATGTCAGGAACCAGATTAAAGCTTGGGAGTAGAAATGGCCAAAGTACAGCTTTACTGGTCCAAAACAATGTTTTCTGCCTTGGAAGCAGAGCTCCTGGGAGCTGCCAGACTTCAAGCTCCGTGGGTAGGAACCTGGAAGCCCCCCAACACTTGGAGGGGCTGTGTGAGGCCTTGCTTTGCAGGAGGGAGCCTCCCAGCCTGGAGCTCTGAGTGCTCTGGCTGCACACGAGCTCCCAGGGCTGTCCCAAACGGCACCAGGACAAAGCAGTTTTCAATCCTGGCAGTATCCAGATACCACCCATGTTGTAAAACTGCCACTGAGCCCCAGATCTTCAAGTACAGTTAGTTATCTTCAGCCACCTACAGAGAGCCCAGGCAGCCAGCCCTGAGGAACTTCTTTCCCGAAAGCTCCTCAAGGTTGACTATGTTATCGAGTAAATCTTTGTGTAAAGTTCTTTTTGAAAGAAAATCTCTGACCAGCTCTCTTTCAGAAATTTTAACCACAAAAAAAGCTTCTGCAGTACTAACACAAAGATCACAAAGACCTAACATGTGACATCTCTGTATTTACAGTTTACTTCAAGAAGTGAAGCTGAAGAAGATTTTACAGGCATGTTCGCCTTGATCTTCCCATTGGTTGGGAGGGGAAAAAAGTAACACTGCTCTCACTGGGCCCGATATCCAGATTACTGCAGACAGACTGAAACGCTTCCAGCACCCAGTGCAACTTAAGGATCAAGTACTCTCAGATACCAGAAGAGTAACTTTATATACCAGACAGTGAAAAAAGCCACAGAATGTAATTACAGGCAGCATTGCTCATTTTCTTGCTACCTGTACTTGAAAATTCTTACAAAAAGTAATTTAATGGTAGACTCTCTCATGCTCAACCAGACCAAAGACAAAAGACGAGTCCTTGGAGAAGAATAAATTGGGATAAAAAATAAGGCAGGTTCTTAAATAAAATCCCTTATGTTGGCAGACCAGTTTCTCTTTTCAGATTAATCTAGTTACAATCTGCTACATGTTACAGTATTACATTTAAATTGAAATTTGTATTTCCCTAGATTTCTTTATTCCTTGAACAACAGGGATGTTAACACAATGTGCTACACATGCTAGTTAGGAGTGTGAAATGACACTCCCTTAAACCTTTCATTAAATTAACCAAATCATAACAGAGTGGCATCAGGCTCTCAAGGAACTGCCTCTGGCTTTCTGATCAAAGGATGTATTAAAGTTCAGCAATAGAGAATCTCTCCCTCCAGCAGTGCTCTAAAAATAAACGCATTAGAACTTAAAATAAAAACAAACCAAAAAACCCCCAGCATATATATGCATCTCAATACAAGTGGCACAACTATACGCACCAGCTTGCTCAACTCTGATGGGCAGCATAAACCAGTTTGCTTACTGCTTATTTTTAGGCCAAGAACCGGTTTGTTAATACACATATACAAAATACTGCTTTTTTCTTACACCAGGATATTTCAAATGGCCTCAAGACAGATAAATCGGGACCTACTCATTTACACAGGCATGCTTTTAAACTCTTTTCCCAGCTACAGTGCATGACAAACCCTCCAGGATTAACAGTGCTAGACTTCCCATTAGTCTGTGTCCTCCAGATCAGATTAATACTCACTGCTGCTGCTGCCGCTCTGTAACTTCAGCTTGCTTTTCTCTTTGGCGCTCCTGCTAAGGACACCATTTGGTTTCACTTCTTCCTCAGTATCACCCTTTCTTTTCTGCAAATCATTTTGTTTCTTTTTGTAAGTTGGCTTGGGCTGCCGTTTAGTCCTTTGCTCTGACTTGCTCTCACTTTCATCAGAGTCACCACTTTCAGAGCCAGACTCATAAGTTCGTTTTCCTTTTCTCCTTGGGTGCTTATCTTCCTTCACAAACTTATCTGCCAAGACTTTGCTGTCCATGTTATTTTGCAAATCATTTGATGTAGAAGCTATTAAATTGACAGTACATGGCTTAATAATTTCTGAAACACTGTTCCCTGAATTCTCTTTTTTATTAGTGTTTTTATCTTCCTCCGAATGCCTTGTTAGCCAAGCTTTTTTGAGTTTAGTGTGGTAGTTTGGCTGACTCGTCTGGGAAGTTTGCCCACTGCCTACAGAGTTCGCTTTGTTTATTGTATTACAGACGATAGCACTGTCTACGGAGAGAGAGGTTGAAAATGTCTGATTTTTCACAGAGTTGGACTCGGCCTCACTGGTGTTACTACTTTTAAACTGAGCTGCAGCCAACGCTGCCTTGTGCTTTTTCAAATGGACAAAGTCAGTAGAGGTGGAGAATCCCGAGCTGGGCTGAGCAGCGCAGCCTGTGCTGCCAGCAGCGGGTGTAACCGGAGCTGGAGTGCTGACCTTGCATTCCTGGGTCTGCGCCACCGCCTGACTCCCCGCTCTCGAGGCCGGGCGCTCCAGTGCCGTGCACGCCAGCACCGTGTTAGATAAGGAGTAAGTCACTTCTGAGCTCCCCCGGCTCGACACGCTCGTTGTTGTTGCTGCTGATGCGGTGACATCCGTTTTGGTACTGCAGATGATAGTTGTGGTGGGGGTGGCAGCACGAAGAACGCTGCCTTGCGAGACAGCTGGAAATTTCTTTTCATACTGTGTGTGAGCACTGTCTGAGTTCATATTTGGCAGAATGATCCTTCCAGTCTCCCTGGCTTCCGCTGTTTTCAGGCAATCTGCTTGATTTGTCACAGCTGAAGATCTCTCACTGGCTCGATCTTTGGAAGCAGGCTGCACCACTGCTACACTGTCGTACTTTGTGCTAGAAGGACGCACAATAACAGAGGCTGTGGCGGACTGCGACTTTCCACTCATTCTTTCAGTGTGCCAATCCACTTTCTCGTTATTTGGGGCATTATTAGACTTCCATATTTCTGATAAGTTCTGTTCAGAAGTGCCCTTGTAAACAGCCTGAGCTTCCTTAGGCTCAGGTACTAAAGTTGGCGGTTTCTGGAGCTCCTGTACTTTGCCACCACCGGCATTAACGGGCTGAACAGGGGTTAGAGTCGGAGGTGAAAGGCTGCTGTAGCTGCTTTCCTTCTTCTCCAGGTTCTGGTGCACAGGAGGGTGAAACACAGGGGCTCTATGCAAGGCTGGCATACTCCGGAGTGTATTTGAAGATGAGACTGACAACTGAGTAGGACTCCTATTGTCACTCCTATAAGAATTTAGAGAGTGAGACTGCACTGATTGCGAAAGCTGCTCGGGTACCTTGCTTGCAGAGCCTTCACTCTCTGGTTGGTGCTTAATTAAAGGTGGAGGTTTGGAGAGAGAAGAAATGTAAGAGGGAAGAGCCTGGGGACTTGCTGCTGTTGAAGGACAATTAGTTTGCTTATCAACATAAGCACCTGAAGCTTCCTTTGACGGGTAGGATCGTGGAGGTTCATTTACTACACTGTTAGACAGGGTGGTGAAATAGTTACTCTGCGGCAAACTCTGTGGGACCGAATGCTTCATTTTATACAGCTCTGACACAGAGCGCTCAGCATCTTTGTCATATTTCACTGAATGGCTTTTGGGACTTGAAGATAAGGATGTTACCCTGGAATAGTTCTCTCTCTCTCCCTCCAGCGCCTTAATTTTAGCTGTAAAAGGGGCAACTTCAATACTTTCTTGGAGTATCCGTCTGTGCTCTTCTTTGTATTTGCTCAGTCGTTCCCCAGTCTCCTGTGGTGGCCTTGGCAGCTGGTTCAACATCGGATCTGCAAAATGTCTGTGCATATGGCTCTCCTTTGCTGTCTGTGCTCTGCTCTGCTCTAGCTCAGTCTTTACTGGTGCAGTGGTAACAGAACGCAAAGGTTCAACAAACGCCTTCCTCTCCAGTTCTCTGTTTGATAAAGGTTAAGCAAACACAGGTTAGTCTGAACGTAGTGCAATGTGCCAGACGGAAGACCTCTCTTCCCGTGCCCCGAACAAAGTTATCTATTAACACAAAACAAACTTTTCTTTATATTAGGTACAATTTTCAAAAGTCTTCAGATGCCTCATGAACTGAAGTACCATTCCAAGTCAACAGGGCAGCACACTGCCAAGCCTGTCTGCATCACAGGCACTCGTGTCTACAAATAAACTAAAAGGAAGCCAGGAGGCAACATCACCTGCTGCACTGTACCCTCTCACCACGAGTTAAACAGAAAACTTACTCTTTCCGATGCTCTGCGATACTTTTGGACAACGGTGGGCTGGAATGTGTTGTCAGTTTGAGAGGCCTCAGGGGATCTGCGCTGGACGGTCGCACGGGAATGTGACTCAGTAAACCAAGGCTGTCAGCTGAGGTCACTGGGGTTGGCTGGTGTAACCAGGGGCTGGGAGTATTCTGTTAACACCAACCAAAACAAAAAAATAAAGTCAGGTTTCGAAATAATCATGGGACCACAAGAGCCACTGTATCAAGTCCTACCAATGATCAGAGTGAAGTAATGCATTTCATATCAAATCATACACAGGAAATAAATTTTAAGTCACACACTACTGTACTTGCTCTGGACTTGCAGCATACAAAACAGTTTACACATTTCAGAAACATTCTTAGAACCATTTAATTTTCAAGCACTCAGGATGAACAGTTAATTCTAGAACAGCAACTCAAGCTCATCCAGATTATCAAGGCTGAAAACACTTCAGTAATTAGTAAGACCACCACTACCTCTTCAAGGAATTGCAAGAATTGTTTCTTTGAAGATACAAACATGGTTTAATACTTTTGGAAGACAATTTAATATTCAGCTTTTACACAAATCTCAATATACACAATACAAGTATTTCTTTCCTGGATGTTCCTCTCCTCACCCCAACCAAATGATTATGATAATCCTAATTAATCTGCTTTATTTAGCCAGGCAGTTTTATTTGGTATGATCATCATCATCACATTATTAAAACCATAAATGTACATGCCCACCATATTCTGTGGCACGGCAAAGACACAGTGCACACAATTTTGTGCTGCATACCTACACACTCCAGTGGTGGGCAACACCAATCTCCTTGTTCACACATACACTGGTACGTCTCAATTTATGAAACTGTCATTTAATCTACTACTTTGTTAAATTTCTGTTTTCTTATCTTCTCTGAAACTTGTGTGACAGCCTGCAGGGAGGACCAAGAGCAGCTCTCCGTCTCTCTCCCCTTTCCCTCTCCCCTCTGTTCAGAAGTGTGTGCAGTGGTGCGGAAAAGCAGGGCACCCTGTTCAAGCTGGGCTCACATGCAGGGGACAAGCCAAGAAGGGACCGGGACAGGAGTGAGCAGTGCCTTCATGAGCACCCTGAAGCCCCTGGGGGCTGCTCCACCCCCACCCGTCCATCCCCCTCCAACCCAGATTTGGCAAATCCCAGTAGGGAACTGCTAAAACAGAAGGGGAGCCAAGAGCTCTCATGACACACGCACACAGCACAGAATAGATGTGCAGGTGCTACAGCTTTGAAGTTCTGACTTCTGTATTTTTGAATATTTAAAGCAACCGCTCGGGTCTGCACCAACAGTTTTAGTCCACACGTTTCCTAGGCCAGGAATTCCCACGCTGTGGTGTTCCCACGAGCAGCCTGTAAGCTGCTTTAAAGCATTATGCAAAGAAGGCCCGTCACCTTCTCCCTAGAGGAGCTGGGGAACATCTTGCCTGAGCACCAAGCATTGCTCAAACAGCTCCGTGACTCCACCTGCACCATCTATGGCCTGGCCCAGAGACAGGAGCTGCCGCAGCCACCCATGGACAGCAGGGCCATGGACATGGGGCACACTTTCCTCAGCTCACAGACACAGCTCAGCTCTCAGCCAAGGGTGGCTCTGCTGCTGCTGCTCATACAGCTGAACCACAGATCCCTTTCTGTGATTGTGGCATCCATGCAAACCGACCTTGGAAACGCCCATTCTGGGTTTCTAACTTCTATTTAAAAAGGCCTCCAGTGCGAGAGCCAGAAGACAAGTCACCACAAGACAATTGCCACATATCAACATAATTAAAAAGCTACGTGCCTCGGTATGTAGGGCTGCATACTTCAGGCAGCCAAAGTGAAAACAACGTCTATCCCAAGTTCTTTAAAATGGACTTCAGTATGGGGTGGAGCAGGCAGCAACATGAAAAGATAAATCCACCTATAGTTTTCTCTAAGGCTTTTCTTCTCTGCTGGGTTTGACTTTATCACATTTTAGATCAAATTTACTTCATATTACAAGGCCAACTCAAACTGACTGCTTTGGGAAAGACTTGGCCACAATGGTTTGGCTTTTCTCAAGAATGAGTCTGGGGAAGAATAGCTTTCCCCATGACGAAAAAGAAAAAACTCTTTATAACCATTCAGGAACTCCAGGCTTTGACACAAAGGCTTACAATTTGGCAGAAGGACCACTGTCAGTGACATGCCTTTCGTGGTCCCTGTGAAAATCTTCCCAAATTAGGCCAAGTTGTAAGCCTCTAAAGATCAGTGTGCACATGCTCAGTGGAAGTTTGATTGAAGCTGGCAGGAAAGCTCTCCAAAGTTTCTGTCTGCACTACACATGCTTCATCTTACACTATTCCTCTGAGGTGCCTGGAATGAGCATGCCTTATCCCAAGCCTGCAGGAGCCGAGAAAACTTTTCCTGTAATTGCCACGTCTGCCTGCCAAAACCCGCCGCCGCACTGGGCGCTGGGCTGAAAAACACAAACCGTGTCTTCTGAGACTTGGGTGGCTCTACTCTGCAAACAGACAGAGGAATCACCCTGACTTGAATACAGAGGAGTAGAAAGCAGATGGGAAGGCATGGATGTGTGTCAACAGGAACAGAAGGGGAGAAAAAGATACGCTAAGAGAGGGTACACAGATAGGTGTAAAGACAGGAAAAACGGGTGTAAAGTGCAAGAAAGATTTATAAATGCTAGAATATTTCTCTTCAGAACTTTCATCTCAACCGTTTGCCATTATTTAGGGAGCATAACACAAAATTGCACTACAAAGACAATTGTCCTACTTCTCCTAGTGTATGGCTTACACAATGGTTTACACAGTTCGAGGTAGCAAATATTTACTGTGTGAATTTGACTTCCCAAACCAGCTGGGTTGACCTTACTTTGTCATAAACTAAAACCAAACATTTAATCTTTCTTTAGAGTTCTTAGGAAATCAAGGTCTGGAAAAACTCCCTACTCTCATCCACCGTGAGACAGCAGCTACTGCTGGACTTCCATTCCTACTCCAGCACACTGTGTGACACCAGGCCCAGCTAAATACATCAGTAAGAAACGATTTTAACTTACCCTTCTCAAGGAAGCCTCTGTGTTAACAGGAGTTTCTGGGTGGACCCATTTGGAGGAGGGCAGACCGAGTCCTGAGTAAGCATGTGTTCCATTTGGATACTGCCAAATAATTGGATAAAGCCCTAGCTGATTATAGGAAGCAGAAGGATGAGCTTGTCCGAGAAGATGTGGAGACTGGTGTTGTAACATCTGTTGCTGCTGCTGGTGCGCTAATGCCAAATGGCTTAAGCTGCTGGCATGAGCAGTCTCTAATCGCGGGTGGGCACCCAGCAAGGAGGCAGCAGGCACTCCGGGCAACACTGCGGGGAGCAGATGAGGGTGATGGACGGAATGGTGGGATGCAGTACTAAGGGGGTGAGTGTTAATAGCGGACAAGGGAGCCTGAGCTGAAGACCCAGCGAGCAGATGGGATGAACCAGTTAATGCAGGATGATGAGCGTTGGGATTTAAACAGGTTCGGTGAGATGAGGAATGCAGAGGATAATTATGCTGATGCAAATAAGGTGAAATGTGATTAGTTCCTGTTTCTTGTCCAATCAGAGTGGGGTCCCTGTATACTGTGAAATGTTCATTCTTGTCAATGATAAGAGGACTTTTAGTAGCTTCTAGAGCACTAACTCTAGCTGGAACTGGATGAAAACTAGACCTAGGCAAATCATGATCAGTTTTATTGGCTGACCTTGTTAATCCAGTAGCATGGCTGTTTTGGGAACTAACCTTAGACTTCACAGTATCAGAAGATTGGGTGAATTTAGGTTTAACATCAGGTGACTTTGTTTTAGGATGATCAACTGAAGCACTAGATTTTGCCTTCACAGAATCGGGGGCTGGACTTTGTTTACGCAGTTTACTCTCTTCTGCTAGAGAAGCTACATTTAACGAAGACATAAACGAGCCATACTGCACTTTCTCCTTTTCAGAATTTAAGTGTTCATTTACTGGTAACGCTTTTACAACCCCAGGTTGTATCAAATCCGCTTTAACAACACTGCTACCCCAACTTTGATCAGCTTCCTGTTTTCTTGCTTCAAGGAAATTTGCATTTGCAAACTGCTGTTTTAAATCGCTGCTGTGGGACTCTATTTTCTGAACCGTTTGCAAACCAAAGGTACTTGCAGCATTATCCTGGTTCTCCTTTTCAGAGTTGTTTTTATTAGTAACGTCAACAATGCATTTTGGAGTAGGAGGTCTGGGTAAGAACTGCTCATTTTTTAACTCCCCAGTATGATGTTTTTCTGCATTACACTCTTGAGCATGTGGGTCCTTGGCATTCTGCTCATAAGGTGTTGGCTGCTCTGCTGCATGGAGAGAAGATTTTTCCTGCTGATCCAAGACTGACGACTTCAGCCTTTCCGTCTCCTCATGGTTTTTATCCTCCTGTACTTCATCCCAAGGAGACCGTCTATCTGTTAGTGTCTGTTCTACTCCCTCAGTAGTTTGGGATTTTCCTTCTTCCCCATTTATCTTCGAAGTGTTCTTGCTTTTTAATTCATTCTCTGAATTTTGCTCTGAGGATGAATCTGTTAATCTTTTATTTGAAATTTCCGAGTCACTGCTTTCAGAATAATCTGAGATATTGTCTGTCCGCAGCCTCTTCATATTCAATTTTTTTTCATCCTCTTCAGGTTTTCTTCTTTTGCTAAGAAAGTGTTTATTTTTGGTTTTGGGGTTTTCTGTAAAAGACAAGAACATGTCCATCACATTTGCAGTCTCATACAGTTTTAAAGAAGCTCTCCCTCCCTTCCCATTAACTGCTTTTACCTCCTCGACCTATATAATCATATCTTTCATCTTTCATCTTCTCTTCATCAGGCATGCTGCTATCAGAGCCTTTCCTCTTATTTGGCCGAGTATTCCTCTGGTGCTGGTGCTGGTGAGAATTCTGTTTTGGTGCTGCAGTTTGGGAATTCATTGCTGGT
Organism: Pitta sordida; assembly: GCA_013390025.1. Lineage (NCBI taxonomy): Eukaryota > Metazoa > Chordata > Aves > Passeriformes > Pittidae > Pitta > Pitta sordida. The sequence continues at coordinate 454,854 of WEKX01027485.1, forward strand.
CTGGGACTATTTGCTTGTGCACGTGTATAATGACCCTAAAAATAATTTGTGATTAATGGACTTAAATGCAATTGTTAATTAAGTGTCTTTAACACGTATTTTTAACATTTGCAATATACGAAAATACTTAGGTAAAAAGATAAATGTATCTACGTGAACTGTGTTGCTGTTCTGGTTGGAACGAGACCGTCGGCGTGAAGTGATGCCAATATTTTCACCTTTCAACAAAGAGTGAACAACATCATCTAGAAAGGTCATCTGAACCATAGAAGGATCAACATTCTGAGGTTCTAACACCTGGGTTTACAAGAAAGAAAAAAAAGAAGAAACAACAAAACGGGAGAGAAAATAACAATGAGCAGATGTTCAGACAATGCACAATCTGTATTTTCTGTATCAGCGTTCACCAGGCTATTCTGTGTGCTAAAAACTAATCACAGAAAAGCCTACTTAATCCTGACAAGCACAACTGACATATGACACAACAAAGGCTGGAAACAGAGTCAAACTAAAGCAAATATGACTTTACATGTTATTGCAAAAATAACTTTTTTTTTTAAACAAAAGAAAGTATCCCATCCCCGCTTCCTTCTCCTCCTTCACTGACCTGCAAACTTGAGACTAAACTGAGCTATTCACAGATTAACGCCTGAGTAGCAATTACGACACAGAAGTATCTTATAAACTTTTTTAAATATACTACAAATTACACTGCAGAAGCCCATTACAGTATTGCTTCCAGCAGAAGCAAAACTGCTGCAGGAAGAGAACCAAAACAACTGCAGACAAGAACTCTAAAGACTAGTGAGTGTTACTAGCGAGGGATATTTCATAAATTGGGAAATGCCAACCAGATCTTCAAATGTGGCACAAAGTAAAAAGCTACATTTGGGGAAAATGAATTACAGCAAATTAAGGGAGAGAATGTATTGGAGTACTAGACTAGTCTTAAATTTTTACTGTCAGGCACGATTTTGTCGGTCATTTCAAGGCAGACGGGTCATTCACTACATTATTACTGAGTCATTACTCTCCTGAAATTGAATTCACTACTGCCACTAAAAATACCATTATTAATTCTTTTGGTAACATCAAATTCAGAAATAAAACTAAAACTCACCACAGCAAATATAAATTAGGGCTGCAGTAAATGCTTAATTCAACAAATTGCAGAAAGTGGCCATTTCAATTGCGTGGAAAAATTAACAATTACTGCAGTGCTATAAGATTTCATCATTGAGAAAAGAAATTCCCAACAGAACTGACAGGGAAGACCAGTTCCTAAAACCAGATTGCTTCCCTTCAAAGACTTCACTAGTCAAGCAGCAACAGCAGAAGAAATTGTAGGACTGGTATTAATCACATCTCTGCACAAAGATTCAGCTCCAGGAGGATTTAACTGCTGGCACAGCTGAGCTGTGCTGCAGTCTCAGTGCAGTGATCCCCTTGCCCTGCTGAAGCCACACGACTCCGTGTGTTTCTGAGTATCACCATCAAAAATCAACACCTCTTGTAGCTCTTTTCCAGGGTCTCGTCCAATCAACTCACCTGGTCATTCATAACAACCATAGTGCGGGTGAAGAGATCATGGTGAGTGATGATGCCAGTGAACCACTGGGTGGCAGAATCCTGTCTGTACACTCTCACCCTATAACCATTTAAGGAGTACGGACCTTTGGAAGGGGAAGAAATAAAAAAGCCATTGAGGGATTAAGGAAAAAAAAAAAAGGCATACATGGGTTTTCCTGCCTTCCTGCCTTTTTTTTTTTAAGCTTCACAGCCAACATATAGTTGTGCATGGCATGGACAGCAAACCACAGGCAATTATTGCACAGCACTGGATTTTATTTGATTTAGGGAGACATTTTGAAATGCATATAGAAGTATGCTTTAAGGTCAAATCTGCTAACATTTTCAACATACAATTATCTTATCTAACTAAATCTTTCTGCAATCATGATGACACATAATGGGAAAATTCCTGCCTACAAACAGCAACCACAGAAAAGTAATCTGAAAGGCTAGAAAGTGGCAGCAGCAGGTTATACAGAAGCTATTTAACAGGCTAGTCACATGCCCAGCTGCTCTGCTGGTGAAAAGATTTACATCTTGGTGGTTAGGCTCTGCATCTGCCAAGTCTTTCCCATAAGTGACCACAGTTTCTCTCCATTACAGCAGGCAGAGAGGCAGCTGAGTGATCCTGTGCCTGCTATGGCCACACAGAACACTCCAGCACTCACACGCTTTGAGGACTTCAGCTCCTGTTTTCAGACATACCAAACACAAAGAAGCCTCACAAACTTTGCAAGGCTCAGTTTAAGCTTTGCAAGCTTTTAAATCCCTCCAACGGGCATAGGGGGAGGGGAGTATGACACAGTACCTATTTTACAGTTTGGTTCAGGCACAGAAATTGAGGATTTGACAATTTTATTCATGTTCAGTGTCTCACTGGATCACTGAGACCCTGAGTTTCATTGCACTCTGTTTATATAGCATTTTCTGTGGCCAAGCAACACTGCCACTGAGTTCAGTTCCAACTGTGTGGGTTTTGCTACTTCTGCAACCAAACCCCAGGTCAGGCAGACAGGAAGGGAAGCAAAACCAGTCAGTGACAACCTACAAACAGCCTGACTTAAGTGATTCAGGAGTGCTTAGAAGCTGAACCACACAGGCAAGGCCAGAATTCCCCTGTCTTTCCTAAAGATCATTTTTTCCAAGCCCTGCCCAGCATATTAAGCAAGCTCAAACATCTGCAGCCAACAGCCCAGGGACCTCGCAGGTGACAGCTTTCTCCAGTGAAAAATATCCACATTCACACGACTGGGCCCATTATACCCTCTGCACATGACTGTGTGTGACCATAAGGACTGCTTTTAATGTCAACATTTGAGAGACTAGGAAAAGTGAAAAGCAGTAATGATTCAGCCATTTCCAAGTGGTCTTAAGGGTTTAATTTTGGAACTTTACCAAAGCCTTTTGAAATACCTTTTTGCATGTGATTTTCTGGGTTTTAAAACCAGCTGGGAAGAGAAACACCCTTCCCACCTTCATCCAAATCATTCATGGCATAACTGAAACCTCGAGTCCTACTGAACCCCCTGAGCTACTGGGGTCAGCTCGTCCCTTCACTGTGTTTCCAGCTGCACAAAGGTCATAAATGGACCATTACAGATATGCATGGGCAGAAGAAGAGGAAGAATCTACAAGCTTATGTCTCACATTCCTGGCCTTGCAGTAGACGGGGTTCCCATGGGGACACATTTCCTGATGGCTCCTCTCCAACCCTTACTCCATATGCCCCTGAAAAACGCCTCCAGCTCAGCTCCCACACTTCTGGCTGCTTGACCCATCCACATGCACCACATCTTGAACTTTTAAGGGCTGTCCCCAGACTCCGTCTTATCCAGTCCCTGTAAAATTCTGCCTGTGTCTCTTCGTGCAAATTTGCCATTCCCACTTTCCTATCCCAGCCTACTGCTAACTGCACAATGATTTTCAGCCTCTTGCATAACCAGAACCAGCCTCTCCCCAGCTTCTTGTCTCCTTTTAGCATTTAAGATTCCAGGCTTCTAAGTCTTTTCCCAGTCTTCTCAGCTTACAAGCTCCATCCTTCCTTCCCCAACAGCTTCCAGCTTCTCCTACTCCTCTGCACTGACCCTGTGCCAATTTCATTCCTCTTACTCCTTATTCTAATCTCTGTCTGTCCTTCGTCCCAGCTGCTACCCTATCTATTTTTAAAAGAGGTTTTATCTACCTTTAAAAACAGAGAGCTGGGGGTTTTTTCTTATGTGCTGCTGGGGTGACAGGAAGGAGGAGGAAGATTAAACTGCAGTCACACGACACAGGCCAGGCCAGCTCCAGCCTAGCCCAGCCACAAGCAGCCATTACAGGAAAAGCCTGGCTTTGTTTCCAGTCCCTGGCTGAATCACGCTTAGCTACACATTGTTCAAACTGCCTGTGCAGTGCTATGAGAAAATACGCTCAGGGCTGAAGCACACCCGGTGTTTCAAGAGGATTATTATATCCTCAGCCTGAGATTGCAGTGATAATAAATCTAATAGGAAGGAAAAAAAAAATCAGGTATTTTAACTGTTAAAAATCAAAGACACTTCACTATGTTCCTTGAACTGCTTTTATTTGTCCCAAAAGCTTTCAACCTGGCCAAGTTTGGGAGGAGTCTGAGTTTGTTTTTTTAAAATAAGGAATAAACTACTTTCCTGACAAAGTTACGATCTCTACTGCAAAGGTGCTGTGACTGCTACCCAAAGGAAAGGTTTTCTTTAGCCTCATTTGTGTAAATAATTGGACCAGTTTTGACTAAAATTCCCCCTCCTCAAATTGAAATGTTTCTTTTCAAACACTTGGAACCTGATTTTAATGCTTTTACCTGACCCTCCTCTTTCTTCATATGAAACTGCATTTTAACTGTGAAAGTCGAAGTAGTAAGTTATGACATGAAGGTGTCAGCATCACAGACAACAAGGAAAAGGCTGGATCCTAAAAATGTTGTGGGGCATGAAGCAAAACAAAACGATAACAACCTTAACAGATCCGTCTGGACAAGGCAGAACTGAACATGTTGCTCAAATTGCAGGGAAAAATGAAATGCCAAATGAAACTGGTAATACTAATGGAGAGGGTGAAGCAAATCAGAGAAGAAAGAGGAGGCAAAAAGGAGGATAACATGAGATTACAGCAGCTGGCACTGCCAGAGGGCTGTCCGTAAGCCCTGGTCAAAGTCTCTGTGACCAGGAACAGATCATTACATCCTGGGAGAATGTGACAGCAGTCTCTGCTGGCTGGCCACCGGCCCAGGGGATTTGTGGTGGCACTGCCCAGGCCCTGTGAATGGCACGTCACTGCCCAGGGGAGCGCGTGTCTCCTCAGGTCACACATCACACCAGGGCAGCGAGTGCAGTTATTTGCACTACAGCTCCTCCTGAGATGACTGAGAGCCAGGCTCTGGATCAGAGTCATCATCTGAGACAGTCCTCATTTGTGCACTTCTAAGCACAGAAAACTCTGTTTGAGAAATTACACATATAAAGACAAAAATACAGCTCCTGGAATGACAGGAAGTAAATGTGTTGAGTAGATGACGATGGGCTTGCAGTCTCATTTAGATGACTGTTTCAATGTTGCTGGGGCTTTGCTCAAGTACTGACTCTGTACCAGTGTACACAGAGTGTTTTGTCATCCTTACTATTGTTATTCTAATGAAATATAATAAACAAGCTTAGTCTTAGTTTCCTTTTCATACACCCTAATTCGATTTCACATCACCTCTCAATCCAGTTTTGGCTGCAAATTTCATCAGCACACTATTAACTTGTGTTGCCTCTGAGGATATTAAAGTAAAATCTAAAATGACTAACACCAACATATCAACTTACTATTCTACACAATTCCACATGTTGCTTTTTCAGCATCTTTTTTCTGTGGTCCCTAAGAATAATCACATCTAGTCAAATTAGAAACTCCACAGAAGGGAAGACAAACGTTTTTTACCGCAGCTTCAATTTGAAACTTACCATATTCCTTTGGTCTTCTTATCTTAGTTTTATCAAAGAAATCAGACAGCAAGAAAACCTAAGAACCATCCTCAAAGTACCTGATTATTTACTGCTCCCCTCCCCATCTTCACTTACAAAATCACTGCTTAAGCATTTCTGTTCTGAAATTGCTTTACTCTTTGCATGTGGATTTGAGCCCAGATTCACAGAGGTCAGTTTCTACCTCCCATTCTAGGAATGCCTCTGTAGGGCTGCCTGAAAGTTATTGATTATATTGCATATACATATAGTGTTTTTATTATCAGCAAGATGGAACCAAAATAATTTCTTCTAATTCTCAGTTGTTTACTTGTAACTTTTATCAACACTGTAAATATTCTTGTACATAGCATTTGCTGCACCCTTCCAGCATCAGACTCAAGTTAAAAAACTGTGATTTGGAAGGCACTTCTCAGTCAGGGGGTCAGGGTGTGGGGTGGGGATCTCAAAGTATTCTTCAACTGTGACAGGACTGTGAAGAACTGCAAGCACAGACAGGTATCTGAGAAGTCATCACACGTAACAGTAACACTAACAGAGCACACAACAGTTTTAAACATGCCAAAATGTGTGTGGTTGCCATTCATACACACTTATTTTCACAACAAAGTTTACAAAGTATCTATGTTCAGACTAATGATATTCAGCTTTTGCTGTAATCACTAAAACATCAAACAAATTAAGAACCATCTGAAGCAGTCAACAACAGCTTCTTACAGAGTTGTGCTTTCTTGCATTAACGAATACTTCCACAAAATAACTTCCAAATTAGAAATATATTCTCCATTATCTCATGAACGCTATGGCATGAGTCCCACACAAGTCATGGCCTTAAACTAGCTAAAACAGAATATAAATAAGACAATTTCCCATATAATTACCTTGCATAAAAATCTCCTGAACCTTTTGTTCCTTTACCCAGGCTTTTACCTCCTCATGTAACTGCGGGTTATCCCTGAGAACTGGGTTTAGACTGTCTACGTCGTCCTAAAGCAGAGATTAAAAAAAGAACCATATGTTATGTTCACTTGTAACATTCTTGTTTATTTTCCTAAATGTATTTTAAAGTACAATATTAAGTAGATAGATGCTAATTTCACTGGTTGCCTACAAATCCCTGTGTTATTTGTAGGAGAAAACTTAAAAGTGTAACATAGTTCCACAAGTTATTTCATGGGAACATGGGATGTCAGATCCCACATGTGGCCAGACTTGTAAGCTATTAATAGGATCACACTTTCATAAACACTGTCTTACTACAAGCTAAAAATGCCCTCTAAAGACTTCAATGTTTACAGGTATGCACAAAGAAGTGTTTAAATAATGAATAAATTATTTTTAAGGAATCTGTTTCCCATATCTGTAAAACTTAATATGGACATTTCAAGAATACATATAAGATGAAAACCCCACAAATATAATGCATAAAAGAAACAAGCATTCTGAAAGAAACACCACTGCTGATTTTCAAATATGTTAGTCTTTGTTAATTAGGTCATTTCAAGTAAGACACATTTTAATTTTTATTATATTCAGTTCCACTGGAAAAAATTCTTTTTCGCTATTTGAGAGGGCATCATCTGGAAAATTAAGATGCATTTGGTGGCACTGTCCTCCTAACAAGAAGAAATCAGGCACAGAATCTGGTTCGTATCCTTGTGAGCACGGCTTCAATCACCAGCCATCCCCAGATTCCTGGGACACCTATTTCTCTACTTCAGAACACACTTGCTATTTCTGTCTCTGCAGCTGTAGCAGAGAAAAAAAGCTGCCCCACAGTCTGGTGACTCCTCATGCAGAAGGTGGCCTTGGAAATCCATGAGCAGCAGGAATATTCATTTGTACCGGGAGAACTTCAGACAGCTAAAATAATGAGAGCAATTCTCCACACACAAAATGTAAAATGTTTTATCAGGATTGCAGCAGAGATCAAGCAATTTCTTTCCTTGATCTCCAACAGGCTCCTTGATGTTCCACAATTTATTGTGAAGAGCTCCAGCCACAGAATACAAAGACACAAGCAACACCCAGCGAATTGTGCCGTGCTGACAGGCCTTACAGTGACACGAGCTACTTCTCTCTATTCAACTGGATGAGATTATTCTTGCTAACCCACTGATCACAGGACATCTATTTCAAATTCAAAATTCACTTCCTGACACTTGGAGATGTGCTGTTCTCCATTACGGAGGACGCATCAATGCTTTGGTTAATAGAGAAAATGACTGTCTCCTTATGCTTTTGCAGAGATGACCATTTCAATACACGTAAATTGGAACAAAGTGACAAGGTTAAATACACCAAACAGGTACGTGTTGCTGGCATTACCAGAGGCACAAGAGGGTCACAACAAATTCATCCAAGGATGGTCTAAAAAGACCATCAGCTATTCTGCTTACTTGTGCAAAGACATTTTTGCACTGATCCTACAAAGAGAATCAACCTCACCATTGGAAAGAGGGAATGATTTGCAGGTGGAACACAACAGGTCCTGGAACTGGAGCTGTGTGATGATCATGAACTCTCTTTCACAGCAGCTGCAAGAGGTTCCTGCACTAAAAATTTCTCCTCTTAGGTCCACAAGGATTGGACCTAAACAGACCAAGGCACTACAATAGCAAGTCTGGCTGACTTACAAATGTAGTTAATACACAGATCTTGTATGTTTCGAATAATTCCTTGAGTCCCATCTAAGCATATTTGTATCTTCATTTTGAGACACTACACAGATCTGTTCCTCTCAACACTATCAGCATTACTAACTTTCCTGAGTTCTTTTCATTAAGTTTTTGAGTCTCTGTGTCATCCTAAGCTACTTTTGATTTGTTTCCTGAAGGCAACACACACTGCTGCTTTTCTTTTTTTAGATTTCACATCCTTCCTAAGCATCTTGGCCTTGTTTGAACTTGACACTGAAGATACTGGCCATCCTGCATACAGTACATTTGAACCTTTTTTTGCTCTATCTCCTGTTCAGGTGCATGACATCAGTACCTTTGACTGAGAGTGCTCCATGTGTACACTTAGAAAAGGAGACAGCAGAGTCCATTTTGTACTTATTTCCTCACTCGTGGAGAAAGATGAGCTCATCTCAAAAGATGAGCTACAAAAAGCACAAGTGAGGTCAAACCCATTACACAAACTGCATGTGGATATGACTGGGATTATCAAAGAGAACCCAGAGATTTGAAATACACACACCACACACATTTAACATACCTGTTATAGGGGGGGGGGAAGAGGGGGAGTCATAGTGTATGTTCCTGAAATCTCAAAAATTCTCTTCTGTGTACATATATCTAGGGCACGTGTGTCATGACTGACCTTTCCCATCTTTAAAATCCACTTTAGTACAGTGGTGAGTGTCCCCGTCTCTCACACAGGAGATGGGGGTTCAATTCCTGCCAGGGAGGCAGTGGTGCTGTTTAACTGTTGGACTCAATGATCCTTGTGGGTCCCTTCCAACTCAGAATATTCTGTGATTATGACTCTGTGATCTAAACCCCAGGAAATGAATTGCATAAATGTGTTTAACTCTAAGGGGGTGGGGCCTCATGCACTCACTGTCAGCACACACCACAGACTCTGGCAAAAGCAGGGAGACACAGGGAAACAAGCAATGCCAATGACTGGCCATCTCTTCCCTGGTTTAGCACTAAGACAAGCACAGAACTGCAGTGCCCAGTCCTTTTCCTTTCCCTGTGCTTACAGTACTCAAGGAATGGTCACTCTGTCTAGAGATTTCAACCTTGGCAATTGTGACATTCAGTTTTCCTCTCTTTCTTGGTTGAAGCAGCATGATTGACACACCAACCCACACAAGACTTAAATGCCCTGCAGGAATTGCCTCCAGACTTTTCCTCATCTGAAAGTAGTCTTACAAACAAAAGCAAGTACGGTACCCTCTCCTAAACTAGTTTTTCTACAAGTTCTGCAATACCTCCTCCAGAAGGATGTCTACAGTGGTCTGAAATCCTTATGCAAATTAAATTAATGGGACTGCCATGTTCTTCACATCTACCATAGGAAGCTCTTTGTGTACTTGACGTGGCAGTGCCCCTGGCTCCACAAATGACTATACACAACTCTGGGAAGAAGACAAAGGGTGTATGGGCTACAAAGACATGGTTGAGATAATCCCTCCTGCCCTTCTGAAAGAGAGTCACATGAAGCAATGTGACTATCAGAAGCTTGCCAATCCATGACAACTTTTTTACAGCTTTGCTGCTATTCTTCCTTTTTCCTAGATTAAAAGAGGAATTCACTCTGGTGGACTGGACTTTACACTGAATTATCTGAAGAACTGGGTCAGCTGTGTGCCTCTCCAGGTGATCATTCTCACCTGCTGGGGACATGCTCCACTCCAAGGAAGTCCTGAGAAGGGCAGAGAATGAAATTTTCCCAAGTGACAAAGTGATTTTTCTGCATGTACCTGTTCTTGCCTCTGCAGCAAAATCATACAAGCAGGTTGAATCTACAGACTCTACCATCAGGTTAAGATACTACACTGCTTTAACCAGAAGGTAGAAATTATTGTTCAGAGAAGCATTTTCAGAGAGCTTATTCAACAAAAATTATTTATCAGAGTCACAGGTGAACAAGTGTGGATCACTTCTAATGCTTCAAAGTTCCTTTAAGATCAAACAGGAATTTGAAAGACAATACCCACAGAAAAACAAATCAAAATCCAAACGCATAGAGAATTCTTCTACTCAAGCTCCATCCACAGAACAACATTCCTGAAGACACTGAAAGGTGTGCCTGGATGAGCTGAACCTGCACACTGCCCAAAGACCATACAAAGTGCCTCTGAAAGGCTCCAACAACCACAAGCTCTTTTTCCACGTTTGGCAGCCAGGCATGACTGTGGTGGGGACGCCTACACACTTCAACAGCTTTCTACCTTCCCCACAAGACCTGAACTATTGAAGCGAGATGTTTTCCTCAGCATTTTAAAATACATACTTCTACAAGTCATTCTTCACAAACTTAAGGGGCAGAAATGAGTTCCCTGAGAGATGCAGCCCTGCAGCAGAGACCAACTGGATTGCTGGGTTCCAGTAGCTGCTCCTACCTCCAAACACAGCTTGCATGCTGCTTTCATAGGAGGGTACAGACACCCTGGTCAGCTGTCAACTCTTCATTTCCAGTGAGGGAGAGTAAAACTGACAATATGCATTCCAGGCAAACCAGTCGCTTTTGGCAGTAAAAAGGCTTAAATCAGAGTCCTGAAGACTAAGTCTCAAGACTTCTCACACACTAGGAACCTGCAAACATTTATTTATTTGAGAAAGCTCCTTCCTTGGTCATGGTGTCTCTGCATTTGGCTTCATGCATCAAGGACATCTTTTTAATATCAGTAGAGAACTCATTTCAGCTAGTGTTTTACAGAGAAAGACTAAGTAGATTTTGCAGTCCTCACAAAGGTCAACACCACATTAGTCCTCACCATCTGTGGCTTAATTAACTATAGCTTCCTCTGGCTGCTTAGAGGTTTTCTGATAATTTAGGACACGAATTAGATGAAAACTAGTACATAACCAACTTGACAGTCCTGTTTACAATGTTTACATCGCACATGGAAGTATGCATTTTTTTAGCATTTTAATGGTAGGGGGACCACACTTTAATTCAAACTGTGCAAATGAAAAACTCGAGAGATCAGAGTGTCAAAAACCTGAATCTTCAGTTTTGTTGCTTTGTACCTGTATGTTAGTTTCTACAAAAAGAGCTCCAAATCCTTTTTTTTTTTTGCATCAAATAATTTGTACAACAGTATGGAACTTCAGACATTAAATTTTAAAACTGCAGTGTGAAAAACAGTACAAGGTAAGTCAACACCTCCCTACCAATTGTCACAACAGCCTTCAGAGAGAGCAGCGGCAGCAAAAAGCACTTTTTAAAATCTACACTGCTAAGAATTCATACTAGTCCTCTGATGCCATTCTTTAGAAGATGGTTTTCTCCCATTTAAAAAAGATTAAATACCGTACCTGCACCAGCCTCAAACACATCCATAAAAATTTTTGCCCCTCATTTGGAAAGTCTGTACAATTCTCTCCTTACTGTCATTTCTTCATAACCAGCAAAATCCATGTATTTTTCTTCCTCTTTTATCTTTCACTGATCATGTCACCTGACATATGTGATTATATTACTGATCTGTAATCTCTTTCACTGACTATAATTTTTAACAAACCTTCCATCTTAATATTGTCCTACCTGACATCAGAGAGAGTAGGCAAAAAACCCCACACCAATCAGAAGTGATACAAAGCGTAGACAGGCAGAATACTAAAGGTCTTAATAAGAACATCACCTGTGAACTGGCAGCATTCCCCTACCATGCTACGTACTAGATATTTTTCTAGTGGCAAAAGATGAGAATCTAACTAGAGCACATTAAAACTGGCAGCAACTGACACCTCGAGGGTATCACTAGACAGGCATTGCTGCTGCCACAAGGACCACACCAAAACTCACACGGAAATGATCAAATTTAGATGAGTCTAAATACAGATCTTCTCTTGCTTCCCCCATCCCCAGTCCCACAAGCATGCATAACCCAGGGGTAAACAGTATATTCCTTATTCCTCTGACAAGTGAAAGGCTACCCCAGCTGCCACGCCACTGCAGCTGGCGGGCAGGAGGTCAGAGAGGCCCCAAGGCTGCAGGGCTGTGCTGGGCTGTGCTGCACAGCCAGAGCACGAACGCCTTACCAGAGGGACACATCGACCCCTCCGCCTGGCCCTGCAAGCAGGGCAGCCTCCCTCCCACGCCAGCCACGCTCCTCGCCCAGGGCAGCCCGGCCACCAACACCAACGCTGGAAAGCTAGAAAGTTTTTTGGGGAGATCCTAACTTCCCAGTTTACCTTAAACGGCTTTGTCTGAGCTGAGAGAAGAGGCTTAGGCTTACCAGGCAACGCCAGCGCTTTCTATGTAAACCCAACCCACACTTGACCTATTTTCTGCTGTTCTGAGCGCACAGTCACAATTTACCTCATTCAAACCCGGCAGCTGCTGGGCTACATCTGAACCAGTTAAGTCAAGCTTGAAGGCACAGCCCTGACCCCTAAACCAGAAACACAAAGTCGAGCCGAGGTCAGCCCTGCTCACACGTGCACACGGGCACGGCAGGGACGACAACTGGGAGAAGTCATGGCTCCCAGCAAGGGGCTCTGCACGCACGGCCCCAGTGACACGTGTCTGTCCACATTTCAGACCACAGACACTCAAGATTAGGGGTTATTTTGTGTAATGGCAACAACCACGTTTCTGTAAGCAGGAAGTCAAAACTACAAGAGAAAAAAAGATGAGGACTACAAATTTAGTGATTTTCCAACTGTTAGTAACTTGACATCTCTCAGGAAAAGCTATCACTAATTTTTTCTGCTATTCCCCAATCCTCCCCGTGCTTAATACTTCTCCCCACACACTCCTACTCCCCTTCCTCATTTCACCTGTTCAACAATTGAAGAGTTGACACCGATCTTAACATTTTAATTATCATGTTTGAAAATTAGTGGCTCAGGATCTGCATACACTTCTTTAAGTCATAATTTCAGGCTTGAAGATGCCTCACGGCACAGATTAGTTCAGTTCTGGAAGAGTAACTCCCACCTAAAGAATACCAGAAAATTTCTATTGAAAACACAAAAGATTATCCTATGGAAAGATATACTGAAGTTAGGAACATAAACATGTACAGAGAAATTCTGACTCAGTCTAATACTCACCCTGATTTTAACTCACAAAGAAAAAAATTACAGAGAGATCTACCTCCCTATAAAACTATCAGTGTCTCATGGGAAATGGGCATGGTTTAAAACTTGCATTTTACAAGTCTGTTTGTTGTTCTTGTGTGTGTCGATGAGGATCTGGTAAGGGAAGGCAGAGAGGAAATGAGAGCAGCATACAGGACTAACACGCAACAGGGAAGCAAGAAACAACCAATGGATCAGCAAAACCAAACCTGGGCTGGGCAGATACTGCCACAAAACAGCCAAAAACCTGCTCTAGCAATGTCTACAGTAATTCTGCATTTGAAAATAGATATTAAAAAATAGATGACCCTTATGCTCATGGGTTAGATTACTGTCTCTCTGAGCAGCTGGGACAACCCAGGTCAGAAATGCAATCTCTCCTCCAGTGGCAGACAGCTTTTAGCATCTGATCTAAAGGCTTCCCCAAACCAGTGGTTCGTGTGCATAAAACTGGTGGCCTGTCAGCCTCCACCCACAGCACAGTGATGTTTCTATTACACTTCCTCCACAAACAAATGAATAAAGGTCAAGTCAACAGCACTACTCATGGTCACCTTCTCTCTCATTTTGATGACACAAAGCCACACACTTACTTTTCTTTCATTTTCCACTGATTAACATTTCCTTCCCTTTCTCACCGCAGGTTCCATACTTTTATCACCACCATCCCAGCAATACATAACTTTGATCTAATTTTGTGGTTTTATCTACTCCTGAAAGAAACAGGGAGGGAGTGCTGGTCCTACTCCACTCATACAGTAACTCCCAAGGCATGTGGTGATACTGCAACAAGCCTTTGAGTCACTGAGCTACTCACTACCACTATGGGAAAAGAAACCTCCAAGTGCAGACACTGCCCTCAAGCAAGCAATTAGCAGAGTGAAGTCAATGCTAACAAGGAGAGCTGCTAAGTGGGTAAATCGGAGAAATTTCTTCTGTACATTGGTATTAAAATTTAAAGTGAGAACCAGACATGCACCTAGAAGTATCCAGCAAGACCCAAATCACATCAGCTGAAGGGCAAGTTGTATAGGTGGAGGCCACTTATAGAAAAAAAAAGTACATTCTGTTGATCACCAGCACCCTGGACTAGGGGGCTGCTAGAAAAGAAGTCTGATGCACTCAGAAATCCAGCCAAGACATCAGCCACTCTCTGAGACTGACCATCTTCCCTGCATCAGGGACAGCAGAGGATTCCTGCTGGAACTGGCAGAGTTGGAAAGCTGTGTCCCACCACTGCAGAAAGTGAAAGTTTCATCTCTTACCTCATGGTAATTACTTGCATCACATCCTTTATCAATTGTATTGCCCAGTAACACAATATCCCTTGACCAGGTTACTGATAACTTAAGAGCTTACTGTATTGAAAAGCAAAGGTCTCTCGATTCTGTTCTGCAGCAGCCAACTGTCAAACAACGTCCAGTGCATGGCAGTCTGATGGCACATCCCAGATCCAACAACCACCTCCTAGGAAAGTACATCCCTCTTTTGAATGACTCCCTGTAATGTGAACGCCCATCAGCTGAGATTACCAGCAGTCACAGACCTACCCAGTCCCTTCTGCTGATATCCTCAATCCTGTTCACCAAACAGGAACTCTGTGAACAGGCAACTTCCCTGCTCCTTTCCTCCCTAACTCATGAGGATTATGGGCAGAATACAAAGCCTTAACAACAATAAAAATGACTTCTTTTTTTTTTTGGTCAAGCATAAAGAATACATTAGATACCATCAAAATGTTCTTGAAACCCACCTGCTGTGGAGTTTAGTCAACTGAATTACTATTAATGTTTTATTTTCAAGTGGTTTTCAGGGGTGTGTTTGAGAATGTGTTTCTCAGAATACCAGTTTTGGCCTACATGCTGACAACAAGAAAGCAGTTCACAAAAAAATTAATTTTTCTCACTTTTTATAAGAGTACCATTGTATTTGCCCAGAACTTTCCAAAGTTTATTTCTAATAGGATTTAAGTCAGCGCTGCACAGAAGTCGGGAAAAAAATTATGTAGCACATTTTCTTGCAGAACAAACTTCTACAGCTCCAAGAATATGGTGCAGAGAATCCAACCTTGCTCTGGCTGAGCGTCCAACAGCAAGACCCTCACCGGGGACATGTGGAAATGCTGCCTCTGCTCCAACACAGTATCTGAAGCAATGCAACCATCCTCATGCTCTTTCTTGTCCTGCAGAGAGCTGGGTTCTGACCTGCTGGAGCCATTTTAGGAGTTTTCCCTATAATTAACAACGGTCTGAGCAGCTGGGATGTGTATCAGCCTTGGATGAACACCACAGCTCTCTGCAACTCTGGAGAAAGCAACGGCTGTGCCTTTTATAGAGCTGATGAATAATGGTCTTGTACAGAGGAATGACTACACTGCTAATCAGAAAATGGGGATTTCAGTTGTTGCTGCAGTGAGTTCCTTTGGGTAAACTTAGGAAAGTCATTCAGGATTTAATTTTGATACAAATGCTCATCTAGTTCACAGTAAAATCTCACTGCACACAGAACCAAAAAATTCCTACTAAAGACATAATTCAAGATTGAATTACATCACTTGGCAAAGGGAAAAAAAGGAAAAAAACCCAAAGCTTGTCAAACACCACACTTTAGCCACCAAGTCTTACACACCTCAAAATCTGCTTTTACTCCCAGCAATGCTGACAGATACACTCAAGAAAAGTGGGATACAGAGGAAAAACAGGAACAGTTAAATTATAATTCCATTCAAGGGACAGGAAATGTCTTTTGAAGAGGGGGAAGTGTCAGTATTTACAAACATTGGTAGTAAAATAACCTTTGAAACTAAATTTCGTTTGTGTATTATTAAAAATAAATATACTTTCATTAGGAAATGCACTGCACATCATGTCCTCTACAAGCCATTAGTAAAATCATTCTAGTATCTATGAAAATGTTAAGATTCACACTTGGCTTTAATTTAAAGAATTCAAATTGGTATAAAATTACTTGAGTTTCTCCCCAGGTATCTGTCCTGGAAAAAAAATTAGGTGCACATACCTGGAACCGTTTTAGTTGATTTTACTGACTGTAACTTGCTGAAGGCTGTGGAGCAGTTCCCATGAAGCTCTAAGCCTAGACTACAGATTACAGTATTACTTCTATTAATGTTAATTTAAAAAATACATTTTGTAAGAAAAAGGTATAGAGTGGCAGCCCTGAACAAAGGATCACTGTTTTTGAGGGAGGAACTGAAAGCAAACAAACCATAAGCACTTCACCACATGAGCTGCTGTGTTTATCAGTCAAGAAAAGGCTTAATTTGGTAAGAACACATTTCAGTGAAACCCTGAAATGCAGGGATGCCAACCCTCTTCCCCCTCTGGATAGCACTGCCATGACTGCAGGAGTTTACCCCTGTTCACACTTCCAGGCATTCCCAATCCCAACACACAGCAACTACTTGGGACAGCAAGAACACAGCTGCAAAGCAGCACCTGGTTTATACCTAACATGGAACAGACTCTGTCAAGATTACGGGAAAGTGCTGGTAAAGACCACCACCTAAGAAAAATACCCTGAACTTCCATTTTTTAAATGAACCAAATGGAAATTTTGAGGACACAGAACAGAGGATAAGGCTCCCTTCTCTTACCACTGAGTGGTATTTTCCATGGACTTTTACTGGTAAAAAAAGCAATCACCTGTGATCAAACACAGGAACTTCCTTACCCAGAAACACTGGACGGATTTGTAAATTCAGTCATCCCAATACTGGCTTTTGAGAAGTACTAAAATACCTCAGTGAAAGGATTTCATCTTTGCCTTCAAAGAAGCAAGTTTTGTTCCATCTCTTCTTTCGTGAAATCCAAACTTTTAAATTATTTATTTCAATGCCACCTCCTGGAGTAGAATTAATGATGTCAAATCATTGAATTGACTGTGAATTTTTAAAAATTCTAGGAAGAATAAGTTTCTCTCTGACAGTCGAAGAAAAACTGAGCCATCTCCATTGTAGCAAACTCGGCTTCTCCAGGGAACTCACAACTCTTTTTCCCCTTCCTCCTTGTGTACCTTCCCACAGCCTTCAGCAGTTCCACCTGGAGGAGACACACTATTTGTGGCAGCTCCATCACCACCTGCTGACTGATGGCCTCCCTTCCACGCTGCTCATTTTCCTAAGGCTCGTCAGATCTGCAGGAACTCCACCTCTGCACCAAACCTTGCTGAGACAGACAGAAAAAGTGACTAAAGCCCTTACTTCTTAACAGATCAAGGCAAAGCAGAAAGGCATGATTTTATTCCACCTCTTTTGAGAATAAAGCGAGAGGAAGATGTCAAGGAAGCTCTTTTTCAAAGGGAGGCACAAACACAGGTTTAGGACAGATGATGTGTATCTACCTCCCTCTGACTCTACAAATGGAGGGTGCCAATCCCTCTCCTACATCATTCCTCTCCCTTTGCAGCACTCCAGTGAAACCCTTCTGTCCCACACATGTTACTGGGAGTGAGAACTCGTATGAGTCATCTGACCCACTTCTAGCTGGATGCAGCCTTTTGCCTCCCCTCACGCTGGAACTGTACCCTCAAACAGGGATGTGTTGGTAACAAGCTGTTCAGACCATCGCTCTTCAGGACGCTGCCAGAGGAGCCAGCTGCACTCCAGATGGGTGGTCCAGAGACAGTCCTTCAGCAAGATGCCGAGAGGAGTTAGAGCAGCAGAGAGCTGTGCACGCCTGGGCTGCCCCTGGAGGAACCGAAAGCAGGAGGGGAGCACATGATGTCCACCGCAGCCAGCTGGCCAGCACCAGGAGTTCCCGGGCTGCTGCTGTCAACCTCAAAGGGTGGGACCAACCAAAAAGCTCCTGCCTGACTGTCAGAGGAGTTACAAGTTTATGGGAAAAGCAATTTTCAGCTGCAGCAGCTATTTTTAAGCCTCAAGTTTAAAAGTAAGGGAAGTCTGAAAGATGAGTGTACATATGATTATGGGGTGCTTAAAATACCGACAGAAAAATATTATTTTATCCCTGTTTCAAGATACTTGAAGAATTTTTTATGTGCACAAGTCATTGCTACACAAGCCCTGCTTGCTTGCTCTTGTAAGCCAACAAGCCACAGAATAAAAAAGCATCCAGGCCTTAAATATCTAACGTCTGCCCACAACCTACAGAAAAGCAGAGCACTGGAGTTGCTCAATGCCCTTCGCTCAAGTCTTACTTAATGGCAAATGGAATTTCTAATAGATCAAGATTAGTGTACATTACACTAATCTGTATCTGACATACCTACCTTCATGATTAGTGAGAAAGTTTATTATTACTTCACCAATCTTTAAGGTGTGTTAGACATTTGACCTGCCAGTTCTCAGACGTGCCACACAGATTTAGAAAAAGAGCAAAGTACAGGTGCCTATCACTGTGCATGTAACACCTCCCACGGGGATTTCTCAGCACCCTATCTTTACATCTGCAACCTTCAGCACAGAGGGAGGCAGGCAGACTGTGCCATTTTGAAACACTGAAGCAACCAGGCTTGTCTTCCAAAAAAAAATATATATATTCTGAAGGAGAGTGTAAGGCCTGAAGAGACATTTCACCATAAAGAGGAACTGAAGTGTGTTCTTGAGTCATTCTTACCAAGATTTTTTTTTTAAAACCAAATATGTGAGAGGACTTTCTGAAGACACAGCGAACTTCCACTTTCCTCCTTGAGTGGTAAAATACCCTTTGCTGGAAGTTTAGTCATTGTGAAGGAACTTCAGTTGAATTCTTTGTCCTGCCTCAGCTGTGCACATTTACTGCAGTGCTGTGTGCTCAGAAAGCCTTTGGAAATACATTATCACACACGCTGTGTACATATTTGGAAATACATCATCTATCATGCACCCTGCTCTGTCCTACCCAGACACACAGCTGAAATGCACTGACTGCCTGGGCAAAGCAGAGCCTTTCCAGATCTTTCCACAAGTGTATTTTATTATGGAGAAACACGATATAAACCACTTTTTGTTATTCTTTATTTGCTTGTCCGAGGTATAATGCAGTTGACTCCAGCTGCTTTGGCCAGCACCAGCAGAATCACACACTTCAGCCCAACAGTGCCCGTGACGGGCACTGCCAAACACCACCCGGACAAAAACACCACTCTGATGAGCTCACACATACCATATGCTAAGCCTGAATGCTTCACATCCCCATCTATAGCCCTTCAAGTAAACTACAATGCCTAAACAAATTAAGGCATGATTAGCTTTGCTGCTGCTTATCTTAATATGTGCATGGCAACAGGCAGACATAGATGTCACAGAAGAGTACAAACAACTTGGTGTTACAGAAACCATTTCAGTTCCAAGTATTTGATTTAGGTCACACTTGTATGTGTACCCTAACTGTAGTTTTGCTCAAAATATTTTAATAACAAGCACATTTGAAAAGGTGCTCATTTTCAGTCTGTAAGAGCCACTAGAAAACACTACATCTGTGGATTTTTACTTAAACACAAAACATACACATGATATACATCACAATTGCAAAGTAGAATTCGTGTTAAGGACCCAACTTACGTGTCCCATGTCAAGACTACACTTCCTACACATACTAGTTTGACACAGAAAATGCATGTTGCAAATTTTATTTCTATCACTTCCTGCAAAGTGCAGGAATTTTCATTTCACTGCTAAACAAAGCACCACAGCAGTTCCTATCTGCTTTATCCTAAAGATCCCCTTGTCACCACCATAAAGAACTACATGACTAAATGGTCTGACCATCCCAGATTAATGAATGAGTCACTCGGTCACACACAGGTTTCACGTAGAGAGTAACAGAGTTTACATCCTCCATGAAGCAACAGAGATAAAAGCCACCGGAAGCAAGTTGTAGGTTGGCTTTTAAGGCACCACGCACACAGAATCCAAGGAACTGCGACAGAGAAGGGCAGTACACATGTAAGGGAAAGGAAAAATCACATGCACGTTTAGCAGTAAAGAACAAACTCTATGACAAGTGTAAGAGTTTCTACAGAAAGCCTTGTGAAGATATGGAAGGAGGCTAGCTGTAACAACGATATTCATCTAGCTCTCAGGAAGGTTGTTGAATCTCTTTCACAATTGAAACATGTTTATTTATGCGAGGAGCAGACAAGGCATGGGAATGCATGGTACACGATTCCCCAGTGAGTCCTGCCAAAGTCTCTTTAATCTTGTTCTGGAAGAACCACTTCTGGTAACGACAGTAATTTAGCTCTTTGCCTGCTCAAACTTTGCTTTTCCTGCCAAGCCTGAAAGGATGCCAAGTGTGCTGTTTTCTTTGCTTTGAGCAGTTGTCACCTCCAAACTGGACAGCAGCACCTTTTTCATGAAGCTCTTTGGCCCAATCATCGTGTGAAACAGCACCGTGTTTCTTCATCAGAACTGCTCTGAGAAGAATTCACACCAAAAGCTTGTCTGCTGCCCATTGCTAGTACTGACTATACACAACGATGGGAAAAATTACTCGGTAGTTAAGAATCGTATCTGAAGTGAAATGGAGTCTTCCCACACAGATTCAAACTTTGTTTGTTTTGGCAGAAAGGTACTGGAATTTTAGGCAATAACAGCAAAATGCAATAAAAAAGTGTTTAGGTCACCATGGTCTCTAAGGACTTCCTATTGAAAATGTGCAGCCATGAGAGCTTAAACCAAAAACTAAACACATTTCAGAAGACTCAAAGTTAACTCATCTCTGCAAAGAACGGCTCCTCAGTTGTGTCTTCTGCTCAGAAGAAGATCAACACTATTCCAGACCAAACAAGGGAGCAAAAAAGGCCGTATTTCAGAAAAGCAAATTTTCACAGGAAGTTTACCAAATATTTATCTAGTACATGTTTTTATGGCAAGGAAAAGGGAGGTCAGAGAAAAGAGAAGTCTTCCAGAAAAAAGGTACACACACACCTTCATTAAAGGTCTGATGGCTAGGAATGTGAATTCTAGCATGAACAAAGAATAACAAAGCAAATGAATAGAGACAATCATATCACTCCAGGTATCTTTCAGCAGAAACTAAATCTGTGCTCAAGCTAATATTTCTGTCTAGCACACTGCTGGTACATAATTCAGTTTACACATTTAACAAAAACCCAGTTTCTGTTCTCTTAAATACATTATCATTCAGTAAAGTTCTTATCTGTACAATTAACTTATAAAACTTGGCAAGGAGACATTGCACGCCCTGCAAAGAGACATTCCTATGAAAGACAGTTCTCAGACGTCTTGTAATCATTCAAATAAAGAAATCTTTGCACTATTCATCAGTGAGCACAATGTTATTTTATGTTTCTACATTCAATACCCAATACCCATTTAAAATGCAAATTCTGGATGCCCCAGTGCTTAAAGAAATCTCCATCAGCAAACGTCTTGTCATGTTAAACAGACAAATTAGGTATCTCAATACCAAACTACCGATGAGGGATTGAGATCAACGGCCTCCATCTCCGGCTTTAATAGGCACCTACTTGTTCCATGAGGGAGGGGAAACAGACTCATCTCTCACAGAGTTGCCCCTCTGCATGTCAAAAACGGAGGCCAAGTTTACATCTGGAACTATTTTTTGACAAGCTACTGCTTTGTACCAGTTTTTGGCCAACATCTCCTTGAGAAGGGAAGTCGCTAACGCTGTTAATTTTTCAGTATTATCTATTATGATAATATAAAGCCAGCTGTGTGTGACATTTTCAAAAGCAGCACCATCAATTTGTATGTACCTTCCCAAATTCAGGTGTTTCCAAGTCTAATGCTCTGTTCAGTAAAGAGTCCTTGAAGGGCCTAAAATGCACAGAGCATCACTCTGTTACTGCCAGCCAGGCCTGGCAAGAGGATCCCTTAACAAAAGGCAATCCTCCTCATATGTTTAGTTTGTTTTGCTCAGCTCCGAAATGATCCACTGCCAAAAGGAGATTGATTACTGTTACTGGAATGAACATTATCAGAGACATGATCTTGACATATTTCAGGCAAAGGACAGATGCGAGCATCAGTATTTGCTCTGTAAAATGAATCTGGAAGATTGCGGCTGGACTCTGAGGGTGAATTTACACTTCACGGCTCAGCTGATTTAAGAGGTCGCTGCTGCCAAAGGAGGATATCCCACTCCGTGTTGCATCATCCTGACCCCCTCCCTAGAGGAAGCCGCAGCGCTGGATGCACCCTGGGCTAATCCGGCTCAGCTCACTCGCATCACAGGCTTTCCCCCGCGCCGTGTCTCCCCCCTCCCGCGTCTGAAAATCCAGGCTGTGCTGGTTTAGAAGGCTGAAGGTGCTGGCGTGGGGTCGGGATGGTGGGAATTGTTCTTTGCAGCACGGCCAAGCTGCTCGAGCAGCTCGAGTCCCAACACGTAACCTCACCCTGAGGAGAGCGCTGGACTCGTTTGGCTTCCCCACCACAGACACACAGAAGCACCAGCCCTGCCACGAACTGAACCTCCCTCTCCTTTCCCCAGGATTCTCTCTCAGCTGCTTCTCTTTTTCTAGCTCTATATTTGGTATTGGGAAAAAAAACATCTTGGTGAAGCAGGAGGGAAGAAGGGGTGTCAGGACAAAATTACATAGCATTTATTCAGGGCCATCTGTTATTGCAAGTCTCAAAGTACTATTTCTGTATCACCGCAGTGTACCATCCAAGCTGTAAGGAAGAATTTAGGGCTATTCTAATTGCAATCAGTTCTGCACAAGTTGAAGTATCAAGTATTTCTCTGTTTGTCATAGAAGAGATTTTTAGACCTTCTTCTGAAGCAGGGAGAGGATCACTGATTCTCTTGTCCTTTAAATACACATACCTTAGTATATTACTGTTACTAATTAATGAAGAAGGCATTAAAATAAAGCATACTAGGATTTTTAGCAGGCTTAAAAACAGCAAGAGAAAGTGGTGGTTTGGGGTTTTTTTAATAACATTTTCTTCTATTCATACTCAGAGGGTAAAAAATACCCAGTAAGAAAGATATCATTGTAATCGTGCAAAGATCTACATATGAAAGCCCAGCTTCAGGAGAGATACTCATCTGCTCTACAATTAATGGTACTGATTAACCTTTAAAGAGGTCAAGTATTTTACTGAAAAGTGGTTCAATAATATTAATTGCATGTAGGTCTTGACGTGATCAATTCACTAGAATCAGATACAGTATCCAATACAATCTTTTACAAAACAGGCAACAATCTCCGTCAACAATGAATAGGAAATTGTTCCTTTAAGACAGGACTTGACAATAACATGCACATAAAAATAATAAGAACATGGCTTTTAACTAAGTTAAGTGGATAGTACTTATACACTAACCAAATTTCTTACCTGATAGGGCTGAAAGGCACTATCTTCAGTTATAAAATCCAGCTGTTTGTCCACAAGGAATTCTACTGCAGTAATTGAATTGTATACACTTTTTCCAACCAAGGGCTTGAATGTCTACAGGGGAAAAAAAAATAAATTAAGCAACTAAAAAAAGCCTCAGCACATCAAACCCCCTGAACTGTATAAGCACTGATGTAATTCTTCTACCAAAACAAGTTAAAACAAAGTAACAATTACTAATTACACAAGAAAGGAGAATTTTGCGTCCTGTCAGTTTTTTTCCTTTGTGCCGTTGGTGGAAAACCAGCCAGAAAAGGGAACTACGCCATACATTCTTCCTTTCCCTCCCTCTGCTTGAGCAAGAGTGTTACCACAGCAGCTCAAAGTCCAGGAGCCCCATTCCAGCTGGAGCACAGGGCTCTGCCCGCAGATCCTCTCTCGGTGCCTGCAGGACCAGGCGGCGCAGGGCGAGTACACTCCAGTGGAAGCAGACTGCAGACAGAAATCGCTCCCCCCCCCTTCCTGCTCTCAAATCGTTCACCTTGCCTCAAGTCAACCATCTCATTTCCCTGCCCATCTCGGAACTGTTCTGACTGTGCTGCCGCCCCCGCAGCCGCTCCTCCCTGCAGCAACCGGCTGCTCCAGCTCAATGCCTGCCGAGGACACAGCACCGGGATTCTGCGGCGGGGACGGGAGGGCTCCCGCTCCTTCCCATGCGCTGGAGGAGCGGCGAGGGGCTCACGACCCTCACTCACCGCTCACCCAGCAGGTGGGAGGGAGGCAGCAGGAAACCTCCCGGCTCTGCTGCAAAAGCCAGGCATGGGGAAAGGGGAGCAGGGAGTTCAGGGGCTCGACGCCCCCACAGAGGCTTTTCCCCAGACACCCTGCCAGATCAGGATGCAGCAGGCGAGCGGGGACTCGTGGGTCCCCCCGAGAGGGGGTGAGCAGGCAGTCCCTTCCCTGCTGGCTGCGTTTCCTGGAACAGAAGCGCAAGGAGAGCGTGACTGAGCGGGGATGTACCGACAGGGGATGAGTCAGGTGAAAAGGAAATCCCAGCGGATGGAAGGGAGAGAAAATGCCGCTCTGAAGACAGATGGGAACAGCAAGAGGAAGACACCAGTGAACAAAAGAAATGACTGGCAAAAAGGACATGTAGGACACTAGGGGAAATAAAAACATGGAGGGACAGAAAAAAATAGAGGAAAGTTGACCTACAAGACCAAAAAAAATAGCAGTGAGGGAAGAGAGGAAAACAAAAAAGCCTTTTGAGACCCCTTCTAAATTTAAAATGCAGAAGAAAAAGACAAAGAGGAGAAGCAAGGGCAAGTCAAACCACACGAAGCCTTGTGCAAATGCTACACCAACAGCTGTAAAATGCAGCTATGTATCAGCAGCTCACATGCACCACCCCACAGCAACA
This sequence comes from Pitta sordida, assembly GCA_013390025.1. NCBI lineage: Eukaryota > Metazoa > Chordata > Aves > Passeriformes > Pittidae > Pitta > Pitta sordida. The sequence goes on from WEKX01027485.1 coordinate 479,874, forward strand.
GACCCCAAGTACTTACAAGGGGAGGGCAGATCACCACGACCTATTTACAGATGGGGAGACTAAGGCACAAACCAATCCCATAACTTGACAGAAGCCACCTAAAGCAGGGCAGCAGCAGAGCCAGTGACCTGCCCTCAGCCAGTCTGCAGGCAGCTCATGAGAGAGGCACTCAAGGTTTTATCAGACTTCATTACCTACTTTACAAAGGTGTTGCCTCCTGATTAGGCTAAATATAGCCCAAGTCTCTCTGGAGCTTCAGCTCTGGCACTTACTAAACAAATTAGAGAATACTTCACTGGAGAGACACTAGACTTTCTAATAAATTTATTGAAGTCCACAAATGCTCAGATTGACTAGATAGCATTCTTCTTTCCATTTTATTTAAGGTTTCACTTCAGCTGTTACCCTTTCTCAGACAAGCAAGGAAAAAACCAAAGTCTCTCACGCAACCGGCCATCTCTACAGCAGGGTAACTAGATGAAAGGGCTGGAGGAGCAAGAGCGTATGATAATATGCTAACTTCAGAGTCTGAATAGTAAATAATGATTTAACCTCTAATAGCTAACAAAAGGCCTTTGCTCTTGCATCACTTTCCTATAATGGATCTTGTATTGCTAATGGTTTAAGAGAGGGTGGAGTTCACATCATGAAATTGCAAGGCATTGAGTGTATAAACTCACAGGGAGACAAACTTTTCTTCGGAAAAGCCAATGTTGTAGACTTTTAATTCTTAATTTGCCAGCCTGCCCTTGCACACACTGTTCCACTTTTTCCACTGCAGGCTCCTTTCTAACTTTCTGAGCTATTATTCAGGTCAAAAAAAGTGTTTCCGACTACAAACAGGACATACCACATCATTAGCTGAAACCAAACTGTGTGGAATGTGGCTTACACTTATCACTCAGGATTCAGACAACACTACAGATTAAGGTAAGTGTGAGCCATTGGTTTATCTTCCTGCTGGTATTAAAAGAACTGGTTCCAAATATAGATCTGTGTGATTATTCTGAGAAGAGAAACGTAATGCCTTCCTTCTCACTTGCTTTCATAGATCTATGCCTCTAGACAGGTCAACGCCCCCAAAATACGCATGTGGAGGATGTCGGCTATTGTAGAGCACAAATATGTAAATAAATAAAGCCAAACTACGCCATGTCACACATCTCCTGTGTGGATGGCTGCTCAGCTGCACACAACTCATGACTTTTCAGACACTATTAGAAAACATTCCTGCTATCAAAGAACAACAAAACCCCACCCTTTTATTAAAGTAGGCCTCCTTGGGAAAGCAAAGTCCAGACTCCATCAGCACCACGAGATAGGCAGGCCACTGAGGAGATATCCAAACTGGGACAGGTTAGGGATTCAAAAAATGTTAAGATGGAAGACGTGGCTGAATTTCGCACCACACATAATATATGCACTAAGAAAAACAGACTAAGAGTACAGCAGGCAAGAGTCAGCTACTAGAGGCAAGCATGTCAGGCATGTAACAACATGAAAATAGATGTAAGAAAGTCCTACGAGCTCCTTGCAGACTTTCAGAGGAAAAGCTCCTCGCAGACACTCCCTCTTTCCGTTCCCAAAGTGGAGGACAGCTCTGGGGAGTACCAAGCATACCGGCTGAAACCAGGAAAAACTGAACCTCTGTAAACAAAAATCTCTTTCAAACTTGCAGTTTGTAAAAGGGAACTTTATGCATTACCCCAACTCCCCAAAGACGACAATTAAGCAAAGGACTCAAGCACTCAATTTTTAAGTGACATTTGACTTCAGCACTATTCTAAGTGTCTGCTTGAAAAAATAAAAACGAAACACTTTTTTTGCCTACCAGATTTCCTTGCTTGGTCAAAGGGAGCTCTATGAACACACCCCCCTCTCTTGGGTAGCCCTGTACCAAGTCCTGACACTGAATAAAATGCGTTTCTACTCTGTCCTCACGCCCTCCCCCCCCCCCCNACCTTCTAGAAATCCAAACAAATTTTTAGAGAACGTTACCATCACTTCTCAGCAAACAATCACAAAACTATTCAACGGCATTCACCAAATATGAACAGAGATTACTCAAGGACTGGTTCTTCTAACGCCCAGTAACACAACTCATCTATTTATTTATCGTTCCAAAACCCCCATGGCAACCACGGGCCCCGCTTTCCCGAGGAAGCAGCAGTGAGAGGGCACATCGCGCATTTTCACCTGGTGCCCTGAAGCAGCTGTTGAGGTGGCAGTGCCCCCAGCACGGGAGCAGGCGGTCCCCTGGCACTGCCCAGGGCTGCTGCAGGCTGTGAGACCGGCACTCGCTCGGGTTACGGCTGAGCTCATCCCGCACCCACCGCCGCAGCTCCGCCGGGCACTCTGCGCCTCCAGCCTGCTCCCCTGGCCACAAAAGCGCGTCCTGCTGTGCTCATGCACCGCAGTTACCCCTTCCTTTTACATCTTCCCAGAGGAACTTACGCCGTAAAGCGAACAGACTTTTAAAGAGCGAATAATACAATCAAGAAAGCTATTCTAACACCAAAGCGTTTAAGATTCGACAGTTCTCTTCAAAGCACAAAAATTGAAAAGATGATGCAAACTGAATCTGTAGGTGCTGTTCAGTGAACTTTTCCTCAGCCTGTTCTCCAGACTCGCTGCTGAGTCTGCAACAGCGCAGCCACAGGCACCTCTCCACTGTGACACTCCATCGTTCAGAACAGCTGCAGCTCCCTTCCAACGCCGGGCTGTTGCCATGGTTTGTACTCACGGGCAGAGTTACCGAGTGGAAAAGCGCGGACAAGAACTAAGGCAGGTCTGACGTTCCACCGCGCTCCGGGTTTCCTCACCCGCGGGTTACCCCGCCCGCAATCCCGACGGAAGCGGCCGTTCCCAGCCCAGCCGGGGCCGGGGGGGCCCAAGGAAGCGCCCGGCGGGGACGCTGCCCCCGGAGCAGCCGCATGGCCGTTAACGGCCGGCCCCGAGCGCCGCTCCCGCACCGGGCGTTAACGGCACGAACCTAACCGAGAGAAGAGGGGGGAAGGGGAGAAATCCCAAAGAACAAACCCTCAGCT
>WEKX01027485.1:483177-693824 GCA_013390025.1 Pitta sordida
GGCCTTCCTGCGCCCGGCCCGGCCTCGGAAAGCTGTTCTGCCTCTCCCATGGGTGGGCTTTGGAAAGCGAGGGCTGCAGCTCTGGCCACAGTCAACCCAGGGGGGAAAAAAAAAAAAAGAAATAAAAAGGAAGGGCGGGTCAGGCATGAGCTCAGTGCCTGGGGATGCGTCCAGGAGCAGAGGGCGGGGGACACCCCGCACCCCCTGCACAGCCCCAAAGCAAAGCCCGCTCTGCGAGGGCTCAGCCGGCACGATTTTCTTATTTCACCACACAACCCATCTTCTCCTTGATGGAAAAAAAAAAAAGTTGATCAGAAATTAACCGCCCCAACCACCGAGTTGTTTACAGTTCACAGTGAAACATCACTTTAATAGTCCAGTGGAAAAACAAAATCATGGAACACTATCTAATTCTAAAATGGTTACCAAAGAGAAATTCAGCAATACCACCTGTGAGGTTCTCCTTGAACTTAGCTCACGTACACAAACGAGAAAATATAACCACAAGGGAGGTTGGGATAGAGGCACTTACTTCCTTCTTCCAAACCCTTTAAACGTAAACAGCTGTACATTTTTCACTTCATGGAAGAAACACAAAGCGTGTCATTTGCCAAGAAAGTATGAGAATAATGGGAAATCAATGTATGACTACATCTGTTCTCATCCTGAATTATTCCAAATGATGTAAGCTTAAAGGTGTATTGGAATGCTATAAAATACTGAGCTCAGAAATAAGATACCTGAGTACACCTAAATACTGGAGTTGAACTGGAAGGCTCTCTACCCACCACAGACTCTTCTCCAGCCAACTGGTTTTCTTCCATAATGGTTTGTGACACTGCACGAATGCAGGGCAGGAGCCAGGCCACCTGTGCATGGTTCTGTGCACTGCCCAGCCCAAACCACATAACCGCAAAACTGGATTTTGCTTTGAAAGGACACAGGCAGAGGTGGTTCATTGTATTAACATCCCTTTTTAAGTGGTCTTCCAGCCTGGCCAGCCCCAGGCAGCTGAGCAGCCTTATATGGCAGGAAGCTGTGGGGAGCAGCAGTGCCCTGAGCAGCCTCCATCTATTCCCGACCTCCCAGATCCAACAGTTGCTCCTCTTGTCTCGGCCCAGGCCACAGCCCCTCACCAGATCCACTCGCCCCCAGGGCTGGACACAGAAAGGCTGCCCTCTGCCACAGCAGAGCATGGGACTCGCTAACCTCCTCTGTTCCCCCAAAACACACCTCCTGCCCCAGCCAAGCCATGGCGGAGCTCTGCCTCATATCCAGAGGAAAAATTAAACATCTTGGTGACACCATTTTGACCTGATTTCCTTCCAATTCCTACTCCTCCAGTCTACCTCCTCTAAGTAAGGGGGAATAACACTTGAGTCATTTCACCAGTACTGAGCGCGATCATGCAGCAGCAGAGACTAAAACACAACCTCAGTCGGTGTTTGGGCCTGCAATGTGCACAGCCTTTCCCCCTTTGGAGCAGAACTGTGCCCGTTCTCTGCCATCCAACACCAACAGGGCCAGTTGCCAAGTGAGCAGGGGAGTCTTTCTTAGGCTTGGTTCTCAAGAGGCCTCACCACCTCTAAAAAGTGAAGCTCAGCCTATCAGTAAGAGCTGACACAAGGAAATACCCTAAACTCAGACTTTGCCAAGTAATCAATAAATAGAGTACATCTTTTCAAAACTTTAAACTGTACTTGTATGATCTTCAGTTTAACTTTTAAAGCTCATTTTACACTAACTCCAAGAAGAACTAAGCATCCCAAAGACATAGTACTTCTACCATCACATTTGCACCTCTCTCAGGGGTTTGTTTTACCATTTCTCTTAAGAGCCCAAACACTAATAGTTATTTCAGGAAGGGCAAACAAATTAATTATGCCTATTACAGAGTACAACATACTTCATGCTGCACTTGAACTAATGGTGCTGTGATAGCTGTGTGGTATGTAGTGCAACTGTCAAAGCAGGCAATCCTTAATAATATCCAAGACAGACACTACTAAAATACAAATCATAAGACTGTCTGGAGGACACGCAAGTTTGCCCGTTTGGACAAAGCTTTATTAATAGACTGCGACGTAGTAACAAAGAATATTAATACCCAGCACAGCACCACCAGTTCATTACCACAGAGGGATTTTGCTAAAAATTCTCAAGGTGCACCAGCTACACATGGAATAACGACTCAGCAACTCTATTTCCAAGGGTTTGACTTAAACACATTCTCAGGAAAAAACCCACTAAGTGGGAAAACAATTTTTTAGAGTATAAAAATGCAAAGAAGTGGCTACTGGTGCAATTGCTAATGTTAAGTACACTAAAGCAACAAAAAGTGATCTTAATATGACAACAACTAAAAAAATTACCATTAAAAATATGTGTCTTCTAACAAAACACATATTTGCCATGTAAAGGCAGTACATGATTTTTAATCAGGTGTTTAAAAAATTAGTGTCTATCCATGTCTAGTTTTGACATTTGCAAAATGCTACACTTTAAAGAGGCTTATTTAGCAGTCACATTATTTTAGCACTGTTTTCCACTACTGTTTGCTTCTTCTCACAATTGGGCCTGAACTCTGTCAAGCAAGCCATACTGTAAGCCTGCAGAACAGAGCTGCCTTTGTTCTTTGGCACTGCCAGTCCCCTATGGAATCAGGCAGCACACTGAACTGCACTCGACAAACAATCCCTGACCTTCAATTACTGTCCTGGCGCGCTGCCACAGGATACATGTATTACTGGTAACACAGCGTGCCCTATTTTGCAGATAATCACCAGAACTACAGATAATCATGAAAATCGACGGAAAAACGCAAACATTCCCTTCCTAAAATCGCAGTTGTAACTCCCCCAGTGCGCTGCAGCACAGCCCAGGCTCAGGCCACGCATGGGAGGATGGCAATACTGCGGGGTTTGTATTTTTAGTGACCACATGAAAAATTCCAGGTGGCGGATGGCTTCGCCTTCCCCTGCTGGAGGTTTTCAGTTTGGTTTTTGTTTGCTTTGAGGCGGAAGGCAAGCTGGGTTGTGCTGGCACGGTTGTTCAAGAGCTGCTCTTTTTTTTCCCCCGCAGAACCCTGGTGGGTTTTTCAGTGGAGCAGCGGTGTCTGGGTGGCAGCTGCAGCCCTGCACCCGCGGGCTGGCAGGCAGCCAGAGCCCGGGCCCTGGGCCACAGCCCCGCTGGGAATGCCGTGCCACACCAGAATGCCACCGGGAAGCCACGGCACACACTGACTGGGCATTCTGCTGTGACCCCCTTTCTGCTCCATGCAGGCACTGAGCCCCTGGAACTGCAAAGCCTGCTCACTACCTCACCCTGCACCCCACAAACCCACATGTGCAATGCTGCTGGCCAGGAAAGAGCACATGCAAATATTGCAAATGAGTAAATATTTAAACTTCAAAACAAATGAAGGTTAGTTAAATCGGTCTTCATCTTTTAAATTAGCATTTTTCTACTTATCTGCTTCCTGTCTTTGCCGCCCCACATTTGCTTAGCAAGCAGAACCGTTTCACAGTGATAGCCCTAGAAATGATGCAGTGCAAGGGCAGAGCTATGATCACCCTCAGGTTAGTGGAGAAATGAACTTTCTCATTATGCCTTTGTGCAAACTGTCCAAGTTCAGACGTTGTACTTAAGTGCAGAAGCCAAAGTCCAAAGGAGGAATTAATGTGTGTGAAACAATTATTACTACTGGAGCTGCAACAAGTGAAATGCAGCAACTGGCATTCAGGTACCACTTCATTTGGCAAATTCCTCATTTAAACTCTCCTTTTTTTTTTTGATTATGGAGATGAGCAAATCAGACATGCAAAAAATTCACCAGGCTATCTTTAGTATACTAATTTTTCAAAATTGAGAAGCCGAGGACAAGGATGTACATGAAGGAACGTGAGCAACAGTAAAATTAAGACACTCGTGCTTTAACTGATTTTACAGTTTATTTCAAATTAATCCAGTTTAAAATACGGTTTCTATCTTTGCAATGTTTTCAATCAACTTTTAAACCCATTTTTATCCTTCCCTGGGCAAGCACCATGGGGTTTAATGCTGCATTCATTAACATGACTGTGCAATTTTTCCCATTACTTCATCCCCATCTACTTCATCATACCAGTACTGTAAATGCAACTCTGGGAATAAGCTGTTAGTGAACCGGTGCTACTTTTGTGGCTAAATCAGTGTCCCTGCTGCAACAGGAGACCAGTAATTGTGGCAAAACAAAAACCAGACGCATGGCCTTAAAAAAAATTAATTATCATTTCAGGCAACACCATTTATATAAGTTTTCTTATTTGCTGGACAGTGCTCTAACTCCAGATTTGTTTAAAGACAAAATACTGAGCAGTCTCTCGGGCATCCCTTTGTGGATGTCTATTTATGCCCAGCATCACTATAACAGACTTGTGTTTTCCTAAGCCCTTTTCCCCTCATTAGCTGAGCAAAAATGCTGTGACCCTTGCCACTCACTCAAATCCAGTAACATCAATGTCACCTTTAAGTGTGACCTGCTCTCTCTCAGTGCAGATCATGTTTTTCTACCCATCCCCGTAGTTCAGAGCACCAGCCTACCTTCACGCTGCATTATGATTACTGAATCCTCCTTTCTCTGGCCTTACTAAATGCACACATGTTCACACCATGCAAAATGCTGTCACAAACACCCCCAGCCCACAACATGCACTGTTTGCACTCCTTCCCCCAGCAGCCCCATCACACACACTGCACTTTCAGAAACAGCAGCTTCTGATCCTGCTATTGCTCATTTATGAATCTCAGGAACAATTTACTGGCAACACTTGCAAAGCTGATTCACTGATTCCTTTCCATTTTCTCCTTAAAACTCTGCTGGCTGTACTGACCTCTGAAACCTTGACAATGGCTGGGCCACTGCTTTATGGAAGCCTCGTCTTCCCTCGTAAGCAAAGCCTCCTGTTTCCCATCTGCCTGTCTCTCTGTGTCACCTGCCCTTGACTCACTCAAATTTTAACTCCGTGGAGAAAGGAACCCTTTCCATTCTGCATTTGTTCTACAAATCACTGCATAATGAAATCCTGGGCATTCACATGAGTTTCTAAGTGCTGTGATAATGTGCTACAACATCGATTAACCTTGGGACCAGATTCTGTCTTCCACAAAGCAACCACAACAGCATCAAGTTCATAATGTTCTTACCCACACTCCGTCTGCAATATTCATCAAACCCTTTTTAACTTGGGTGCTATCCATGTTTTGCAGTATTCATGCTTCTTCAGCCTTCTTGCTTCCATCACAGTGATGCCAAACTTCCTCCAGCTCATTTCTTGACTTTACTTTCTTTCTCCAACTCTATCACCAACATTCACAACATTCTTGCATTCTCTTTGCCTTGAACTTACTGGATTTAGCATTCATTTACCCAGCCTCCTTCCAGCCTCGCCTCTAGAAAAACCACCTGATCGAGAACATCAGATTCATGCTTCTGACATCCACTGATGAGCTGCTGCTCTGATTCAGTATCCGGCACTGCCTCCCTCTCATACTTCCCACTAACTGAAGTCCACTACAGAACAGGACTCCACCTTTCACCCTCCTACTATTTCCTGTCCCTCTCAGACTGCATTCCAAATTGCTGGTTGGAAGCAGATCTCACTTCCTGAGAGTCATCCAGACCTAGCTTTCATAAGGTCCTTTCTGTTTTCATTCACCAGAGCTTAAATACCCGCCTCACCTTTTTTCATCTCCTTCCCTTAACGCCTTTTTAACTCTGATGTCCAGAGCAGTATTTTTTCCCAGTTCTGCTGTTTTTTCAGTTCCTCTGCCCTTCCACTCCCTCTCCTTCATCTACAGCATCTTATTCACCAGCTTAGTCATCTTCCTGTCTTTTAAATGGATTGTGTTATTTTGCATTTTTCTGTTTGCTCTTCTCCAAAACAACTTGGGAGCATCTTCACCACAGAAAGATCAGCTTCCCACTGAATTTCAGGCTCCTTGATGGATCAGGCTGCTGGCAGGCCCTTTATCCAGCGATGCCTCCTGGAAACCAGGCACTGGCTCCATCAGAGGAGAATCAGGGTGCGGTTCTGAGGGAGCCTCACTCCACATCACTTCCTCTGCTGGGGCAGTGGAGAGCATGCACCGTGCTGGTGTTTTCCATTCCCACAGCCCTGGGACTCCTGAGACACCAAATGCTCCCCACAGGCGTGATGCCACACCCAGGGCACGGAGCGTATTCCTGACATCATGCTGCAAAATGGTCACTGTTGTTGGAGGCTGTAACAGCGAAGCAGAAGTGTATGGGCAGTGGAATTGCCTCTTGAAACAGAGCTGGGATATGTTTAAGAGGTGCTCCTGTGTGGAGCTATCTGGACTAAGAAAAGCCTCAAAAACATACAAAGGATGAAGTATAAAAATCCTGGAAAAGTATCAAGAACAGAGAGCAGTATTTTAAAAGAATGTAACCTGTAGAAGCTGGAAGAGGGAAATACTTGCTTCACTATGAATAAAGTTGTTATACATAAATCTCGATTCAGTTTCTGAGGAGCAGAAGATTTCAGGTTTATATTTACTCCCTTTTACTGACAGCAGTGTATTTCACCATTTGTCAGGCACCGTAAGAGATGCAGAATAAGCACATTCAACCTGCAATATATTCAGAGTGGGGGTTTTGGTTTATTGGGATTTTTTGGTGAGTAGTTAAAAGGCTGCAACTTCTACTCCTTCCTCCTTTTCTACTTCTACTGTCTCCAGAAGATCAGGCCAGTTCTCCAGGCTATCTGGCTATTTTGGATTCCTGTAATAGGGAAAAGCCATTCATGGAGGGAGAGGATTACTCATTTTGGATTCAGTGCCTCTGAGCTTTCAGTCCCAGCTTGTTGAGAGTAAGGTCATACTTGAACATTGGTCTGTGTTTTGCAATACATCCTTTTTATATTCTAAACATGTACACTTTACACGTAAGTGTCTTTCACAGTAGTATTTTTGTATTTCCAAACGCTAAGACTTAAATATTAAGCAACACTGATGCATTGGGGTTTAATTATCTGTATAAAAAGCTTCATCTTGTTGAGACAACATGCTAGTACGTACTCTCCAAATAAAAATATCAGACTTTTCACCTCACCTTTGTGTGTCATGTAAGCAGGGAGAGAAACAATCCAGTGTCAGACTACACAGAAATGTATTTTAACCTTCTGGAGCAGTATTTTCTCCAGGTCTGACTGTTTTCTGATCATACTGTAACTCTGTCAGACATCCTTCCCAGATACAGTTCCTAGTACACTGTTTTGATTCCTGATCCTACAGCATTAAAAGGTTTGGGAGAACTTCTTAAACAAACCCTTACAGGCATAAACCACTAGGAAGGTGGGGTTAAAAATTTACACTTGATAATAAAAAGTCTGATGGAACAGACGGGGGTTTAGTGAATACATCCCAGCATCAGGACTATGCTGAAATAATGTTGAAACACCACCAGTCTATCTAGTAAACAAATTAGAAAATAACCTAGATATCATAATGGATTCCCTCCCCCCCTCCTCGCTATTTTTAGATTCTCACATCTGCCCTACATGCTTGTCCAGTAGCAACCTTGATGGACAAACACTTTTTTTTCCTTTCAGGAAAACATGGGACAGATGGTGCTCAAAGTATTTCTCTCAGAGATAACAAGTTTTCCGCTTTTTATAAATTCACTCATCTTCAAACTGTGACAGCTGTGAGTTTAAAGATAAAATCAAAATGATCCAGATCTCCTTCATCTCCTTTCTCTAAGGTCCCTGAAAGGGCACACAAATACATCTCACTTGGAAGTTTCCCACTAAATGTGAAATGCATTTCTTTTCTAAGTTCAAACTTACTGGTATGTTGGAAAAAATGCAGAAGCATACATTGCTTTTTTCCAAGTTGTGTCTCAGGCCCGTATTGTGAATTCGGGATCTTCTGGATCCATTTGCGGAGTGTGTCAGACAGTATTTACCTCCAAGATATATTTATAGTGGTGATGACATTCCCTCATTCCTCCCACACTAGCATACATGGTGATATCAGTAGCCTACCTTTTCTACTTCCGTGGAGTTTCTCACCTTAGATTGTACTTTTACACCCTGGTTATCCCCATCATCCCCCCCTGTATCCTGTTTGGCTTCAACTGATCCCTGTCCTGCACGGCTGAGCAGGACTGTGTGTGTTAGTTTGAGAGCTCTCTCAGAGGCAGCTCCCGTGGGACACATCCCAGAGGTTCCCCCCGAGGCCCTGGACATCACACCACAGCGTCACAGTCCTCCTCTGGCCAAAAGGCTCAAACCTGCTCCTTGCCAGTGCTTCTACTGGATAAGCTCTTGTCTACATTTGCCATCTGCTCTTAAATCCACCACTTTCTGTTTTATGCAGTGGCGTTTTGTTCAATTCTATTACTTAGTTTCTCCAGGACATTCAATTTTAGTGGCATAAAAACCCCTCATTCTCTATGTTAAGGGCTTTCCCTGTGTTGCACCATCTACTGATTTAATACAATTTAATCAATTGGACCAAACATCTCAGTGAAAATACTACACAAGTAATTCCCAAAATGTGTTAACAACTATTGGCAGACAGACCTATTTCACCGGGACACCGCTCCGCCTATTTCAACACCACATAGCTATAATTTTATAAGCTAATTCCTACCTAATTTACTGTTCACGCTACTAATCCCAGTCTTCCTCTGATTGTTCACTGCTTGTCATACCGCGGAATGCATTACAAAACTCTTGATGAATTATATTAATTAGATCTGCTTGCCTAAGAACAAAGCCAAGCAAAGTCTTTGTTCAAGTGGGTCCATGATGTGGCATTTCAAGGTGCTGATGTCAAGGGTAGCCCATGAGTAAGGGCAGGGGCAGGGAACTCAAGAGTAGCTGTGTGTTTCTACCAGTCTATTTGTAAACACTTTAAAGAATACAAGGCCATAAGTAAAAGGCAGCATGAATCCAAAAGTACGTGATACATAATGTCAAAGCAAATTTCCCTGACAAATAGACTTGAGAAGCAGATCTATATCCTGACACTGCCTCCTATGATCCTTGTGTGCAAGCTGAGCAAACTACACTCACATGGAACTAACGTGGATGCATAGCAAGAAAAAAGCAGGAATAATCAAAACAAAAATAAACCCACAAACATTCAGAAATGACTACTGCCTGTCAAGATGTGTACATTGAATGTAGCTCCCAAAGTCACCTACACTGGGTCTGCTCTTACTCACTATTTTCATTAGTGACCCAGATGATGGAACAGAGACCACATTTATTAAATTGACAATCAACCAGCTTGATGGGACTGCAAATTATATTAGAGGACAAAAAGGCAAACTGGACAAGTGGTCTAAGAAAAAAGACAACATGCAAAACACGTAGGCAAAAGTCAACAGCAGAAATACTGAATTGCTAAAGAGAAATTCCACAGAAAAAGAGAAGTTAGGTCCAATTTATGGACTATGAGTTACCAGTATCATGCTGTAAAAATATAAACACAATACTGACACATATAAATGTTAGTACAACCTGTGTTCAGCATCCATAAAGCCTCGGTTATAGTACTATAAAGTGAGCAGAGTTTTGGATATTGTTCTTCAAGACAGGTATGTACAATAAAGTGAGCACAGTTTTAGAAAATACCATGGATGAATACAGACTGCAGAGACTGGGAGAGCAAAACAGCAGGGTGTGTCTCCGGCTATGAAAACAGGATGCTGCAAGGAATAATTTCTTAATCTCTGCAGCAGACACAACAAGTTTTAACTGCCTTAATTTAGATTAGATGATCTCAAAGTCTTTTTCAGTCTTAGGATTTTACAGTATCCACAGAGTCACTCACCTCTCCCAAACAGAAGAGCATTTAGAAACACTTGCCCACATTAATGGTACACTAAGTCTGTTTTTATTATGCCGTATACCTCTCTGACCAACATCACCTATTTCACAGCCTCTCTGAACGGTTACAAGCCACGGATCCTTGGGGGGCTGCAATGGAAAGGAGAGTCTCAAAATCTTGCTCCCTGGCAATAATAATCTTGAGAGCTGCCTACACTAATCCCAGCCTGCACATTCCCACTGACAGAGCTGCACAGGAATATTTATTTACCTGCAGACCTTGGGAAAGGTCCTGCCAGATCATGCCTGACCCAAAGGCCACAGGCTGGCCTTCCTTGTCTAGAAAATTAATTCTTCTCAAAGGGTCAGTAAAATTTGCTCTCTGAAGTAGGTATATTATAGTTTACTTCATTTTCTTTCATCTCTGAAACCCTTGATTCCCCCCGCCCACACCCTTCAATGCCTTCCAAAGCTTGATATATTGTGAGGATAGACTGATAGGCTTTTAACTGCTTGCCTAATTCTTCCTTTCCCCCTTTTCATGTTGGCACTGCTTTCTCTGTGGTACCACCCTAAAGGAAAGATGAGCTAAAATAGTTACAATAAGCACTAATTCTTTCCTTATTTTGAGATGGAAATTTCTGTTGGCCTGAGTATTTTACGATCCTTAAGTTCCCTCTGGTCATAGTAGTTTCCATTCTCTTATTCTCATACATCTTGTGTTTTCCTCTAGTTATCATTATCCTTACTGAAAAGCCAAAAATATTTATTGTTTTAGTTGTGTATTATTGTTATTCTCTAACCTTTTCGTCATGCAAAACCTTTTTATTTGTTTTCACATCATTTGGAAAATCAAGTTCAAATTTTAGAAACAAACCAGAATTAAGTTGTCCTGTCCCCTGTGTCCCAGCTGCCAGTATTAGAAGGATCCTTGCTGTATCTCCTCAGGCTGACTATTCACCCATTTTTGGTCTGCAGACCAGGATAACTCTTTAGTGAGGATTCAGTTTCCAGACAAGCTTTACATACCTGTGACTTAAAGAAATTGTGTCCTGAGGCTCCTTCTACTTGTGACCAGCTTCGCTTATTTAAATTTGACACAGGATTCAAACCTTTCATTTCGAAACCAACTTCCTTATATTTTTTCACATATTTCAAACTGAATCACCCCATGATTACTAAGGGTGCAGCTTGAAGTTAGACTTAATCTGACTAACCGTAAACTGGCAGTGGCTGGGAATGCCTGAATGCCTCCTCAGCCCGATCCAGAGAGCTCACCCCCACCCGGGTGACTCATTGTCACTGGAGTCACCTTGCTGATGTCACTCACGCCTGGGCTGCGTGACTGCTCAGATCGGCCACGGGGGCACAGAGGGAAGCCAGCCCAGCTCTCTCAGCAGCTGATAAAGCATAAAGGGAAACTGAATCCTCAATCCAGAATTATTTTCTAGAATATCCTCGCTGCTTTTCAAAATGAAGTCTAAGGTAACACTGACTTCCTGTTGGTTCAGAGACTAGTTTTAAAAGAAGGAACTTGTCAGCAATCGAATCCAGGAATACCTTGCCCCTATCACTTCTCTTATCTCTACCTGGGAAAGTAAACCACCTGATAACCAGCAGTATTTATCTAACAACACTACAAAGATCCCTATCCCTATTCCAGTCTAACCCTGGGGCTAACACAGATTCTTTGCTCCTTCTGTCATCTTTTTCCAAAATGATTTTGAGCCAAACTGATTTCAGTGTGCTGCTCTTTTTACACCAAAGTATTTTTCTAGTCTACTCTATAATTACTACTGCACAACATCTACTTTTGTTTGGTTTTTTTTAAACAGCACAAAGCATTTTGAACACCTCTAGTCCAGTTATTAAGAGCATTCTGACACCCTTCTGATACTTCAGATGTTTTACATCCCAACCTCTGTGAAAAGCTTGGGTTTCTATGTTTTGCTGTCTAGGCTCTCAATATGTATATGCTACCACATGTCAGTTACTTCTTATACCACATCCCATTTTCCATTAACCTTTCCCTAGCTCCAATGCCTGACCATAGTTTTCCTCAGTCCTGCAGCTTTTTCCCCACTGGCACTTCTCCAAATGCCAAGAGAGAAACAAATGTTTACCCATAAAAGCTGAGGTCTAGATGGAGGTTGCACTGCCAAAGCTTTTTTCCTCACACAGGAGTTCCCAGCCATCCACTTTTCAGGTACTGGGGGGCAGGGCCTCTCTTTATTTCCCCAGGTGCCATACTTCCACTTGGGATTGTCAGAGCATCCACTCTGTCTTCTCCAGTGCAGTACGCACATTCGTAATCCATTCCGGGACAAAACTACATCTATCCTATCACCAAGGCTAATGGAGTCTTTCCTTCCCACTCCCACTCACATTCCTTCAGGATCTTTCTCAGCTCTCTCATTCATCCTTATCTTCCCATTCAGCAATATCAAAAGTCCCACCAAGAAATCTTCAATTCCTCAGCCTTCCCTTAAGTTCTTGGATCTGGTTGAAGTTCCAACCTCATTGCCAGTTGCATCTTGAGCCTCCTTGCTTTTCTCGCTTTTTTTCCTCTTCACTTCCGAACTGTATTAGTAATTTCATGCATACTATATTTAGTCATCTTTATTAAATCTGCTATTTTTCAGGTTTCCTCCACTGTTCCCTTGATTATTAACTCTCATCCCTTTCAAGTCCTTGCCTTTAAAAAGGACACACACTGAGCTCCCTTGATAGACTCACCAGTTACACAGCAACTACTTATCAGCTGCTTGACTTCTGAAACCTTTTGTCTAAAGGAATTTCAACCCTTCACTGAGATCATCTGTGGGCAGCAGCAGGAACCAGTCTCATACTCAAGTTCAAATGCTGTCCATAAATTACATTCAAACCCAGCACTAGTCACTGACCCTCAAGAAACAAGATTTGCTTCCCAGCCCCTCCGGAAAGGGTCCTCTGCTGGCTTTCCTGACCTCTTCTAAAAGCCCAGTGCTTTATAACAAACTGGATGTGTCAAAGATGTCTGCTTTGGTTATTCCCATAGAAGTCTATCCAAATTTGGCACAGTTAGAGGCCTAAAAAAAGAGTTCCCAGTTCCCAGATGTTTGCCTGAGAAATGCCTGCAAGCAAGGGGCTGTTTCCTTTTCTGGCAATCACTGTTCCTGACTAATGAGGTCTGTGGCCTCAGAGAGAGCACAGGAGAGTGTCCCCCATCTCTGGCACCCACCACTGAAGAAAAAGAGAGATGGAAACAGAGAAGGTGGCACAGTGGGCAGAAAAAGAACCACCAGAAGGGCGAGAAAGACTGAACAGGTCAAACAGCTGGCAACAGATTAACAGCACTATTCCCCCACACATCCCCCTTGGAAGCTGGAAACACACCTAGAAACCCCAGGCAACACTCCTCTGTTTTCTGCCACGTTGACTTAGTGCATTTTTTTGTACCTGGGTGTATTGGGTTTTTGTGTGGCTGGGTTTCTGGTAGTAGGGGGGCTATGATGGAGGCTTTTCTTCAAGTTGCTGGAAGCCTCCCTCATAGCTGGCAGAGCTGTTTTTGGTGGGGTTTTTTTGCATTTCAACTTAGTATAGCTCTTGTAATTTATTTAATATTTCTCCTAATCAGGTTCAAATTTTTTATAATGGTATTTCAATTTCCTATTTCAATGAAATTATTCTTTTTTTGGCCCAACAAGCCAAGCATAACGGATACAAAACTATCAATAAATCAGATAACAGCTTCAAATCTGGAACTATTCAAAAGTTTGGATTTTTTTTTCCTATTTAAGATATCCTCAAGCTGTGCTTATTCCAGATATAAAGCAAGCAACGCACCAAAGTTTAAAAATGAAGCCTTCCTTTGGTCTTTACATTCTCGTATCTGTAAAATATTTTTAAGAACTTTACTCCCTTCCCCACCCTCAAAGCAACAAGACTAAGCTTTGTATTAGGTAGGTATTGAGGGAACAAAAGAGTAACTCTCACTGACAGGTTTTTATTTTTCTCTGAAAGAGAGCTATTTCAGACCAAGACCCACAAATGGAGCTGGACAATAGGGCAAGCACTAAATCTCCAGGATACTTCCACACACCCCCTCCCATTTCATAGTGCTGTAACACTGTACAGTGAATTACTTCAGAAGAATCTATAAAACGAATGACCCATTTCTGGTCAAAAATCCCAGAGCCAAAAAGCAGCAAACATCACCTTTTCTGTGTCCTGCCACCCTCCCTCCCAACCTGTTCTGGTACATAAAAAAAAAAAGAACTGGATGTTTTCCAATTGACTATAAATGCTAAGAACTTTCTGAGAAAGAAACACAGTTACTTTTAGAACTACCTTGCCTTATGAAAAAGGGCTCACTCTGGCTTCTCTGCATACAACATGTTCATTTCTCTCCCCCAGTCTTTATTCAGTCTCTGAAACAGCTTCCCTAAGCTCCTCTCTACCTGAGTTATACCTGACTTCCTTTGTAAGATGCTAATCCTGAAAATAAAGGGGATAAAGAAAAGTATATCCGCACGTTTGAGTTCATCTCAGTAGAAGTAAAGATGCTTTGCATTAAGTGGCTCTAACAGTGGTTTTAATGATAGAAGAAAATACCTGTCATGCTCAGGGAGACGGAAAAGAGTTGTAGCTACGGAGGACCTCTGCAACTAAAGCATGTTTACAAGAATGGTGCCTTCCCCCCATACTGGCAATGTTTTCTCTGCCTTCAAGCTAAAAGAGAACTTAAGCAATGTATCAACAGACTTCAGCAATATATACCTCATCACTGGAATGAAAAAGAAGTGGACTGCTAGTTGTCAAGGCAGAATTTAAATTAGGTTTCTATATTTAGAAGTACCACCTTTCTTTTGAGGATAGTACTGTGCCTCAGTTGAAGGGCAAAAGAACTCACACAAAGTTGGTGCAGAAGCTACTGAGCACGAGTGTGAGTGGCACAAGACTGAAATAAAAGGAAGTGATATGTAATGGTGATAAGTATTGAAAGTAATTATAACACCAACATTAAAATTAATTTGTAGAAGTTGGGAGGCATATGAAATTGGAAAGTGAAGTTTAACTAGCTACGTTCTAGATCTTTGAAGAAATTAAAAGGACAGAGCTATCCATTCAATTATCAGCTTTTAATTTATGACCTTCCAAATAGAAATTAATTAAAACATTGTAATGACACCAGATATTTGTCATAGTAGTGGTGTTGTAGTTATTAAGGTCTAAGGATGAAGATTGACACTTCTATTTCAGAACTGAAGAAGAATTTGCATTATTAAAGACTAACAATTCAATTCCTTCTGTATCTGTCAATCCAAAAAAATATACCAGCTTTTCCACAAGCCATTACTTCACAAAAATATCGAGGATTTTCCCTCCATTGCTTTTTTTCCCCCTCCCCCAGACTCCTCTACTTGAGTTATTCCTTTGCTTCAAGCCAGTGACACAGACTTCAGTAAGCTGATCCTCTGTCAGTGAAGCACAGAGGAGACTCTAGATGTGAAAGTTACTCCTACTACATTTTCTCATGTCTCATTTTCTTTGTCACTGAAATGTTGCCAGTCTGAACTTTATAAAAATAGTCAAGGTGACCCTCATTTACTTCATATCTAAAACATCCAGCAACTCCAGATGTTCCATTCCAAATACAACCAAATTATTTTCATTTCAATTTTAATTAGACACCAGAACCTTTAGGACAGATAAGTAGAAAAAATGCAAGCGCAAGCTGCAATGCTTAAAAACCTGCACTATATAAAAGGTGACGGACTTCACATCAGAAACTACTTCGGTGTACACCACTGGTGCACAGTAGGAAGACAAAAACAGGATTAATGCAAAATACATTGAGTTAAGCACAAGACTAGTACATAATTAATTAGGCTGGAGAAATGTAATTGCCGATGGTATAGAACACACACATAATCTTACTTTTCAGCCACAGAGCCAAGAGGAGGAACAGACCTGTTACCCAGGTGCCTTAACATTTAGCAGAACACTGGCAAGTTACTGAAATGCCTGTCTGCCTTCCTGCCAACTCCAATTTCAGCACTACAGCCTTTCATACATGATCACATCACAGAAAAAGTGAAACCCATCCTTTTTGTTGGCTGGTCTGGTAATACCTTGCAGCTCTACTTCTCACATGTAAAAACTTTGGACTTGTTTTCCCAAGTGTTTTCTCTGTGATGCACAGACATAACCCACAGAACTCCAGATTATAACAACTTTAGTCAGGTAACATTGCTGATGGGTGAGTTCAGTATAGAGACTATTAAGAGCATTATGTACAAAAGAGTCATTTAAGGATTTACTCCTGAGCTTCCCTCCATGGCCCCTGAGATGGACCAGGGTTGGGAGTATTCTTGAACATTTTTATGGTCAGAATTCCTTCAGGCTTTATAGATCAGCAAAAAGAGACCTGCTAACAGATTAAACAATTTCAGTCTGTTTCCTGAACTGCTTCTTAGCTTTGGTGCCTGTTGCCCACGCAGGCTGTGGAGGAGAGGAATGCCGACTTTGGAAAGGGAAGGCCAGTTTCAAGATCCTCTTCCATCCACTTCAGAGCAGTTTCTGTTACTCCTCACTCTGAACCAGGAACATGAACCTCCCTCTCCTGCCTCCCACTGCAGCATCAAAACCACACTCCAGCAGGAAAGAGACTGCTTGACCAAACAACCCCTCCACGAAGGTTTCCATGAGACTTCTCTCTGGTTTAGGAATGGTTTATTTTGTCAAAAAGTGAATTTCTGTGGCTACCTCAACCATCTAACAATAGTTGATGGCCTAATCCACTTTGCTTTACTAATTTAAATGAACTTCTCAGCTGGAAATTAAAGCTACTTCCACCTCTACCGTATTATTACAGCCGACTGCAATTACTGCATTAGAACAATGAGTATTGTTTTTCATGGCAGAAACTGGTGAATTTTATAGGGTATCAGCCATCAACTCTCAAGTCCGAACAGTCTTTCAGTGCAGGGCAGCATTTAATCCAGAGAAAACAGATTTTTCTACCAAGTTTGCAGAAGGATTTCCCATGGGCAGTCTGTTTTGACAACAGTTACCACACAGGGACATATGAAATGACTATAGTTTTTCCCACACTAAAAGTGGAGCCTAGATGACCATCAGTTTCAGAAGCATTCATGTTTGTTAGTTAAATGCTTGAATTATCATATTTGCAAGGAAAAAGGCTGAAATGGAACCAATTAAAACTCAGTAATCATTGGATGGGGTTAAATAAATTTATCCCCTAATATGTTTTTTCTAGGTACCCCCAAGTTACAGTAAGGACTAACTTTTCAATGCTTAAAGCAAGGAAAAAAACTATGCAAAAGATCCGTGCACTCATTAAAAGGCCTGTTGTGCTACAGTGTCAATTCAGGCGGCTAAAACTCATCCATGTGCATGAGGAGCTTTTTCCACACCCACCTACCCACCCCCCATAATAGGTAAGAAAAAAAGACAGGTTACACTGACGAACTTCAGGAGGAAATCTTGACCTTACTGGAAGGCCAGGAAGTCCTGGGCTAGGCTGGTAAGCAACTGCACCCTTCTTTTTGCTACAAGAAGTTTTCTCTTGGACTGCTGCTGGCAGGGCTCCCCGAGAAGTCATGTGTTTTGGCATTGACTCTTTTATTGCAGTACATGGATCCTCTTATAACTTCTCAGAAGAAGCAAGCAGATGTCCCGGTATTTGTTACATTCACACCATGTTTCAGGACTCCATTTCCAAACATGACGGGTGGTTTGGGTTTTTTTCAGAATTATTAAAGAAATAAACAAAGACTGTCTTCCTCAAAACTGCAGGTGTGAGGTAGCAGACCCAAGCACTACCTGCACGTTTTCATATGTTCAGAGCAACCTCTTCCATTCCCACAAAGATAATCACCCCAGCTGAGAAACCTCAAACATGAGAATTGCTCTGACTGACAAAAGCAACCCGGGGTGGGGCTGACAAAAAGCAGCATTTAATCACAGGTCCCAACAGGCAGAGTTGCTATCACAACATCCACACTACTATCAGAAAACACAAAGCACGCCAGGTGGATGCTTACTCATTGTACATGTGAAATTCTAAGTGCCTGGAACAGTTTATCCAGTGCTGATGATCCCAGTGAACACACTGCCTGCAGCTCCTCACAGGAGTTGTACAGCCTGGCTTCGGGCACAGGACACAGCTTGGGGCTCACCTCAACAGCTCTATACAAACATCTCTGGATTTGCACCTTATACACACCCGAGATGCTGAAAATGTGTTCCCCTGCACCACAACATTTATGTAAAATGCTAATGAGCAAAAACATGGTACATTTGAGTGTTTTCACTTAATGGAGAACGTTTAAATGTAGAGGCAAGGGTCAGGTGCTGGGTAGTACTGCCAGTGTAATCCTTCACCACAGGGGCTAGAGGTGGGGTGGGGATTTTTGACATATGGAAGTATGTGACAGAGGACTGCCTATGTCCTGTCTCAGTTTACATATTATAACTAAGACTTCAAAACACTGACCTGTAAGACAGGAGTTTAATCCATATTGCAGTGATGACTGTTCCAGCTGATGAATGTTCTGATTCCAGAACATTCCAGCAGGTAGAGGAAGGCTGAAGAAGATTGCCAACAACTGTATTGGGAGAGATTATAAACTACCATTACTTAAAAACAGCTTGCACCAGATGTGGCAGTGTCCTGTACTACCCTGAATTTTTTTTTAAAGTAAAAATTGCTTCCTTCTCTCAATACCTGAGATTTCAAACCCTCTTTGTGGCAGCTACTGCAGTGATGAGGTCAGTTGAAGCCCCACAGATCAGAAGAGATCACTGCACGTGTGGCAGGACTGGTGGTGGGGAGTTGTCTTCAAATAGCTCCATTCTTCTCTTCCAGGCACACAGAGCAGCACTGGGTAATGGCACATTCAAAGACTCTTTCAGAGGTAGAGCTGAGGAGGCTCTTGTGTGTTGAAGGCCATCTGGGAGCTGATAAAACACTGGTTTTATCTCTGTGCCTCACGGCCATGCCCTCAATGCAAGCTGAGATACAACTTTAAAGATAAACCTCACTAACGGCTTTATTGTTTGGGTTTGGTGGTTGGGCTTCTTCTTGCATGGACTAATTCAGGCTAGAAAAGTAACCTTCCATTCCCAAAGCTTAAAACAAATTATATCCAAACACAGGGATTACATGGATTTCCTGCCAAACCCATGGAAATCACACACTGAAAACTATGGATTACTTTGTCTTGCTGTGTGGCTGTGTTGTGCTGTATGATCTTCTCCTGGTAAGGGACACTTCTAACTGGTCACAGAAGATTTGGATGAAACTTATTTATTAGAAAGTCACTCTTAGATAACATACCATACTTTAAAGTCATAGGTATGAAGTACTTCAGGGCTGACAAATAGCCATGGCCATGCATGGCAGCCAACACTACGGAATTATGGGATGGTCCTGAGGGAGCTGGGGAGAGCAATGGGAGCTGACAGCCCTGGCAGCTGGTGGAGCAATGCTGGTGGACTCCTGATGGTGGTAGGAAGGAAAGAAAAATAGGAAGGCCCAGAAACTTGACTTTCACTGCTTTGTGCTGTTAACATCATCTGTCCTGTCCTCATTGAGAAAGATGAAATCACTGCACAGAGTTGTTCACTTGAATGCAGGGGCACAAGAGGACATAAAGGGAAACCTCCAGGAGGGCAGAAAGAGACTTGAAAAAGGCATGTCAAAACAGAACACCATAATTCCCTCTCTGACCACACACAGAGCTCCCTAAACCACATCAAAGGACACCAAAAGGAAAATAAAAAATCAAAAACCTAAAAGGAAATAAGGAAATAAGAAGCTAACTAACAAAACTTTGTCCAAGGGGTGCATCGTAGCAGACAGAACTGCTAACTACTGTTATTCCTGTGTCTTCCTTCCAAAGAATATGAGCAGGGATACTGGGTCAGCTGAGTTCACTACGGGGGCACACAGTGATCTGCAGCACTGGCAAACAAACAGCAGTTTATGGACCAACTTCCTGAGCCAGAGCCCGCATCCTATTTCATGTCCTGTCCTGAGTCAGCAGCACCGCTGCCCGTATCCACAGACATGTTTCACCAGCAGCAAGGGCAACGTGGCAATAACTTTATCACCCCCTTTGTTGATAAAGCACTTCCTTTGGCTTGTAAGCCCGCTGGTCCAATGTTTCACTGGGCATCTGTCGGTATGGAAGCCAGTAATTTTCTACCTCAACAGCATTCATGACCATACAAAAGTCTGCCCCTCCTGTTCCAAGCCTGTTCAAGACTCCTGATGAGAGTATTTTCTTCTGACACTGTTTACTTCCATGGTTCTACTATACAAGCCTTGAGATGACCTGACTGCCAGGCAGACACACACAGTTAGTTTCTTCTCTGACATAATTTTACATTTTGCTTTGTCTTTGTACTTAGCCTTTTTCCACTGCTTGCTGCTATCCAGCAGATCTCTAGAGCTAAAACTGAGATGGAAAAAGCAAAGCCATAGTTAAGGTCAATTGAGGACACATGACCACTACCTGTTCTTCGGAATGATGCTAAAATGCTTGGTAAACAATCAGGTGTACATGCAGACTGAATTATTTTAGAGGGCTAGTCTTATTCAATTTTCAGATTTTTTTTTTAATGTCATCCATTCATTTCTGAATGAAAGAGCTTCACAGAGACACCTACATAAAGGTAAACTTCCTCTTCTACATGAAGCAATTTCTTCACGTCATGAAATTCCAAGATTATAAAAATTTGAAATTAATGTTATTCTAGATTAACAGCTGATCTACCAGAACACTGTATTTCCATTAGTGCTTGACACTGTCAACACTTATATGAAATAAATGTCTGCCTCATGTAGGAGATGGGTACAAACCAAAATAACAAAACATCACTTACAACAAACTTCACTTAAATTTGCTGTAAATCTTCATAGCGTTACAGACAAAATATCAGAATAAAACTTCAGCGAGACAAGGCTTATAGGGAGAGTATCAAAAGACAAAACTATAGTGATGACATACAAGGAAATCTGCAAGCCTACAGTACCTTGAGACCATTAGAAACCCCTTAACAGAGATGACTTGTTCTTTTTCCATTTCCATTACTTCATTTCACAAAGCCTTTGTGGGTTGATATATCTCACCTTGGTGTCTGCATGAACACCAAACCAGCATTTTCCATCATTGCCTTGGGTGAACTTGGCTTGCAAATATTTCCTGAGGCTATTCAAAAGGATGTTTGCCAACAAAGCAGCTTGTAAAAACGCAGACTGAGCAAAAGAAAGAGATCCTGGTATTATTTTCCAGATCATACCAAAGACCCCTAATACACTTCAGCAAAGGAAGAGAAAATTTTCCTTTGTATTTCCTGAACGTTTTGAAGGCAGCATTCATAGGTTTCCAGGTGTAAGAGTGAACTCTTAACAGCACAACATCCCATCAAGTATCTATGAAAAAATCCCTTTTGGCTTAGGAAGGAAATAGTTTACCCTCCACCAATGGCATTTAGTATAAATATTTTTTCTCCCTAGAGTTTAAAAACATCCTTGAACTCCATGCTTTATTGGTGTAAAAAATATTAAAAAAAAAATAAAAAAATCAATTGACCTGATTTCAATTTCAAGTGAACACACGGCATTATTAATACAAAGTTTCATGAAGCAGGAAAACAAGCTATAGGCATCTTCATAATTAATGCTTTTTAACCAGAAAACTATTTGGGGCACTGGAAAGTAGAGCAGAAATGATATTGGAGGAGTACTCGGAATAAACCTTATGTAACTCTTGACCTAAAGTAAACATTAAAAAAAAGTGACGCTTATATTAAAAAAGATGACTGATCACTTCTATTTTTACTCCAGCAGTGATGGAACAGAAGAATTCCATTCCTGATTAACATTTAATATACTATGCAGCAAGATACTACCTGCAAAAATATGTATAGCAAAAATCCATCCCCTGAATATTTTCATGTATTTAGAGTACTTTTATGCAGAAAAACTACAAGACACTCTAGGTTCTATATGTGAAATACTTTGACCAGCTATGTCTTAGCTACAGTTATTAAACATGCTCTCTACCATATTCCACCACAGTATTTTGTAGAACTCCACAAAAATGTTCTTTTTCACGCGTCTTTTACTCAGCCTAGCTATAAAAGTTAACTTTCCCGGTTTTAGAAATAAGTTTTTGGAATTCCCAGCACTATGTGCACGGTAATGAATACATTATTATTGGAAATTTTTAAAATACTCTTAAGAATGCTGGAAAATACATAGTGAATCACGAGGCCCCAGGTAAGGACCATCTCACTCTGTTGACAGAAAAACTGGTGGATCACCTATCAGTTGGATTTTGAGATGGCCAAGAAAGAAAATTTAACACAGATACTGTCGTCCTTTTAGTACATATGCACTTTTAATTACAGTTTTATTCAGATAAAATGAAACAAAATTCTACATATAAGGAACAGAGGATTGCAAGTTTGCACAGGCAACTTACACCTCCAGCCCCATCCACACATACAAAACGTTTTCCAGTTTTCCAGTGGCTGACTTGCCAACCTGAGTAATGGCTTAAAAAGTATGAGTTGCTTGGTCTCTGATCCAAACTCAAAGTGCAAACTGGTATTACCCAAACCCCATCACGTGGGAGCATCCTGACCCCACAGAGCTCACAAGCCTGAGCTGAACTTTTGCATTTGCCTTCGTAACCAAATGAGGTGAATGAAGGAGCAGCAGGCTCGGAGGCCCGTCTGGAACTGCATGTTCGCCTACTCTAACACAGTCTCTTTTCTAAAACAAAATGACAGCCTGGGATGAGGATCTTCTTCAGCTTCCACAGCTGAATAGCAAGTGTTGTGCTGCTCAGAGCTCAGTTCCTCCCAGTGCCTGACGCACCAGGATCCCTGGCAGGCTGCCCACACAACACAAACCCACAAGACCTTGCTTAAAACCAACCTACGTCGTCAGATGCCTTTTGAGCTAAGGAGCCTGAAAACCTGTGCTGCAAGGCAACCACAGAAGCTGGAACAGTTCTGAACAGAGGACTGTTCAGACCAGTCCCTAGAAGGAGATAAAAGACTATGTAAATGAGTGTCATAATTATCTGGTAGACAAGCTTTGGTGTTCAGGATTCACAGGTTTTATTTTTAGTTCTGAGAGGAAGTATGCTTTTTATGGTCAATCCCAGTTGGCCTCTTTCTGCTTTCACCGCTCTTACCACTTCAGCAAAAGAAATTACAGCACTTCTCGCTTCAGTTGCTCCTCGGTTTTCCTGTAATGCTTTTGTGAAACAGGGATGAACTGGTACTCACATTGTTATTGACAGATTTGTACAGGAGAGGTGGCTGCAACCAGAATTAATTTCATAATTCATTTCATACTTACGCTTTCTACAAAATTCAAGCCTTAAGTTTAATGAACTACGTATCTACTCAGCTCAAGCAGTAAGTTCACACACAATACAAGGCATCCACCAGCCAGATTTGTTTGTTCTATTTGTTGATCTATCAGCCAGATAAAGGAAGTGCAAGTTCTACAGAAATTGCATGGCTAGACCATGGGCACATTAAGGAAGCCTTTCTACCTGCAGACCCTCAATACCCAGAAATATGACTGACTTAGGCCATAATGTTTTTTGCCCCCTTACAATGGGAAGTCTTTTTCTTTTCAAGCAATCGCAATTTCTTTTTTTTTTTAAATCATTTCCTTGGAACCAGAGGTTTGCTGTAGGGATGTCTGTCACCCTGCAGAGCAGTGATCAGTGGAGAAGCACTGCTGTGACTCACTGTACCCTCAAATAACCTCCAGACTGTTCCGACCAGAGCTGCAGCAGAACACAGTGGCTGCTGACTCAAACAGATGCAATAGGGCCTCATTCCCTCGTGGAGCACGGTGCCTTCTCTGTGCCATTAAATATGATTCATACACAGCACAGTGCCAAAATCAAAAGAACAGATCAACATTATCAGACAGTAAATTCTAAGTCTGCTCTTCTTTGAATATTACATGCAAATAACCTACAATAACTCTGCGTAGAGCAACTTGCCCTTCAACCTCAGCAAGGATGTTACAAATTTACCGCCTTCAGTACAAATACACCAAATATGGTTTGACCATATAAACACCCAAAAGAAACATCAGAGATGCCTGACACCAAAGTAAGGTAAATATATGCCAGTGTTTTGCATCAACTGGTTGTTAATTAGCAGACTGTGGTGGAAGCACTGACATCAAAAGTCGTTAAAACTACGTCCAAAACACATCTTCAGACTTCATAGAATCCAACATTCATGTGTATGCCTCAGAAAAGGAGCCAGTGCCTTTGGAAGAAAGGAGGACATGTGACAGAAGAGCTTCTGAGCAATGCTGTCAGACAGCATGGCATGAAGCAGTTCCTGTCTTGACAAAACAGTCACAGAGAGAGACAGACTTGGCTAATAATTCCATCCTTTCCAACCAGACAGGATGTGGTTCTACAATAAAGAGACACGATTGACTCCATTAACCTACAGTGCTGGAAACAAGCAATGAAAAATGTATTAATTTCCACTGCTCATCACCACCCTCAGAATAGCTGCTCCAGGCTTACCTATCGCTTGCAGTATTTTTCAAGAGAATGCTGTAGTCCATGGAGAGCAGCATTTCCTAACAAAATAATTTTTTTTCTTCAGGAAAGAACAAATCTGAGTTAAACTCAACTTTTTTTATCTGCTGATATTTGTATGTACGGTGAATTATTCCCTCCCTTTGGTATAAAGCAGACTCTCAAACCAGAAGAATCGATCCTGCTGTCTAGACTTTAAAGTAGTTTCACTAGAAAAGGGTTCAACAATAAATAACGGGGCCAGAAAATCTATTTTGATATTGTTATCAATAAGGAGATCTGCAAATAATTATGTGTGGCTACAACAACTTTCTGCAGTGATATTTGAGATCCATACCATAAACCTAAGAATACAAATTTAGAAGTCATTTTTTCCACAAAAAGTGAGTCATCATTAAAGGATGATGTCAACTGCATGACCAACACATACAAGTCTTTAGCACTCCATGACTTGATAAACAGAAACACCCATTTATTTACACATCCATCTGTGTACCTCTATTTTTTTTAATCCCTTTCCCTAATCTGGCCTCCATAAACTCAAGATGTGTTAAGTCATCATGCTGTTTTGGCATTCAGCTCACTGAGACTTTTCCTGTCTCTTTCTGTTTTTACAATTACGTAATAAGAACTTCACAAATTAGGACAGCGAGCATACTGCAATAAATAATAACTTACAATGTTTTTGCCACTAAAACCACAAACTGTCGATATTTAACCTTCATAATGTGTCTCTGAAAGTCACTTATACTCATCAAGTAACTTGTTCCCCTCGCATGCAAGAAATGATCCTTTTTCTTGCCAGCTGATGATGAGTAAGAGGTTTTAACATCGTGCTCAGCGTCAGAGGAGCACGATAAGCTTTGTGGTAACGTTCAAGCTCCGAGAAGTTGCAGTGAATGCTCCTCTCGGCGGTGCAATTCATTCCTGGATGTGTCAGAGCACAGCATGTTGGTTGGGGATTGCACCATCAGCCTGGAATGGGGTTTTGTGAGGAGTCAGCTCCCGTCCTGGCATACCTGAGAGCATCCCAGCACAGCCACCCATGACTCACAGCCAGTGAGAGTCTCTGCCAGCCTCTCCAGCTGTGTGGGGACAGGCGACAGAAGGGAGAGTTGTTCAACTCACTTCCTTTCACTGAGAGCCCTCCAGCACCTTCCTTACCAGCCAAAGTTGCAAAGGCACACCAGCAGACATGGGAAAGGCCTGCACCCCTGTCTGGTGACTGAACATGAGCTGTCTCATCCAAGTGTGCCCTTCATCATTTCAGAGAAGCATTTTCTGGAGGCAGGGGCACTCTGTGTCGTGTGAACTGCTGTGACCGGCCACATACAGACAATACTGGAACATGGCACTCACGAAAAGGGAGCTGCAGAGAGCAACTGAACAAATCAAACATCCTGTCCTCTGAGGAAAATAAAGACTCTGTAAAGGAGATTCTCTTTCCTGGGGAGTACAGGATTATCAAAGCTCTCCTTCCACTGTCCTTGAAAGCACAGCTGTTAGAAGGCACCATATGCAGGAGGCAGGTACCAGCCCCAGGAAAACACAGCTGAAGCACAAGAGGGGACTGAGGATCCAGGACAATGAAGAAACACCAAATGGCTCTCAGGAATTGTAACGGAGATAAAAGGAACAAATGGCACATTGACATCTTGTGTCTACATTTGTGTGTCTACTTTTTTTTTTTTGTCTAGACTAGTACGGTTTCAAATTTCTTTACAAAATTAAGGTTACTGAAGCTGAATTCCCAGCAGACTGTGGAACCAGAGTGCCCACAAAGGGAGCATCTTGATAAAGGAGGTTTGAAACCAGTGAGAAATCTTTAAGGGTAAGAGATCCAGGGAGCACTGTTTTTAAAATAAAGCTCCAGCAATGAGGAGGTGGCAGAGGACAAGGTGCCTGAACTCTAAGCCCTGGACATGACCTCAAAGAGCACATTCTGCACACTGCCCTGGCAAACCACACTGTGGGCACAGGAGTCAAAAGTGTGGCCCAGAGGATCCTGTATCTGTTATGGCCACAGGAAGAAACTCATCACAAGATGGTTATACTGTACCTGTGCATTTCCTCAGAAATCTGGTTAGCCTCTTCTAAAACCATGTAAGAAGAACTGTATGGCTGGGAACAAAAAGCTTTCGCCCTGTTATTTGGAGAATCATCTCCAGTCTGGCCGAGATCATGTCCCTGCAGCCATTGGCCTTGTTAAATGAATCTTTGCACAGGACCTGGCAAAATGTGGAAGAGGACAAGGGGTGAGGAGGAGAATGGGGCTAACAGTGTAACCCTTCAACGCCATGTGTCTGAAGGGAGGAATCTGTAGGCATTGCAGAAGAGGGATCAATGATTCCTCAAACTTGGATTATACTGTGATGAGTTTGTGAAACAGTAACACTGCTCTGCCTGGGGCCATCACCCCAATCCCTTAGTCTTTGTTAGGCAGAAGTACTATGGCGGGTTCCTGCTTTCAGGTTTTCTTCCCAGAGCTCTGACAAAAGCTGTACAAGAATATCACTGGTAACCTGGGACTCTACACAAACAAACATGCTTCTTTCAGTAGTCACTCCTTTATTCACCACACCACCTGGAATCAAGGCAAGGGATACTCTCCCACTCTTTATCCCAAGAACGGAGAAAATGACAGCATGAAAACATCACCAAGGAAGCAAAAGGAAAAACCTACTGGACTTCGTCCTATTCTGATCTGACCTGTAGTTTTCTGCGGCAGCAGAAACGCTCCTTTCAAAGGTAAAATGGAGACCACCGCTACCACCAGATACTCTGTGATTCTCTTTATCTCAGCGAGTAGGAGCTGTGTGCTCCGGGGAAAGAGCAGAATCATTTGAACCACCTTCCGAGACAAGAACAGGGAGAACAAAGACTCCCCCTTTTGACACCAGTGAGCCTCTGCAACACTTCTCTGAATTAGGAAAAAGACCTTATATTCTGGCAGCCATGCCCCTGAAAAGGCTATATTTTACTTTATACCTCATTCTGGTTACTGGTGGGAAAAGAGTGAACCAGCAACTGCCTAAGACTGAATCTTATGTGTTAACAGATTGAATCTGGAAAAACGAAAGCTGATGCTGAAATGGAAGAAAAAAAACCCAAAACAACCAGAAGAAATGGCAAATAGGACAAGCACACAGCATTTTTCCCCAGTTCACCTCACACCCAAGGGTTTTTTTGTTCTTTGCTGATACATTCCCAAATCCTTTTTCCCCCTGCCAGCAGCCTCCATCCCACAGCAAGCCCCTGAGAAAGCTCTAGAAGCACCAGCACTGTTTGCACTGTTATCAAATAGCAGCAGAGAACTAAACCAGGTTCCACTCACAGCTTGGAACCAAAGCCAAGCAGTTCAGGCAGGCAACTCTACTGCTTTCACATCTCTCCCATTACTGATGGTATCTCCTTTCAAACAGTGAGATATAACCTCCTACCTCAAAACATGCAGCACATTCGGGAGCAAAAGGAAGACGTGACTCAATCCTTTCTTAGATGAGAAGCAATCCAGTAGAAAAATGAGGAATTATAAAACATCATACAGCCAAATTTTTGCATGACTGCTGAAATCTTACAAAAATTGGAAATAGGACAAATTGAGGGCAGAAAAAAAGTCTTCTTTACTATTTCTATGCCTAAAGATCATGAAAAATGACAACTGATCTCACCCCCTCTCACAAAACTACTCAAGAGAATGACTTCTCAATAATAAAATTTTAATTCCAGCCTTCATGGTTGAAAGCTGAAACTATGAACAGGCTGCAAATCATTGCTTGCAGGAATCTGGAAAAATTAATGATACCTGTTAACCTCAAAGCAGAGCACTACTGAGTCCATGTCCATGAGGTGGAAACTCTGGCCTTTCTCCACATTCAGCCTGAAGATGAAATTTTTACTAATGAATTTCATCACTCAGCCCCAGTCAGGAACTCCATATTTCCCCCACTCCACAGCTGCTCTCACTTGCAAGTTCATTTTCTCAGAGGGTGACTAACATGCAGGACAGTTCAATGAGCAGTAAAATGTAAAGAACAAAGAGAGCACAGGGTTTGTCTGCATGGCAGGAGAGACAGAAATATGGTCTGGTGAGCTCATCGAAGTCAATGAGGAAGGGGGAGGGTGTTGGGAGACTCAGAGAAGGTGGATCAAGGTTAAAGTGTCTGACACGGGTCACCAAAAACCCTGCATTACAGAAACAAACAACTCTGTGCACAACAAATGACCTGAACAGGATAAAACGAATGACCAAGAATTACAACAGCTGAAAATATACAGGATTGAAAATCACTTTACATATGGGTTTTTTTAACTTATTTTCAGTAATCTGATGAGAAGACTGTTTGAACACAACATTGTTTTTAAAAACCCTCCAACCTGATTAACCTATCTTATGACATAGTTAATTTGTGGGTAGTTCATACCCATGTTCTCCTGCCTGGCTTGACAATGGAAAATAAACCTCAGTTTCTGGTAAATAAAAATTACTGGGTTTACATGGTTTCCAGTATTCTTTGGCTCCTCACAGTTTTGGATCATGGTTGAAAAGAGAATTTCAAGAGAGAAGCGAGTATCTGCTTTGGCCTAATGGTTTATTTTCCAGAAGAAATTTGATATAAACAGTTACTGGGTTTTCTCCATTTACTTTTTATAGTCAAAATGTTGTTGCTGGCCAACATAACAACAGAATTCAGGATTTATTGTGTTGCATAAATCTTGCAGTGACTTTCCCATTATCTCCCATCTTCATCTCATTTATGAAAACAAACAGATCTTTTAGTTCATTTCAAAGACAAGCTCTAAAGGCAACTAGAAGAAAATCTGGATTACATGAGTTGAAACTGTACGAAGAAATCAAATGAAGCTAGGGCTTTAAAATCACAATGTATATGCAAAGACCCTGGTCAATACCAGTAAAAAAGGTCCATATATGTCCAGAACATATAGAAACTAGCTTGTGATTACCTCTCATGGTGTCACAGTGCCACAAACATCCACAGCCAAGTAACAGACCTGTACTTTCTTTATGCAGTTAAATTACACAGATTATCAAACCCAACCCATCTGGCTCAGTGTAAATACATATACTAAAACACACATTAAAATACCATCAGTATAAAAAAGGGATTGTCTGGAATCCTCTAAACCCAAGGGAAAGGCCAGTCTGTCTCCCCTGCTGTCCAAAATTTGATCACAATAACCCAAAGACATGGTGCAGGCAAAGAACAGCTTCCAGTTTTCCAAAGTTCTGGGTGGGTAAGATGTCACACACTGTGTCCCCAAAGGGAGGCAGATACAGGAGCAGCCAAACCACATCCAAGAGCATTAACCTCCCCTGCTCAGACGTGTGGAACAGTTGCCCTTCCTGCTTTCGTTTGTACTTTTGTAGCATTTAAGGAGATGACATCGGTCATTCTGTCACTTTGAGAGGAAGCTCAGGTTAAATATTAAGAGAAGGGATAAAAGGTACAATAAGAAGTACAGTAGTTATTCCAATAAATCATCTCAGATACAATCCTACATGTGCCAATAATGTCATTTGTATTGAAGGAACTCCAAGTACGTCTGTCATTAAAGCATTGTGCAATTGCAGCACTCAAAGATGTCGAAATCTACATTCTATGGCAGTGGCAGCAATTTCAGAGCCTTGTGCCAAATTGTGATTTATCACAGTTCACTGGGTAGTTTGATAGTAACACAGGAAAATAGCTTGGCACACAAAAACCATATGATCAATTAAGAATGCCATCAAGCCCCCCAACAGTGTAACCTTCTAGTAGCATGAATACCAAAGAGCTCATGTTCTCATCTGAGATTATTCACATTAAAAGGAAACACAAATTGCTGCCTATTCAGACACGTCAGAGCTGCATTTCTACCTCATCACATTTTGGGGGTGGAGAAGCAGCAGAGGCACAGCAGGTTCTCTGTGTACTGCACATACTGGTCAGGCTTATAAAATCCACTCACCATCCCTCCACCTGCAAATCAAGGCAAACACATTTTTGTGCTACAACTGATCAATCCTCACTGATCAGATCCTGCTGCTGCCTGCAAACCTCATGGCACTAAGGGCAAGTTCATACAACTCTGCCTGTCTGGGGGATGCCTGACAAAAGTCTGTCTGCTACAAAATTCTCATGCAATCTCAAACACGCAACTGCCTTTTTTGCACAGAACAGCATCTTACTAGAAAGTATAAAACCATGAAAGGCCTAAGTACTTAATAAATAAATGCACAGAGTGGTTTTATTTTAGTTTTGTATTATTTCCAAGATGACAGAGCTCCAAAAGACTTCTCTGACTTTATGTAATTCCCCCACAATTGTCTGTAATTGCCCCAAGTATTTCGCCTTCTTCCCATAAACTGCACCATGAGTCTTAGAAGATGACTTTGTCCAAATAGCTATCACTCTACTTGCCAATAAATGATCAATAGCTAATTCATTACCAGCTCTCAAAGGACCTTGGAAATGTGCCTTACCCAAGAAGTAAAACAGAATTGATTCGCTCTGCCCTAAGTGATCTAACAGGAGGAGACGCTTCAAAAGCCAGAGGTGATGCCCATTTATCAGGATTAAAAATATTTAGCACCTTGCCTCAAACTTCAGCAAGGATCTGATCCCCTTGTGTACAGAGGTGATGTACAACCCACTGCTAACAACAATCCTGAGAGGAAATGTGCTTTGGTGCATCTTCAAGCTATCCATACTATAAGCTCCAGAAGATATATCCTGGTGTTTCTGTGGTATTGCAGGTGATCACGACATGAAAAAAGTTGGTTTTTAATTTAGAAGCCATTAGAAAGCTAAATGAATCATTTAGAATGAAGTCCTGTGAGTACTAAGAGCACTGTGATTTGGAATAGTAAAAGCACTACTGGAAGCCAATGGACAAAGAGGAACAGTGGAACCAAACCCAGGAGGCTTTAGCTTGGTAACAGAGCCTCACCAGAACACATACAAATACACCAAAATACAGAGGAACTTGGTTCTCTAAGAAGTCACCCACACTCTTAATAGAGTTGTTCGCATTATTTTTTGCATGTAAACAGATTTTTTTCTGTATTTATATTAACATGTAACATTATTATTATTATACTTAACAAATAGCTAAATTCATCAGCCAATGATATGAAGTACTATTCAGCTCACTTCAGGACTCACCTAAATTTTCAGTGACTCCAAATACATCCATTCAGTCAGGTTTAGAAATCAGTATTTTATTCCTATTCTGATGGTACTATAATACAGTTTGCAGCAATTCAGAATATGCATTTAAAATCCTAGCAAAGCCCTTCAAACGAAATATGTAAGAATGTTTCAAAGCCATCTGAAACTGGAGCCATGAACAGAAATATAATTCCACACCATTTATTAAAAGAAATGAGGTACTTACCCAATGTCTCAGACTCAAAATTGATGAGAAATTTCAAATTAAAATACTTGGTCAAGAGTTTTTCAGAATGATGCATTTTATGTTAGAGTAGTTAATTTTTTCTTACACAGTTCTATTCAAAAACTGCATGTTGAGAGGCTTCATGCAAATTTCTAACAATTGATTAACTAATGGTCCAACCATAAAGGAATCAAAATTGAACACTACAGCAGCTAATAAAAGACCAAAAAGCTTAAAATACTTCTTGCTACCCATGACTGGTGTAGACCCTATGATAGTCAGAAGACAAAATAAACACTGTATTGATAATTGTGTTAATAATTCACCTGTCTGTACATAAGAGGTCAGTCTCACTCAGGGTTAGACAAGGTTTGCCATGTTTCTCTAGTAAAATATTAATTACTGAAAAAGGGTATTATTATTATTAAAGAGTGCTTTAAACATGCAATGCACATTAAATAATACACAATATCTCAAAGAATTACCAAGAACTATTGCTGCAGTAACCTCAGCCTTTACTGCAAGAAGCGGACTTAGGTGCAAAGGTGAGTGAGGGAAAAGAGACCCAAACACAAACCAAAGTTTAACTGCATGTCCTTCACCCATTTGTGTGAATCTTCCACGCAGCAGATGGTAGAAAACCACACGTGTTCTAAAACTACAGAGGTGACAAAGTGATTTGTCAACACCTGAGGGATTTTAAAACATTAAAAAATTAAATGGCTTCAGTGTTGTTTCCAGCAGTTGTTTAGGACTGACATCATCCTAACAGCACGTGAAAAGAAACGCAAACATTTTCAGTTTAAGTTTTTGCTTTTTCTTTCAAGAAGTCACTGAAAGGGTCTTTGCCATTTCTAGCCCTTGACTCAGCTTCCTGATTTGTCCAGCAGCTGGAAGGATGTCAGCCCAAGGGTACGAGAAAGGAAGTGGTAAAACAATACACTCCCAGCCCTGGCCCCCGCACGTGCACAGAGAGAATGGATTTTGGGCCCACCATAGACAACTGGATGTGGCATGTAAATAAAACCTGCATTAAATGAGGACAAGAAAATTGCTCAGCAGAAGAAACAGAGCTGTTCCTTCAGCAGCTTCCTCCTCTGTGCTCCTGTCCCCACCACTATCGTCCCACAATTTCAGATGGTGTGCGATTAGGCAGTAACCGCCTCTTAATGCTCATGATGAGAGGTGTGAGCTGCAGCCAACCAACATTCCATTCCTGCTGCCCAGCTGGGGCACTTGCAGAGCCACCAGATCCAAGAAGGGCTTCAGAAATGCTGATTAAATCTGTGCCAACACAAATGCTGCAACATGAAGTAAGGAAAGTAGCACGTGTTCCCATACAAAAACACATCTGAAAGGAACGAGCAGCTACTTTGGGAGGCTGCTGTTACCACAGTGAAGCCACAAGGAGAGGACAGAGGGGTTTTACTACTTAAGGGCTTTTCAAAAAAATATGCACAGGAGTCACTTGGTCAAAAAACAAACTTGCCAAAAATCTCAGGACATGAAAGATACAAAATAAAGATTCTACCCCAGCTAGTCTTATGCAGGTTGAATACCTGAAGCTGAAAGGCTCTTTCTGAACTTCTTTCCTATGTTCCCTTTTCCCCACAGAAGTTAATACAAATTAAAAAGTAAATAATTCAGATGCACAACATGAAATTGTTGCTAGAAAAGCTTCAGCAGCGCATGAGGTGGTTGTAGAAATTTGAGTTTTCCTGTCCTCAAGAAACTGCCCTATTTGAAAAGAAATTTCTCATGATAAATGTATCATTCACAGCCCATTTATAATGCTTTAGCACCTATGACCAAGAATTGAAAAAACAAAGGCAAGTTTTTTTCTCCAAGTACTGGATTTAGTCTTTTTTTAGTGTAACCAAAAGCCTGCAACACCTGCAACACCCAAAGAAGTCTTTGTTAATGGCAACTAACTACCAAGATCTCATCTCAAAATATTTTTCAAACACACAGCCCCGAGAGCACAGAATGACAGTGTGAAAAAAAATATTGATACAATTCCAGTACAGACAATGCGTAATAGAAATAAACAACAGCACTTCATTCTCACATATATGCGTGCTTAGTTCACAAGAGCTTAGTGGACACTAAAACAAAGAATATTCCTGTGTAATGGAGGGGGGAGCACAAGGGTCTTAAGACATCCCTGGGGACAGAGCTACTGCCTCTGACTGAAACTGAGGAGGTTTTAAGCCAAAGGACCAGAAAGGGGAGGTGGTAGCACCGTCCCTCTCAGCATCAGTGAGAGATCTTAGAAGCAACAGTTGCCTTGTTTATATGCCAGTAACAAAAATTCAGTTGGAGCTGAAGGGATATGTTCGTTTAGTACCAACAAAAAAGCTTCCTTCAGATCTCAGTGCCTTGCAAAACGCAGAACTTTTACTCTGATCTAGCAAAACACAGTGCCTGGCCCAGACTGCAACAGCTTTACTTCACCCAGACATAAATTTCCCCTGTGGCTCCAATGTCTGAGCTGCGGGAGAACAGACCCTGTGTGTCCCCACAGCCCCGTGTAACCTACTGAAGCACATTTACAGAAAACGCGCTCCGCATTTTGGGAGGATTTTCCATGCTGCTATATGTTAAAGTTGGATATTTAGACTTCCTACAGCACATCACAGGATTCACCAGTAAGCCCAGAACAAACTGCTGGAATTCTGGGAAAGAAGAACAAGAAACTCGTAAAACTCCAATTATGCTTTCCATAACTCATCTTACTCAAGTGAGCATGAAGAGAGCAGCGCCTCAGTATCACACAGCTGACAAGTCATTAATGCACAGAAGCAGCAGTGGAGAGTTGAACAGTGGGTGGCTTTCGAAATTAGCTGCCAAGTGGATTTGACAGGTGTAAAGCCCAGCTGCTCCTCCCGCCATCACAAGAAAAACACCGAGCAGTGGCTTCTGGATGGAATTCTGGCACAGCTTTCTGCATTCTGGACAGCCCCCATTGGGATGGAGGACAAGTACCACGCTGACATCCTGCTCTCACTGTACACACTCTCAACAGGTACAGGGTCAGGAAATACTTATTTTAAGTGTTTTCAGTGTATAGAGAAAAATATTCCATTTGTGTATATACACAACCTATAAATCCCCACCCACACATATATAAATCTATACATTTTATTGATGTGCGTAAGTCATAATTTATATACATGGCAACAAATCGACTGTGAGTGATGAGCCTGATGGAGATACACAAAAGATACTGCAGGCATTCAGTCATCCTCCAAAGCCCAGGCTCTCCACATTGAATTTCCAAAGTGCTGTGCCGAAAGAAGCAGCTGCATTCATCAGCCTATATTCTGCTCACAATTGTATCACTCAAGTTGAGCTGATCTTTCTAATTCACTGAAAAAGTGCAGATGAGCTAGAGATCTAGAAAGCAATCTGTTTTCTTCAACACATGTGAAAATTTTCTTCTCATAAACGCTACTGAAAGAAGAAAATCAAACACTTAGGACTTTCCAGTCAATTCCAGAGGAGGCAGCACAGCACCTGGCTTTTGTTCCTGAAGAGGCTGTGCAGCAGGGTCACACTGAAGCTGAGTGTGAGTGCAGTTTGGATACACCCACACAACCTCCAGTCTCACTGACTGGGGTACCAACAGCAGTATAACCAGATACCGAACCCACCAGCAACACTTATAAAAATCAATATTCAAGCAGTTATCCTGCACTGAGATCCCTCCAGCCGTGGCTTCAACTGCTCTGCTTCCAGTGCCAAATTCGAATATGGAACCTCAAGAAACTTTATGGCTGCCTTTTAAAGAAAGACACGTAAATCATTACCAGCATTTCACTGCTATCTGACTTCTGAACAGGTGCAAGAGACAGAGGCACACAACTGGGAGCACTGCTCAGTTACACCTGGAGGATATTTTTTTTTAACTGAGACAATCCTTGGAGAACAAGGAGAAATGATTTACCAGCAGGAAAGAACCTGAAGTACAGAGACATCAAGGATACTGTGACACACTAAAGCAGCTTTCTCCAGAGGAGCTGCCAAAATGGCAACTCCCAGGCCATTTACTGTTATTTTAAGGTTCAGGTCTAGAAAACACTCCATTCTGTTTGGAACTCTGTGGCTTCTGTAAATGAATTTGACATTAAAAACTATTCTTAGCATAGTACTTAACTACAAGAAATACGTATTTCATTTATCTTATATATGGAAGCATGCTTTTACAAAACTAAATCCTTTCAGACAAAGAATGGTCTTCACTCCTTACAAGTTTTAACTGAGAGAAAGTAAAAAGTAGGTCTGCCATTAGCCAATACCTCAAGACAAAAAACTTTAGAGCCAACAATGCAGTAGTGCGAAGTGCACACATCCAACACAGCACTGCAGGGAGGCTTTCCACACCCTCACACATGTCCAGAGTGAGAAGCCATAGGACAACACCCACATTTCACAACAGACCATCTGGGAAAGCAGATCCCAGTTTATTGCTCCCCATTTGGGGCATGTCCTGGGAAGGTAATGGCCTCTCCTTAGAAGGCTGCATGGAGAGCAGTGACTCCCAGTGAGCAGCAGTTCAAAAAAAGCAAGTGCCAAAGTACACAGGCAGGATGTGGTACTGCCTGAGACACTGATGTTCTGTGGGAATATTACAGCAACCTACTCTCCAGCAAAGTAATCTTTGAACCATCTCCAAGTGCTGTTTCTGCATGTTGCTGTCTTTCACAATGCAGCAAAAATCGGGTCATTTATGCTCTGCTGAGTCAGTTACTTAAATTTTCTCTTCCCCAAGCGCTAAAGTTTTCCAAGAAGCTGACAGCTTCCAAGCATTTTCTCCTCTGTTGCATATATTTCATCTTTACCCCATATTAGCAAGGTACACAAGCACTAGCATTTTGATGCAGGGAAATAGAGAAGCTGAAAAAGCCACTATTAGTTTTTGATTGTTTTCCCTGGAAGCTACAGCACTTCTTCCCCTCAAATTGGAAATACATATCCTCAAAATTCTGACTTGTTTTTAGGACTCGGGAGACCAAGTCTTCTCTCTGCCTTAATTTCCATATAAACAGTAATCCTTTGTGAATTTATTTCTTTTTACTGCTAAGTATTTTGAGTGTCTGCTGAGGATTTAATCACAGTATCTGGCAGTGTATATCTCTATTTTTCATTGTGCAGAGAGAGAACAAGCTGCAATGAAGTAACTGAATATGCAGGGGAAACATCAGCAGTATCTACAGAAGCCCCTGACTTTGACAGGGATCAATCTGATCCACAGGACCAATATAAAAAGAGAAAGTTACTCTAAAATTTAGAGTAAGAAAATAAAGAAGAAAATAAATCCTTGAGAGAGTGAAAAAGTGGTACTGCATCACAGTATAAACAGGAATAACAAGGGACCTGTTCTACTTTCCATTATCATGCCAGAAATAAAGAACTTGATTTGTCTCAAGAATCTCTGGAAGCCCTGTAGAAGCTGATTGTCCAATCTGTACACTTTCTTCTTTAATCATGACACAAATGCCAATAAACTGGCACTTTGTCAGTATTTGGTTTATAATCCAGCTGAAACAGAATGAAGTCGAGCAAAAGGACAGCTGGGACAGAGGGGCAGGGAGGGAGGAGGGAAAAGGCTACGTAAGGTTAGAGGACAGTTCTTATCTTCCACGTGCCCATGAACACTTCCACTCTTACCCTTCCCCACCAAGTGCCCACCACACAGTCAGCACACGAACACATGGGCTCATTCACGTCTAACCAGAGCAAACACACCCACTGCCACCCAGAACAAACCTCATCTCATCCTCCTGCAGGACGATTTCCTCATTAGCATGATGGTCAGAGTGAAGGCCCACAGTCCCACATGCACCACTGGCCACTGTAAATCAGCTCCAGATTGTCACAATGGAAAAGGTTAGTCATTGCCAACCAAGATCCACTCTTTGTCCCTGGTTTTGCTGTAAGTCTGGCTAAAGCTCTATATTCTTGCAGAGCCCTGGACAGAGTCCCAGGAAAGACTGTTCTCAAGCCACTGTTTTAGCAATGACTTCACTTGTTCCAAGAAAGAGACAAGCAAACAGACACTTGGGGTTTTTTTACTGGGGCGAGGGGCAGATTGAGTTGCCTCTACAGCCTACCTACCTTAGGAGGTATGGTCAGGATTTCCTCATGAAAACGTATTTTAGCTTTTATCTACATATTTCTCAGAAACACACACTGGCAGATGAAGCAGTTCTTGCTGTATGCCAGGGCAAATCTGTTGGTTTGACAAGGCGAGTACTGAAGAGCTACTGAAGCACTGCCTTCATATTCAAAGCAACAAACATTGCGTATGGCTTCTTCTGATTTATTATATAGGGATTCGTACTGAACTCACAAGCAGCACTGGTTTGTTCACAGGTATAACGACAGGCAACACATACTTGACAAAACAAGCCATACCCAGTAGAACACACAACACACCCTGAGCCATCACCTTCCTGGGCACCCAGCTCTGCCCTGCCATATCATACTAAGTCAGGCTGTTTCTTCCTCTGGCATTTACATGGTACAAGACCAGCAGTTTCTTCCAAAAGGAAACAGCCAAAAAAACAGACTACTTTTCCTTCTCTGCTCTACAATTGTCTCTTCCTTACTTGTTGCAGAAGTTTCTCATGTGCACCCCATTCAATGCACTCACTTTTTGTTATTTCTAATTCCAAACCTTTCCTTTCCAACCTCTCGTGCTCTCCTAGCTCCTTTACCTAGAAGTACAAACTTGCCATAATCTATCCATCTTAAACTCCTTTAATCATGACTGTGTTTTCCATTATTCTTCTTTCTTATTCTCTTTTCAAGATGATAGAACATGCTCTTTAAAATGTCTGTCTTTTATTTCTATCTGTAGACCCCCAACAATAAATTTTCACTTCAACACATCATTCAAGTTTCCACAACCCTCTTCACAAACAAAATTATTATGAAACAGACACTCAGTCCACACCTTCCTGTGCCTAAAAGTGAACTGCTATGTTTCTACCATGGTGTCCTCTCCTGGTTAGTCTATCACCTTAAAAACTTTCCTTTCATATTATTCTATTATTCTCTAATATGCCTCTAGCTGCTTCTGTCCTTTGTCCTCTCTTTTTCTCCCTCTACATTCCCATTTCTAGATATTTTAACATGCAATTAGAGAGACAGTAATTAAATCCAAACTGACAGCTCACAGAAGCATTCTGTTCTGTCCACATGAAAACCTTGGCTCCAGTTTGTCACCCTGCCCACGCAAGTACTTCCATCTCCCCTCTTGGCTGAAGGGACATCACTATATTCCTAAGGCTTCAGACTGAATTATATCATGGGCATGATTTTATCCCTGATCTCTAACATCCTAGTACCCAAAATATTTTTATGTCAGGGAGATTAATTTACTCACCCTAAAATACAACTACTCTTTATCCACCTACAGGTCACAGATTTTCATTCATCACCTCAACTGCTTCAAAGTTGTTCCTAAGAAATTCAAAAAACAATTTTGCCTCATTTTTAAAGCACTGATGATTCCCTGAGCCCATGACTGAGTCGAGCACTCACCTCTTTGTACTTTTGTGACATGCACCCCTCTTGTTTTCCAACTTAAGCTGATGCCCTCAATTCCAGCACCTTATCTTGGCTACTTTTCTTAATCCCTTGATGTGGAAAGAGACACCACTCACCTTCCACCACCTACACTTCTTAAGTTTTCAAATACATACTGTCATTTTTCCCTGGCTAACCCTTTGGCCAGGAAGTTTTGCCCTGCACTGACATTTGTAAAGCATCTCCATCAGCTGAGGAAAGCACCATGAGAGAAACTGGATTCAGTGGATAACCTCCCCCTCTTCTGATACTGAGATTCTAAACAAGGAGAAGGAGGCAGTACTTCCATTTCCTCCCTTTCTCAGCGTGACTGAAGAGACTAAAAACTTAAAGCACAGTTACAAAAGGTCAATTGATTCTGTGCGTTCAGGAACAGCTACACATCAAGCATTCAGGCTTCTTAAAATAGCAACAACATTTGTGGCCAACTTGCACTCTAGACATTTCATATATAAAGTGGAGAACACATCGTATCACAGAATTGCATGAGGGACTGATTAGGCTGGTCACTGCCCATGAGAGCCCTCCAGGAATTGCAGGCCTTGCCTTCTGATCAGGCTGGAATACTACACAAATTCAGAGCACATTAATCAGAGAAGAGATGGACAGAAGGTGACAAAACCCACCTAAATAAACAAGCACTTTTCAGTAACTCCATTAAAGGCAAAGATCCAGCAGAACTATTATGTAAAATATACTTAAATATTGCTTTTTGTATTTATGTTAGCATCCACAATAAAGTGTGCCAGAATCTTTATTTTGGTATAAGTTTTTTCCACGTACTTCCCATGCATGGAAAATCTTGAGACTTTACCTTTAAGAAATACAGCAAGATTTAGCTTTTCCAAAATGTGTGCATTATCATATCCACACTCAGGATTTCATTAGAAAGTGCAAATACTCCTACCGTGTTCGGCAAATCAATTCTTTTACCACCTTTTTCATGCTCTTCCATTTTTAATAAGTCTTGTTTTGGAAAACAAAACAAAACAAATTCCAACGAACAAGAGACAGCACAAAAACTTTCACAGCTCATCCACTCCACTCCACCAGAGCGTTCAGATGGTCTGGCAACAAAAGCCAAGAGCTGCCTGGCAATTGGAGCACCCTCACTGTTCCCCAGGGCATGGTGTGCTCAGAGGAGCTCCTGATACAGAGCAGAACCTTGGGAGGTCTCTGTGGAAGGAATCTGCTCTAACTGGAGTTAATATCCTGTATCTGCACTTTCCCTCAAATAGAGTTTTTCTGAAATGGGTGAGTAGAGGGTTAGACTCAGAAAACAACTGATAGGACATCTGTAGCCAGGCCAAATACAGATGCTGAGAACTTGTCATCTTTAACATCTGCAAATTGTGACCCAGGAAGCTATTTGAGCCTCACTTCAGACTACATGATTTCGATTTTTTAATTGTAAGAGCAGGAGGCTGATCTC
Source organism: Pitta sordida (assembly GCA_013390025.1). NCBI lineage: Eukaryota > Metazoa > Chordata > Aves > Passeriformes > Pittidae > Pitta > Pitta sordida. The sequence continues at coordinate 524,043 of WEKX01027485.1, forward strand.
TTGTAAATTTTCCTTCTCATGCCTATCAGCTGCCTCAAGAACGTCAACACTAAAAAAAAAAACCAGGCGAGATGGAAGAAAAAACATGCCTCTGCCTTCTGCTGGTCCAACACAAGTTTGATAAAAGTGTCAAAGGTCCAAATAAAATGCTTTCACACATTAGCAAATAAAGACATCCTTATAACTTGAGGACAGGACCAGCAGCCAGACTAGAAATACACCCCTTCTAAACCCAAGAAGGATCTCTATCCTAGAAGTCAAGACTAAAAGCATGTAAAATAGCTGAGTACTTGGATGTCAAGTTCATGTTGCTAAGAGATTTTAAAACACTCATCTCAATCCAGGAGAGATGGAGAGCTTCAAAGAGCAGATGATATGACTGCCTGAAACTGAAAATTCTTGCTCAAGGATATACCAACATGAAAAAGACAACTTGCCTGGACAAGCAAACATTTGGATAAGCCTGTACATCCCGAAAGTTAGCCTGCTTCACTTGGGTACATCAGCACAACCAGACAAGCTGAGTCAGGTAGGAATAGTCACTTGAAAAGGTGAGTCCTTCCTAAAGCTATGGCTTTCTTGACCAGATTTCTTCATGACCTTCAGCATGACTGTTCCAAACACAGCTCCAGGAAAAATAACCACACGACAGCATTTCAAGAAGTCCATCAAGTGCTCAGAGATGAGAGTAAGAAGGGTATAATGAAAGGAAGCAGATACAGCAAAAGCCAGAGGGAAAAAATACCATCATCTAAATTCATTATGACCAAAAATTGCTAAAAACCCAAGGCTGAAGTTCCAGATATTAAGCTTAGTATCAAGTATATCTAAGACTTCCCTTCACCACTTTGACAAATTTGTTGGAGCTCCCTGTCACCTGCCATCTGTGAGAAATCTTCCCCAGATCTCTACATTGCTGAGCTATCCAATATAGTAGGTTCCCAAAATCTCAGCTCTGTCTGGTTCTTCTGAAGACTGTGACAGCATTACTGGTTTCTTTGGATAAAAAAGGAATATACGTTTATTGCTTACTAGACTACCTCATCAGAGCCTTGGTATCCATCAGGTCTATCCAAAGGCACGCCACAAACACACACAACCTCCCAGTTACCTCAACAGCTGTGATGGTTGGGCAGCAATCCAGAAAGGAGAAGAGTCGTAAATACCCCCTCATAAAACAGGCAAACAATTACCACTTACTTCATTAACCTTTTCTCATCTTTCTCAACTCTGACCCGAATTTCAGATACCCTCAGCTCCCACAAAGAAGGTACACGCTTAAGGGTCTGTTTTTCACCTTAGTTTCAACCCTTTCCAGAGCAGTAAGATGTGTTACTGAGTCTATATTTGTAAGATGCTGTGACTATGTAAAGTGACATGAGCTCTGTTATGTCGCTCAGAGACCAGTTTTACAGTGCTCTAAGTCGACTCACAAAGGAAGATGAATGACTGATATCACATCACTCAATCCCTCCAACACAAACATGCTTTACTAGTATTATCTTTTTCTCACCCTCCTCCCACTCCATGTTCACCACTTTCCACCACCACTTGAATAACTCATATGTAGTTTCCTAAGGACGGAATCAAATATGTTAACACGGTTTATAAATGCAATTGCTCAAGTATCTTACCAATGCAGGCCATTGAATTTGTTTGATCTTTGATCCCTGAGTCTGGCTTGGGTCCTTTCTTTTCGCCCAGACCAGCTGGTACTCCACCAAGAAGGTTGCAAAATCTTCATAAACTTTAACCCACTCTCGTTTTTCCCATTCAAGGTCATCAAATTCCACATACACCTGGGGAAATTTAAGAAAGGAAAGAACATATATTATTGCACGTACACAGCACGTGTGCATCTATATGCACTTTTGAAAGCATATGTTTAAAAATTTAGTGCATCACAAAAGACATTTTTCTTGGCAGTGCATTTGTGCTAAAGAGGAAAGTTAGACTTGCTAAAGCATCACTGCTAACCCTGGGTATCTTCTCACATGAATCAAATAAAATACATGAAGTATTTACTGGTAGCATTTAAGTAATCCATACAGCTATTTACCTTCCAGTAAGTCTTACGAGTACTTGTCATCTCAGTTCAAATACATTCCATGCAATAATGATGCCTCACAATTTCCCACACCCTTTGTATTTCTGAATTCTAGCATAGCTGCATGGGTTCTTGCATTTAGACTGGCAGAAAACCTCTTTCTTACAAACCAATCAATGAAACAGTTTTAAGGGAGGGAGGGGGGAGGAAAAAAAGCCACTTGGAACATCTCCAGAAAGGACATCCTGAGCTACAGACTCTGCTACGACAAGCAAGCCCAACACACAGCACCTACAGAAACAGCTCCGTTTCTTGGCACTTCTGTCCTCCTGGAATCCCATAAAGAAAACAAACAAACAAAACCAACGCACCCAAAGAAAACCAAAACCCAAACTAACCAAACAACCAGAATCACTTTTTCTTTCCAGCCAAATTAATTTGGACCCAGTTTGCAACTATTTCATCTTGTGCTATACTCATCCCTCCTCAACACATTCCTAGAGAACCACCACACCTTGTCTCCCCTCAGCTAAATATGTATATTAAACTCTTTGTCTCCTCTTGTGAAGAGGGACCTCAGAGCTCTCTGAAAGCCACCTACATTACCAAACAACTATTCAACATCTCAAAATCACAGAATTTAATTTAATTTTTTTAAAAAACCATAGTAAGTTGTTCTCTTTTCCAAATTATGAGAAATTTCATAATAAAAACCAGCTGGCAATTTAGTCAAAGTCACTGCTTGTCAATGGGGAACTGGAGAAGATGCTTTCCTACCCTCCTGAATTTCAGCTCTCTGCCACACCCAAGGCAACTTCTCAAACTGGAGTTTCTTCCTCTATCTGCTTCTGAGAACTTAAAATCACTGCCACAGAAATATTCTTCTCTTTTAACTCTGGTTTATTTTAGGCCTACAACATATTTCCTTGTCTAGACTTTCTGTCTCACACTTTCCAAACGTGTACTACATAGTGCTCCTTCTCATCCTGCCCTTCTCCCTTCTGAGTACACAATTTAAATTTGCACCAAGCCACTTCTCACTCCTGTATCAAAATTCATAATCCCAGTTTTCCCCCCACAAGTACTTTTAACCCGTATTATTCCCATTCCTTTCCTACATAATCCTCTCCCTTGCCCTTCCCTCTTTAAAACATCAGATCAAGAAGACAGATACATCTACCTTAGACAAATATAAGGGATATATCTCTCTCTTAAATACCGTCAGCCCTCTTCCACTTCGCCACCCCCCATACTGTGGCTTCCCATCTTCATGGTGATTTTTCAGCAATTAAAGAGGCCCGTTTCGCAACTGCACCTCCACAGCCTGGCACGCATGAATATTCAAATTAGGCAATCATGAATATTCAAATCAACCACCAAGACATGCCACACAGACCATGGGTGCACTGCTCTGCCCACACCATGCCTGCCCCAAGGCAGGTGAGGCACAGCTCCACCGGAGCCAAGCCAGGCATGCACCACTCCCACGGTGTCTTGGCTTCACTCGAGCGTGAGCCACCCCCTACTCAGCTCCAGCACGAGCCAGCCCCACTCCGCTCGAGCACACGCCACTCCCACGGTGGCTTGGCTCCGCTCCAGTGCCAGTCGCCCTCCGCTCCGAGCGAAGAGGCTGTGTGCAGTTATGAAACATTTACACACTCTCAGGTTAGAAGTGGTGTCCGAGACCTTCTCAGGGTAGATGTCTACCCTGAGTATGGAGAGACAAGGTCTACCCAACCAGGACAGCACCGCGCGTGACTGCCCACACCAGTGTCTCCAGCGGAGCAGAAAAGGGGTTTGTCCCGGCCTGGGGTGGCCGTGGGTGCTGGGGAGCACCGACACAAACACCAACACACAGCAGGGCAGTGCCAAAACAGCGCTGGAGTGCCACGTGAGGGTGTGGGGTAAATTTGCATATTAATGAGGTGCCACTGTACACAGACAGAGGGCTTTGCAGGTAGGGGTCAAGACCCACGGTACTGTGGTATTGGAGGGTCGAGTGTATACATATGTAACGTCAAATATAACCAGCTCACTGGGTCAAGGCAGACCAGCACAGCTGTCCGTAAGAAATACTGTTCTTCATCTCCCTTGGGCAAAGCTTTTCTTCTGGATTAACCTCTTCAACAACTGGAATTTCTGCCATTTGCCTGCTGCCACGCCTCTCACATTTCCATTACCCTGACTGATCCAGCCATCCTTATCTCTGCATCACCACCTTAATCAACTCTTTTATCATTTATCACTTCATCCACTGAAACTATCAGCAAACTACTGCTACTGTTTGTGGTGGTGTTAAAATCCGCCTTCTAGGAACAGCTCGTATCTAAAATTATGCTCTCAGCTGTTCATTATTACAGCTATCACCTGTTATTCCAACAAAGCAAATGGAAAACAGCAGCAAACACTCAAAACTAAAAATTGGAAATTGACCCCATTGACCCCCTTCACTGAAAAGCATTTTTTAATAACTTGGTTTCTGTAAGTTAATTATAAAATACATACTCAAGTTGCTGAGTAATAATTTCTTAATCAAAACAAATGTAACAGTAAACAGAGTAATGCTTTAAAGCACAGGCAGGACAGCACATCATATCTCAAATATTCTTGTAGTTGCAGCTACTTTGAACCCTTCTGGAGACACATTTATTGCTAAATTTTGTCATCTGATCAATTGTAAAGACAACCTTCAGTGACAGTACAGTCAAAAAGCATTCTCTCAGGTCATATTCCTCCTGGCCTCTCCTACCACAAATTCCACTCAATTTCTCTGAACTGGTCAAATAATTTTATTTTAGTACCTGGAAAGACACTTCACTTGGGTAATCCATAAGGAGGTGTAAGAGGTTAAACACCAGACTTCACATAGCAGTGGATTTCAAAAAAACAGGAGGCAAGGGAAATCAAGTAAATAAACATTTTTTAAATAACACAGATAAGTCTAGAGGAGGTTTAGCAGTTTAGAAACAGCCACACGAAAACATACTGTATCTTCTGGACACTGGCCAAAGCTTGTGGATAACTGTGACACAATCTAGTGTTTGTGTGCAAGTTCTGCACCCCAAATAAACCGAAACGCGGTGCAACGCCAGTGGGAGTTACAGCCGAGCTATCTGCAGAGTCCCTGGCACTGTATAATTAGATCTTCAAAGGAGCAGTTCCAAGAAAAGTGGAGAATGGAGCGTGGCTCGGAGCCAGTCTGCCATTGCCCAGGGCACCATATTCTGCCTCTAGTACAACACACACACCCTTACTTGGGAATTACTCCTGCCAGCTTCCACCACCATCAGGTCTCGGTGCCAAGGCTATTAACCATCTTCTGCCTTTTTAAAGTTCATTTTTGAAAGGCAGAAGCAACACTGACAAATGCAGAGCCCAGTCATTGCCCATTCTCTGCTTTGTTAGGAAATTAATTTTTCTAAGGCAACAGCAGAGCCCCTGAAGAACACAGGCTTCCCCTTTCCCTGCACACTGACCTACCACACAGAGATCCCGAGCAGCACAATTTATCAAAGGGAGTAAAAAGGGGAGAGGACGAGGAAAGGAAGCAATCCAGCAACCTACGCCAACAAAATGAAGTGCAGAGCCAAAGTTAGACCCTCTAAGGAGTGCAAAGGCTGAAAATACTTAATCTTTTTTGCTTCACTGACAGAACTGTGCACAGCAAGAAACTCTACATTTACCTCCCTAAGAACGAATGTTGGTTTTAAGATTTTTCAGCCAAAATTTGCTTCCTTGCCTTGTCAGCTCTTTGTGAATAGACATTGTATGCCTGTGTTCCCAGAGTGGCTGAAGTCTCCTCACCACGTATGCATTCACTGGCATAAAAGAGCAACTCCCACTGGGATGATATTATATTTATAATTGGCATTAATGTGCTAATTTTGTAACTCACTGCTATTTTCCAACAGGAAGCAGCATAAGCTTTTAGCATGCTTTTCCAAGGAAAGCAGGACAACAAAATTATTTCCAATGGAGTCAGCCAAACAATTGCAACAAAATATTGCTGTTTCAAAGCCTAAACACAACAATCACGGTGAAATTCCCTACGTGGTGCACATTGACCCAGAGTTTTCCAGTCACTTCTGCTCCAAATAAATAAGGCTGACCAAACAAATTCTGAAACACTATAAAAGTGTCAGGAAAGCGATGCTGACTTCCAGCAAATTTCACTTAAAACACAAAAAAGCACAGTCCAGTTTCTTAAAATGGTGAAATAGCAACCAAAGAGAGCAGCAGTTTAATAAAGGGCTTGCAGTGCTGCTCTTCGAGACCAAAATTTCCTCAGTCTTTCACATTCAGCAGTTGACAGTGCTCTACATCAAAAAGAATTAATAAAGAACTTTAGAATGTATTGGCATTGCACTGAAATAATGGGAATAGATTTGTCTTAAACTACCAAATATTTTCGGTTTAAAAGATGGGCTTAAGTGCCTCCATGTATTCCCCAAAATAGCCAACTTTTTACTGCGAATCAGACCTGTTCATTCACTCATATTTGCAATCAAGTAAGTATTTAGATTTGGCAAAGAAATACTAAACATATCATGTATTTTTTATCAGGGTTGAGTAGATACCCTCAATGCCAAAGCAAGACCTGAAAATGTCCTTGACAAAACTTATGTTCCACCATGTAAAGAACTTAACAGCTTGTCTCCGAAAAGCAAGAGCCCTGCCTCTAACTCTCAAGCACTACAAATAAAACTAGAATCAGATACATATTCTACAGGAAAGAACACTGAAAGGCCATTAAACCATGGAACAAATAAGAAGCGTCAGTCATTTTATACTATTTTTTGCTAGTTCAGCAAAACATGAAACTGTTTGGTCAAATGTTCAGATCTGCCTACCTGTTTTGGTTACTGTGGAGTCTGCAAGGACTAACAAAAATTTCATGACACAAAACTTCAGTTCCATTAAATGAGAAGAGCGAGTCCTGCTACTTTCAGATGAGTTGTGGAATTCAAAAGGACAACTCCTCAAAGATTAAAGCCCATTTGACATAACCTACTACCAGAAAACATCATACAGATAATTCTGAAAAATTATATTCTCTGTTTAGTCAGAAGAAAATTGAACAGGTATAATAGCCTGGAAGTAGACCTCAGTTGTAACCTGGGAAGTTGTACAAAAGAAGAGACTAATTCATTATCTGCAGGGTATTAAATCTCTGTTTCCTCAGGATTCACAACTGCTTGGAAATCTCTTTTTTGTGGCACAGAACAGTTCTGGGTCTGTCCAGCAGGAAAAGACCAACACTTACTTCTGAACCATTGAAAGACCTCAACTAACAGCATCAGCTACAGCTCCTCTGAAATGCAGAGGCAAGTCCTCCAAAAACACTGCTCTCATTCCTGAGAGCAGAATAAAACCTGCAGCCTCAGGATCATCTGCTCAAAATGTATGAACTGTAAGAAGGAGCCGTGTCCTTGCTGGAGACACAGTGACAGACAGGCTCAAGCTGAGCCCACACTGTCGCTGCCAACGCTGCTCATGACACTTGGAGAAGGCAGAGCAAGGAGACAGCCCTGCTCTCCCAACAGGCTCCTGGGGAAACCAGAGGTTCACACTCACTGGGAGACACGGCAGATACAAACCATGTGCAGGAGGGAGCAGGACCAGATGGAGCAAATACACGCCCCAATAAACATGGATTACATGGATTTTCCAGGTAGCTTCCTTATATCAAGCTTTAAATCACGAAAACCCTACAGAGAGGCCTGGAAACAAAATAATTATTTATTTCCAGCAAACATTAGTCTCAAGATGTGTTATAGGGTAATAAACACAGAAATGATCAACATGTACAGTTCACAGTTAACTGACAAACCCTAATTCTGCAGTCCCCAAAATGCATGCCTGAACACTGACAAAAGCAGCTTTTGCAGAAAAAAAAAGCAGCAAAAAATGGTTGCAAAACTAAAAAAATATACCAGTACTATTGCAACAGCCTGCTGCAGTCTGTAGCGTGGATTGCTAAGCAACCAGCACGAAGAGCACGAAGTGGAGGTTGCAGGGAAGATGACAGAATGAAAAAAATCCTTGGATGCCCCAATATCACCCTTGAAAATTAAAAAAAAAAAAAAAAAGGCACAAAGTATTAAACCATAGCAACAGCTAATTAAAATATACATATTACACAAAAAACTCCTGGTCCTTCAGGCTTAAAATAAATCTTTCAAATGCTCTTCATTATCACACAAGAAACTTTCACTACACCTAAATCTCCAAATGATCATTTCTAAAAATAATTGTTAAGAAACATACATACTATAGTAACCCTACACATTCAAATGAAAGAGGAATTTTTGGTTTTGAATCAGGTTTGATTTTAGATAAAGGGAACTAAAAGCTTTATATAACACTAGAAAAAAAAACTTGAGTGATTTAGATGGTAGTTAAAAGCAGTTCACATGTGTATAAACACTCACTTTTTAATGTCACACTAAAAAGACCAACACCTGTATCTCTCATTTGAAGATCTGACTAAACCCAACTAAAAAATAGCTGTCAGACTATTTAAAATTATAATTATTAGTTGGTAAGTATTAACGGCTTTCAGTCAACTTTCACTTCACTATTTGTTTTTCATCGAAAAATGGCGCTGCACGCAGGCGCGGAAAACACCGCAAAGGCGGGCAGCTCATGAATATGTAAAAGGGCTCATGAATACGCATATAAGCCCCACTCGGGAGCCACCAGGCTGGGGAGGGAGCCGTGAGCCATGCCCATCTGGAACGCATTTAATGTAAATGCGTGTTTTTGTGCAGCTGGATTGTTCTCCACCAGGCTGCAGGAGGGGGCTGCCATGTCTGTGTCTGTGTGTGAGAGCAGGAGAAGGAGGCACCTTTTCTCCATGCCCCCCGGGTGGCTGCCCACCCACACCACGCTGTGGGCGGCTCAAGTTCTTCTTGTTCCCAGTCATGAGCCCAGATGCCAAGGCCGGGGAAAAAAGAAAAAAAAAAGGGAAAAAAAGAAGAGAAATATGTCAGTTTAACAGCTGAGCCAGACCAATCCCATGCCATCCCACTTTGCCGAAGGGAAGGAGCCAGGAAGGAAGCCACAAGCAACGTGGCCCATCCCGGTCCCATCCCACCTGACTTTGGCAAAGGGAGGGAGCCCAGAAGGGAGCTGGGAGCAGCACAACCCGCCCTGGCAGCGTTCTGTCCCTGAGGGGGCAGGGCTTAACTGCATATTCATGAGTTCATTGTCTTTGGAAACTGCAGCCTTGGCGCCCTGCTCCTGGACCACGACACCCAGGGGCTCACTGTATTTGAGTAGGGAACTCAAGAGTACCTTATCAATTACTGCAAGACCTTCTCCCTTATCAGAGAATGTGTCACAGTTTTCACAGTAACTTGGTAACATGGTATCTACAACCACACTCTGCAAACTGTTTCTGCTGGTCAGGCCTAAACCACATCTAAGCCATGTAATTAAGACAAACAGTTTCTAAGTTCTTCCGAGCTAAGATGCGGACGTATTTCCCTTTTGCTGTTGTGTTCCACTTTTATTTTCCAGAAATCTTAAGTCTTAAAGTCTCCTCCCTTAATGTCGTGATTGTGTTCAGCACTATCCCACAAGCTCAACTATGGTTTTGTTGTTTAAGAGTTCTTGTCATCATTCCAGCCTTGGAGTTCCAATCTCCTCAGCAAGTCATCTTTCAAAACTACATCTCTGTTTCCTTCACATTGTTGACATTTGTCTAGTTCTTTGTACTGGAGAGTCATCACTCATTCAAAAAGGCTCCCATATAATCTTTCTGATACAGTTAAAAATCTGGAAATGCTCCTGCTAACAAAGGATTTATAAGTAGAACCTACTCAAGTCCACTTCTTTCCTATGGATTATCTGCAGCATTAGAGAAGAAAAGTAAAATCTGTACTCAGAGGCTGAAGCTTCAAAGAATTAACATTTTTAAGGCCTACAGGACCTTCCTTTCTTTTTCCATTTGATACCCAACTGCAAGGCAAGACTTCAGAGAAGAACTGGGTCACTACAGTTCATAGTTCACCAGTGCATAAATGTCAACAAGCTGGGATCAAAGTTCGCTTGACTCTGAACCGAGGTATTTCCAACTATTACTAACAGGCCAGAGGAGATTACGAGCAGGGCTGGTGGCACATGTGAGCAAAACACACCAGGAAACATCCTGCTGAAGTTAGGCAACATTTTGAGAGCAGAAGAGGAAATGTAACCATGGCTTCCTGGGTTTTCAGACTGTCCTTATCCACATCCTTCATCTCTCTGCCATAATGGCCACTCCCAAGCCACAGACACCTGAAAGTTCTGAGGAAAAAAATTACACCTCTATAAATAATATGTAAACTATGAATAAGGAAACACAGCAGTAATTTAGGTAATCATCCTTCCCATTTCACAGTCTTAAGGCGATGACTTACATCAGAAAGAAGATGCTAGGAATGTGCACAGACAGTTTGGTCCCAACTTAACAAAATACTCTTTGGTCAACGTATTTCAAAAGTCTCCTCACAGTCATTTGCTTTTATTAAAAAAACAAAAACACTTCAGTCATTGATACAGAGCTGGGAGGTTGGGAGGTTCTGCCCTCAGGTCATGAGTCCCAATGTCTGTGTTGAGTATCCAACCTCTAGAAACACAATCACCTCAAACCAGCCTTGCCCACTTGGACTCCAAATCCCTTGGGAACCGAGATGTTGTTTCCATGACACTGGATGCCCTGGAGGTCAAATGTGGGTGGGTTCTCAGGTGCCACTGAGGTGCTGCAATACAAATCACACTGGATTCACAAACACAGACACCCATACAGCTCCTCTCAACAGCTGCCCATCTTTGTTGTTGCAGCTGCTAAAGCTACAGCACAGGAGGAACTGCTTCAAATAAACAGAGTTACTGATACATAAAAGCTTCAGGAATGTAGGGGTGGAAAGCACTTCAGGTTACAGAAATAATTCCTGAGACATACATGACAATTCTCTCTCAATGTGTTTGTCTACTACTGTTTTTCAGAAGAGAGTTTTGCTCTCTAACATTACTTTTTGTAAAATTTCTGATGCATGTGAGGAAGGTCATTTAACCTTTACACCCTAAGTATTAACCAACTTATTTCAGTCACAATTCTCCAAACTACAGAGATATGTTTGATTTTTACCTCAATAGCATTATTTTTTTAAATGTTACAGTAGAGCTTATTTTAATTAGAAACTGTCCTAGAAACTTCCAACTTCACTTCCAAAAAAGTGAAGGCAATGCAGTGTTATGCATTTTCTCCTCTCTTAGTAATTTCTTGCCAAGACCTTTTTAAGGAAGAACAGTAGATCCATTGATATGACCACCAGAACAACAGATCCAACAGATAACACAACCAAACCCTTAATGCTTAAGCCTAGAAGTAAAGACATAAGAACAAGGCATTGACATCAAAAGCTGCCTAATGAACCAAATTAATAACTGTAATTACTGCATTAGCCATCTCTGGGTAACTTGCTAGTGAAACACTCAGGCATTCCCTGCCACAACAGCAAGGATAGTATCTTTGAATACAGGGCATTTTAAAGATGATTATGATTACAAATTAAAAGAAAGTTTGTTTATGCACAATGATTTGATAGACTATAAGGGCTGTGATTGGGATTTTAAAAAGTCAATTCAAGTGCAATTCAAAATGCACGCTGCAGAGAAGAGAGTAAAAAAGCATTAATTCAGAACTGTACATAATTTGCTCACCATCTGTGCAAGTTTCTGGAACAAAACAAGGTTTGCTGTATGTCCAAGACAGCTTTTAATGCTAGAAATTATACACATTATAAATGTACTTACTGCACTGACTGATATTTATACAAGTTTACTGAATTGAACAATTAAAATGTGAAACCTGAAGCACAAATATGAATACTGGTACTCTTCATCTGCTCTCTTCTTCACTTTATTTCCCCACTATCATCTGGCTGAAATTAAAATTAAGGTATAGTTTTTGGTATGCCCTGATTCAACCATTGTTACACATAAAAAATGCAGAACAACTTCCCCTAAATTTTTAGCACTCATCTGCATTTACAAGTTTATTTCCTGAGCTCCTTGAATTCTGATAATCACTTACACTTAGATGCTAATCCAAATCTCTTTTTAAAAATGTATGAACTTAAGCAAGTCCTTTTTTGTAACAAATGTTAACGCACCTCATCTACTCCAAGTCCTCTGAATCAGAAAGTATCTTAAAAACACACCAAAAATCCCCACAAACTGCAACAGATTGTGCACCTACATTTACAGTTACACAGGATACAGGCAGGACTTGTAAAAAAATTCAAATCATTAAGGAGAGACTTCATGAGCTCCAGAGGCAACTGAAGCAACCCCAGCCTTCCCAGAGTGAACTTGCATTTGACAATTCTCCTGCATTATGATAAATCAGTACACGAAAAGACAGAGCATACTCAGGTCACATTTGTTCCCATTCCCCTTGGGAATGAGCAATAAAATTACTGTTCAAGTTAAGGGACACAAATGTTCCCTCCAGGAAAATGAACACACTGTAAAATGGTATTTTTGATTAGAGCCAAAACTGCAGAACAATTAGTGGTGTAAGATAACTGCATTTTTTGTGGATAATGATCAAGAAATGAATCTGTTTTCAAAACATGTCAGGGAATGACAACTGAGGTTTCCACCTTGCTTTACCAAGTGCCTTCTGTTGTATGAACTATTTAAAATCTGGATGTTCTTCCTAACAACCAGTCTCATTTCCTTGTGAATTTTACGTATAATTTCTGGTGCTGCAGAAAACTTACTGTGCATAAGAAAGGAACAAACCCTCATGTGAAAAACTCCACCAAGCATTCAAGACAAAAACTCAAGATGGAGAGGTCTGTCTCCTATTGTCAACCAACAGTAATACCGCAATGAATTAGAAGAACATGCAATAAGTACTTTGGAAAGTAATGTTCATTACTGGCCTCCTCACAGCTTTTGATTCTTTTATGTCACTGTGATACATAACTCACATATCATAAATCATAAAGAGTTCTAAGCACAGCCAAGGTCTGCAGTCAGGCAACTGCAACATAGTTGCAACAGGTAAGCTGCCAACATTTCAGACAAACACATATACCAACATTTTAATTCAGTGTATGTATGAAAATTAACTGCAGAGAGGAAGGTGAGGGGGTAAAGAGCCATGTTTTTCTCACATACATTTAACTTCCCAGGAAACAGCAAGATCAAGATAGGGTTTAGCTGTGGGATTCCATCCTTCCTTTTTTTTTCCTCCCATGCAGTGACTGGGGAATAAACTATTTTCTCAAGTCTCTCTCAGGATGGGAAGGAGATCACCACTGATGAACAAGACAAACAAACATTTCATCCACTCAGGGAATCAGTAAAGTTTCTCCCACTACCTCATGATTAGATCAGGTAATGAAGACTGAATAAACAAGAATCAGAAGTAACATTAAATGTGCTACATACAGGCAAGGACAGCTTTCCTAGTTTTGCTCATAAGAAGGAATCAGAACATTGCTTGTATCAAAAAAAAAAATCTTACAATAATTTGGGACATAGATTATTAGATAGCAAAACGAGCTGCCAAGGACTTTTGGCACAAATTCATGGGAATTGTAAAAATAAAGAAACATACCTGACAAGTTTCACAGCACTGGAAAAATTAAGTGTTCTTGAGCACTGAGAGCAAAGGGCAAAGATTTCTGGGCTTTCTAATACGTGTGGCTTCTCTTACCATCACATCCCTTCCTTTCTAACACTGGTATTTATTTTTAAAACCCAACAAGTTTTTACAGGATACATTTCACCCGCGAGTCCACAATGGCAGGAATGGTTGTTAAGGCTATCCCTTGCTCTCAGTAAAGGCTGTTTTCTTACATGTTTTCTGCACCCAAAATGTTACTAGAAAAAAATTAAACCCCCCACCTAATCAAACTAATGTTTTTTTTAAATGCACACATGCACGCAGGATATCTAATGGCAAGAGAAGAGCAAACCTTCTGCAATTATTTGCTTCTTAAATTTAGAACCTAAATTGGGAAACTTAGTATTTTTTCATATTAAACCTCTAATCCTTTAAATAATTATTCTTCCCACATGCAACACACCGAAAAACAATTGTAGAGCTCTGAGAAAAGCCAGCACCTGCAGGAAAGGGTTTAATCTGGCAACTGCTGGTGTTGTTGAGTTATTCATCACATAAATCTCTTATTAAGTCCCACCTCTTTCCTGTAGCTCCAACCGTTGGAGTTTGAGAAAACAGACCTCGTTTCATGCTCAACTCCCACCACCAAGCAGCTGAATCTCCTACATTACTTAGGATACTGTTCGTGAGAGCAGACTTCACATGGAGTCATGCAACATCCTGTTCCAAGCCAAATGCTCCAGATGGGATATGTTTCACTGCTGCCTCCCCCTCCTCAGCCCATTTAAGCTTGTTCTTTTTTCTTTGAAAGCATTTATCCCAAATTGATGCTATAGCACAGCATGTTAAAACTGACCTTTGCAGAAAAATACAGACAACCCAAAATTGACTCGAAATCTAAATATCTTTACTACAAAAAGAAAAAACACACACCCCACTTAAACTATCAAAATATTTGCATTAGCTAACCAATTAGCAAAACTATGCAAACAAGAAAACAAATGACTTGATGCAGCTCTGTACTGCAGGAAAATCTGTCTTGTTTCAGAAAGTTTACTAATCATTTAAAAGCTTAACATTGTCACGCACGTTACCAATCTAATGGAAGTTCTCATCGACATAACAAGGAAAAAACTGTCTAGTCTGCTGATCACTCTGAATGCTGGCAATTTCTCAAACATCTGCTAAAGGTCAGATTTCCACTGCATGGAACCAATCAATGAAGCTACACAACACCCCCAGCGCCATTGGAAGCGCCAAACAAAGACCACTGTTTTACATAAGCAAAGAAACCCAGTCTGAAATCTTCCAAAACACTACCAGCAAAGTCTTCGCTCCTGTCGCCACACAGCACTCCCCTACCTGGCAGTCGCTGCAAAGATTTATTCCACTTTTGCTTTTTAGAGCAGAAACTGAGTTACTTAATGCTAGACCAGCTTTCCACATTGTTAAATAGGGGGCAGCTGATACCACATACAGAGAAACATTACAGAGGGAGGGGAAATGAATGTATATTCAAACAAAAGAGGGTTTTATTTAAATGGTAATCATCTTAAAAACAAAGTTTCAGAATGCTGAATATTGACATACTTGGTGCCTTTGTTTCAGCTCAGTGACTTCAACAAACCCCCACCCCTACTGAGTTCTAAACAACCGAGTTAAAAAACAGCCTGAAATCATAACATTCTGCCCTAAAATCCTTACTAAGCAACCTCAGAAATATAATCCCAATATCCTAACAGATTAGGGAATTGTTGGCTCCTGCAAAAATCAGCATGGTCTGTATTTCAGCAGCTCATCACATGTCATAAAACCAGCACTTTAGGAAGAGTCCACACAGAAGGAATAAATGATCAATTCCAACGCTGCTGAAAAGCTGAGCTAGTTCTATTTTTACACATAAAACGTTATTTTATATACATATAATCTGGCACTGATTTACAAGAAAAGCCTTGTGCACACAGAAGGGAAGGACCAGTAACAAAGCAGTCTGATGGAATTTAGGGAGTTATTTTATATTAATTATTTGTCACTAAGTGAACTTCAAACTAGAATTTCAGGCTTATTTAATAAAATGAGCCCCGCAGTGGTCACAGTTTGTTCCTGACCCTCAATCCTCCTTCCCACAGCTGGGACAGAGCTACTAAATGGGCTCCCAACACCAGAGCCCGAGGTGAACCACACTCGCTCCTACAGAGGAGCTGCTCCCTCGGCAAATGCAAGCAAAAGTGCCACACCAGGAGAACTGGAGGGTCAGAAAAGGTGTGATCCTGTGTCAAAGGAGAGACTCACACAGTAGGGTCTGGGAGAAGGGACCAGCACTGCCCCAGCAAGATCAGGGTCACTAAAAAGGGGTGTTTCATGACAGCAACACCACAGAAGTACAGGCTGCTTCTACAGATACCTACAGAAAAGTTTTAGTGATTTGATAAAACCCAGTATTATCCAAGACAAAAAAGAAATTACTGTAACTGAATTGAAATACTACATCCCTAAAGAAAAAAACTTGTTACTGGTTGGTTTGGGGTATTTTTTATTACTTTCTTCAAGTTGAACAGCAAATAGATATTTGAGAGTAATGACTGACAGAAAACTTAATATGAGCCAGCAGTGTGCTCAGGTGGCTAAGAGGGCCAATGGCATCCTGGCCTGTATCAGGAACAGTGTGGTCAGTAGGAGTTATCCTTCCCCTGTACACGGCGCTGGTCAGACACATCTTGAGTGCTGTGTGCAGTTCTGAGCTCCCCAGTTTAAGAAGGATGTTGAGCTGCTTGAGAGGGTCCAGAGAAGGGCGAGTTTTTTCACAGAGAGAGTGATCTCTCATTGGAATGGTCTGACCAGGGAGGCGGTGGAGTCACCATCCCTGGAGGTGTTTAAGAAAAGACTGGATGAGGAACTCAGTGACATGGTCTAGATGATGGGACAATGGGATAGAGGGGTAGGTTATATAATAATAATAAAAAAGAAAGACCACGATCCTCAAGTTAGTTCAAATAGATAAAGCATCGTGCTCATTGCACCAGGGTTGTGGATTCAATCCCTATACAGAGTTTTGTCACACACCCAAAAATAGAAGGCAAACCCAAAAAGGCCTATCAGTATCCAGCTGTCTCCTAATGTTCAACCATTCAACCAACTGTCCATTCAAGGGAAGGCAACAAAATGACCACACATCTGTACGAGATGCTTCAGGGAAGAGTGCAATAACCAGTCAAAGTTTGTCATGCTCTATTATGTTTTTTTGAGCAGATCTGTACAAGTTGCCATTACAAAGGGGTTTCTTCAACTTATATCGAGAAGCAGCACTATCACCTCTAAGGGAGTAACTAAAAACACATGTTCAGTATAAGGTTCATAGATCAAGGACAGCTTGAAGAATTTGGGTGCTTTTATATGGAAACACTACCAATTGCATTAACATACTTGAGTACAGATTTTATTTAAACAAATACCATACTCAAGCAGCAGCCTGGCCTGGGAATAGTGTGGAGATATATATATATGAACCCAAATTACTTACATTAGTTCCACACATGTGGGTGGGAGAGTATTGGCCTGGCATTACTGTTGCCAGCACTTTCACTAACAGCAGGACAAAGGAATGCTTCAGTCTCACTACCAAAATGGAAATGTGTCACAGTCAGCAGGACTTACTTTTGGCAAAGATACCAAACAGGGTCAGATCCTCCAGGTTTCCAGTACATGTATGTCCACTGGTACCTCTGAGAGGATGTCAGTCTCCATGGTCTTCTTCATGCCATATTAACCCCACAAGCAGTAAATTAAGACAGCAAATGCCTGTAATGTCCCATAACCATACACTGCACATGCAGAGGGCACCTACACCACCTTTACTGACTGTGTTCAGCTTGGACACTGACCAACAAGTGAGGAAGAGAGATGTTAGAATTGAGCTAGAAGATCTGTAAAGACCAGATTTTTATGAGGGCAGGCCAACTGCCAAAGCATTTACTTTGAACTCCATGTTACCGTGGCTACAACAGCTTAAACCCAGTTCAAGTACATCTGCTCAGCACTGCAGTGCACACACAGACTTGACAGCTTGCTCTGCTTTACTCTAACACAAGTCACTCATGCTGCTTTTAGGGAATCCACTGAGAAGCAAATTACTTAAGTAGACAGTAACAATCCTCTGTAACACACCTGAGTCAAGTAACCCTGTACCTCAATTAAAAAAAAAAACAAACAACAAAATACAAAACCAAAAAACCAGCCTAAATGCTGCTTCCACAGGACCTGTAGAGTAAAAGCCTAACCCAGGGAAAGCAAAAGTATGTCATCATTAGATATCCACTATCCTGGCTTCAGATAGTTGGGAAGGAGTTCAGTACTTAAACCTTAGATTTAAAGCTTCTAGTCATGCAGAACTCTAGTTATGCCCTACAGAATGACAGCACTTACTCATTCTGTACTGAGTGGGATTTTTTTAAATAGAATTCTCAAAAGTTCACTAGTTCATAGGACGTAAAAAGCTCTTTAAATATGTGCTACCAGAACTGCTCTCCAAATCATCTCCATACATGTATATTTAAGATTAATGTCTTACAGATTTAGTGAAACAGAGAAAAATTTAGATTTAGCAGCAGTTTTCTCCCATGACTCTTCAGAGAATGAAGAATAATGCTCTCCAGAGAACCTCTCAAAACAACTACCCTTTTTCCATAACAGCTGCCATTTACTTACACTCTCAGAAGGACGGATGCCATGAGCTGCCTCTCAGCAAAGAATAACTGTTACCTCGCTTTCATCCCTTCTCAAAGTCATCATCCATATCCCTACAGATAGGAAGCCACTTTCTCCCCTGGGGGCAATTGGCTTCATTCCCAGCAGTGAAAACAGAAGGCAAGAAGTGGCCATCTTTGTTCATGCAGTTGTGGCTTCATCCAGACTGAAAAATGAGAAGTTGCAGCACAATGGAGGGAAACCTGCTTTTAGGATCCTGTGGCTAAAAATTAACCTCAGTCCTAAACATCCTCAGACCTGCTGCATCTCAACTGGCCAGCAAGATGGACACATGGAAGGAGGAAATAGGTATTCGAAGTGCAGAAAAAAGAAAAGAAATGAGAAAACTCAGGAGTTCACAAAATATCACAAATGAAAATAAACTGTGGGTCTTGTTTTCCCGAGTCAGTGAGGCGAAGCAGCTGTAAATCTGTCTAAATCAGCTCTGCACTCTCCAGTTGCTTTGTAGCTCCAAAATGCATAAAACAACTATCACACGCCAGTCAATCTGACCCTCTGAATTGTTAGAAGTCTACTTTATTTAACACAGATTCACTCTTCAGGGATTTTCTTTTGTATGAACCGGGTAAGAACACTGCCTACATGGAGTGTGAAAGATGGGTCAAGCCAAAGAAATTGCCAGAAGAGAACTACATAAAGGCTGAGTCAAGTCACTCATTTAGAATCAAAGGGAGCATTTTACTGGGGGAAGGCTGGGGGTTGGGGAAACACTGACACATGGATGACAGGACAAAGACTTACAAAACAACCTTTAGAAGTTTAAGATGTTATTAATTCTGCTTACTCTAATTAACTACACAGTCAGGTAAATGCAGTCTTGAACAACAGACACCGCCAATTTCATTTTCCTCAAAATTTTCTGTTAAAAACTGCTATGCAACACTCTGCTTAAAATATTATTGAGAAGTTTATGGCTTTACTCCTCCAGTTGTTTGGGTGATGATTACATTCTTCTCCCATCCTAAAATACCAATCCAAATCTCTACCTTAACGTAGAAATCCTTAAGATTTCACTGCAACGCATTAAAAATACAAAGTATGGCAGGTAGGATTATTCTGCTGAGTTGACAGCATTACCATTTCCTGACATTCTTTATTTTGTAGTCTTTAATTACATTCACATTGTATTGTTATTCCAGTGCAAAATGTAATTAAAGATAAAGACTGCAATACGATACTCTCAACTAGAGCTGCCAAGATGCTTTCATCTCAGAGATGCCTGCAGGGTTTTTGCATTTTAGTTTCATACCTTGTTCAAAATTTTGAGAAGCATTCTAGGCAGGCAGCTAATTAAATGAGTTTTGTTTCATTAAATATTCTTGCATGTAGCACTTGCAATACTTCCACCCTCCTCTCCCCACCTGCACGGACGTGAGTACTCACTTATAAGAAAGCTTAATTGAAGTATCAAAAAGAAATCAATTTAGAAGGCATAATTACACTCTGATCTGTGAGCACACAAACACTTAGATTTCTAGTTAAACTGTCAGCAACAGCAGCAGTCTGTAAAATTAATCAAGCATGTCATATAAAGTAACAATTAGACCAATTTATTCCCCCAGAAGACAAAAGAGCAGAATCCGTAAGAAAAAAGAAACCAAAGCCAAAGTCCTCAGACTACCCAGGGAACTCAGAGAAGGTCCACCCTGCACGTCCAAAGCCAGGCAGACTCCAGAAAACAGAACACGTGCTTGCAACATTAACACAACAGGTACAGCCAAAACTGCCAAGATACACATAGTGCCTCTTAATTCACTGGAGATAAATGGGATTGGTGTCACATCATCTGCTTACACAGATCAGGAAATTAAATTATCACTTTGTGCCGTTCACACAGTACAAAGAATATATTTTTACAAGGGATGCACAAATGCAATAAACCCAAGAAACACAAGGAAAAGGTTTTACCATGCCCAAGCTTGCAGATGCCAGATCTCATCACTGCTCTGGCATTGCTGTGTGACCAATAATTCAGCCTCTGCAGGCCAATTAATATGTAGCTCATCCAAGTGACAAGTTACCAGCATCTGTGAGGTTCAACAGAGCTCACACACACAATCTATGGCTACAGTGTAACAAGAAACATAAATATCTGAAAGGCATTTCCTTAATTAGAATCACATGCTCATTATATACCATTACACTACAAATCTCCAAGTGATCAACTCTAAGAACTAGAATCTGCCCCTTGCAACCCAATGGCTGAGGGGACTTCCAGGTACCAGACTCTCTCTGACTAACAAAAGACTTCAAGGTGGCAACAACACCTACTTACTTTTATGGCTGTGTAAGTTCTTCCACTCCAGCACTTCATCCCCAGGAGACAGAGGGAATTCACTCAAACAACCCCAAGATACCCTGTTTGTATTTCTTCCCAATTCACTGCAGTTCATCCATCTCTTTGTCGTGCCTGTTTCCAGCATGGTCACAAATCCCCTATCCAGGGGCGCAAGCGTATTCAGGATTGTTTGACAGGCAGGCAAGAGCATCTGTAATCACCCAATCTCACAGGGCAGCTCATGCTATTCTTACCTTCCAGAATTAGCATCTTTCCATATTTCTTCACATACCCAGGCACCATTTAGTTATTTCTCAGAATAGCATCCCATAAACTAGAAACTGCAATCGTTGATTTCTTAGTTAATTCATCTCTCAGCTGGCCTGCCAGGACAATTCTACTGAAGAAAGGAGCTGAGACCAAGGAGCATCATATGGCCAGTTCATCTGAATGTGTAGAAGGGAAGGGAAAAAATAAACAAGTCCCAAGAATTTGCACTTCAAGGCCTTTTCTAGGGAGGTTTACTCTGATGTTTCAAAGTCTCCCTTCCCAATACCTAACAGAAATAAAGGCATGGATGCAAGTACTAAGGTGTACCACTGGCAACATGAATGGTACCTTGGAGGGCTTGCCTGCCTTGTGTTTGTGCACAGCTCAAGCCTGACAAGCAGAGTGGACAAACTCCAAATCACTTAATTCTTACAGAAATCCAATTAAATGTTTACATCTTCCTTCCACCTGCAAGAGAAAGCACCAAAGACCTAACAATACTCCTTATGGGGGGGACTGTGCTCGTGTAATAACTGTTTAGTCTTGTATTTCAGTTTATGCTGTTGTAATTTCAAAGGTGATTTTTTTGTCATCACCTGACAGCAGAGACTTCATGAAGGATGAACAGATTGCATGAAGTCTGCAATTCCGATTTGCTGTAACATACTCTGAGGTCTCTCAGCATGTTTCAATAGAAGAACCAGAGTTCCTACAATATTTTACTCCACAAATTATAATGGAAGTTCATTGTAGGTCAATTTTGAGCCATGTTACCTGGGTGCAGATATTTTAAAAAAAGTCTCAATTACATTCTCTGTTTCAGGAATGAGATCTTAAGCTTTCAGTTATCCTGATTAACAGTGGCTTGTATAGGACACACCTTCCACATCAATCACTGCATCCTCATGGGTTTAGTTTGGATTTTTTAGAACTCTTTCCCATCCCCCTCCTCCTCCCTGCAAGAAGCAGAAGACAACTGCAGGGTTTCTTATGCTCCAAATATAATTGTATTGTACTCCAAATTCTCTGTGGAGCTGCAAAACTGAGTTTCCTCCCATAACACCCTCCAAGCTCTCACCTTTACTCAGCCTGGCACTGGGGATGTGACAGCACACGCTGAGGCCTAAGCACATACACGGCTGAACAACTGGTCTGCGACCAAATTAAACCATCCCCTGCTGAGCTCCCCAGGCCTTTGCAGGCAAAGTGTGAATCTGGACTCATGTCCACTTGCTAAACAGCAGTTTTCACTGGATTCTCTAAGAAAAATCTGTCTTTTGTTACCATAACTTCATGCACCATGTATTTCACCAAAAACGGTCAAAGGATTCAAACATCAATGAGAGGGGGCAGAAGGACGAGACAAAAGCATAGAACTGTTCAAGCTTCTCCACCACTGTCACCAGTTTCTGTGCATCTGTCCCAATACCAGGATGAAAGAAAGAAAACCACACACCTGAAAATGCCCTAGTAAGGGAAGCAGCTGGAAAGCTTTGCCCTTGAAGGACATGGGCAGATGTGCCCACCAGTACAGGCCTCCAAAAATACCAGTACGAGAAGCTGGGAGAGCTGGAGGACAAGGGGCAGGTAAAGTGAACCTAAATGTTACAGACAAGAGGAAATTCTTATCTAGCATGACAGATGTGCACAGCAAACAAGATATTTCAACTACAGATGTTTTCCTCTTCCCAATGAATTCTAGAAATGTTTCCAATTTTCTGGTTTATTCATGGAGAGATGGAGTGGTTCTTATTACAGATAACACCTAAAAGCAGCAACACCAGACTACACACCCTCAGACATCCAATATCTAAACTACTATGCAGCCTTTACTTCCAATCATGCGGCTACAAGTTGAAATGCCTGTAAAAATGAAAAAGTGAAAAAACTCAGCATCCTTTCTTTTACTACATAACCATTTCTCAGGACAGTGTATCTACTACCTAGTAACTGCCTCCCACCTATGTTAACACTTACAGAACAAGAGAAACCGAGTTTCTCTGCATTCTTGGCCAGGCACCCAAACACTTTCACAGAGCAGACCTTAAAAATTATGTTTGTGCCAACTGAAGAGGAAAAAAAAAATCCCTTTTCTTCTCAAGAGTGTGACTATGGTTCATATAATTAATCATTTTAAGGGGGGCATCTAAGCAGCAACAGCACAGGCTGCTACCAGGTCACCTTGATGTTTTGTCACACACAAAAACCAAGTCACTTCCTTCTCCCTTCAGACACAGCACCCTAAAACATTCTGAAATGGGTCAGGATGTCATCTGGGAGAGCCAGAAACTCAGGAAGTAGGGAAAAACTGCAAGCCTAGTAACAACCTGGCAAGTTTCCTTTTGAAAAAGGAAACTTTACTTAGGAACACTATACCTGCCCAGCAATACTAGATGCAAAAATACTACAGTAGTTTGTTGACTTATCTGTGCAGAAAGATATTTTCAAACAACTGGCAAGTCAGGACCTGTAGGACAATTTTGTGAGACTGCCAAAACGGCAAGAGCCAAGCATCGGATTTCTTCCAACAATTAAATAGGTCAGACAGAAACTACTGATCAACTTTCTCCCAGAGAGCAAAAATATCCATAATAGCAATAAGTTTATGATGCAAAAATGGAATTTATTATTAGGTGAACCTAGCATTTTAAAGTCAGATCATCACTGCACCAGTTCCACAAACCACATTACTTGAGAGCTAAAAGCAAAGCCTAAAACAGTCTCTTGATAATTTCATTTTCTTGCAGCTAGGAATCAACACGGGGAGGCAACAGCAGTCAAGAGGAACAAAATTTATGCCTATGTTGCCAGGAAAATATTGATGAATGCTTTTTTTAAGTCGAAAGAATTAAACAGGCTTTGGAAAGGTCATGATAGAAGACAGAGCAAGAAAGAAGTAAACTGGCACAGGTTTTGCACGTGAAAGGTAAAGATCAGTGAAACAAGTGAAATCCACTGTATTTGAATGATGTATTGCAGTAACACCATGTATCCAAAGAACTGGATCATGCAGACATCATCAAAGAGGACTTAATATAAACACACTGTTGTCTTTTGAAAATGCCTGCCAACACTGAGGTGGGAAAATGTGGATCTACAAGGCGAGAGTAAGAAAAATAACTATAATGCATTAGGTTTTTAAGTTCTCTCCCAATAGAGCTTTGTCTGCTATAGGAATTTGTGAACAAAACTCTACCACAGCTCCTAAATAACCTTGAAGGAGCAGACCATAACTGACTGTCACAGTGAGCTTAAACTTCTTGAATAGCGTAACAAAGCCAGCAACAACATTATTTTACTGGAGTAAAGAGTACCAATTGTATAAGGCTTCTTCAGGTACACTTGTACTGAATTCACATTCTAGGATGATATTAAAAAAAATTAAACAAAAGCTTAAGAACAATTCTACAGTTTCAGTAAATCACTTAAATACTGAAATGAAGCAGACACAAAAGTTTATCTCTGCCAAAAACATTTGCACCACATTATAATGACTTCAAAGTTATGCCAATGCAGCAACTACGATTCCAGTTATTTTTTAACTATGGATCCTACTCATAATATTTGCATGCATTCAACACAAGTTCAGGGAATTCTCCTCTGCAGTCTCCCTTAAGGGTCACTCTCCGTGCCTTCATGCTCTCAGGATCAAGCAGAGAAGGGTCAGGGCAACCCACGCTGCCACATGGGCCCCAGTGCAAATAAAACTGAGCTGCAGGAGCAGAGGCCAAGATGCCAGATGGACAAGCACAGGACATTTCTAAGCACAGGTTATATTAAGTAACAGCTTTTTGCTCAAATATCCATATGTGTGACTCTTACTTAGCAGGCTGGTTGTGCAGGAGATGGAAGCTGGAAATTCAGCCGAAGGATCAGAGAGCCAAGTCTCACTGCATCTGCTCTCAGTGCTTCCATCAGCACATTGCTCAGCCAGCCCATACACCAGGACCACGCAGCCTCTCCAAGCCCTCACCACAGGGACCTCACCAAAATAATCTATGAAGAAAGCCTGAGACCCAGCTGAACAACTTCCAATATACAGTGGAGCATTTGTTGATATCATTCCTTGTCATCCCTCCATCTGTAATCCACTTCAGTAGCGTGTGCCAAAAACTACTCTTTCTACAACCAGAAGAAACAAAACAATATAGGCATTCAGCAAACAGATCCTGCTCCACAGGAGCACACAAAGTTTCAAAAAAATCAAACTACCTATATCACCCTCCTGCATCCTGACAAACAAGAGGCAGGCACTCTGGAATGAAGAAAGGTTCTCAGACAGCTTGTGGAACCTTAAGTGTGATTGCTCCTCTGTCAAAAACTAACACTGTAACAAAAGGTATCCTGCTGTACAAAGACCAATGAACAAAACCAGTGAGGCAGTGCCAGAACTAGTGAGATGACCTGGGCACCTAACACACCCCTGAGAGAGGTAACACAACAGCTGAGCCAAGATCTACAACCAACACTGGGCCCTCCATCTGCCAGATACAGGGCTCCGTAGAAGCTGCTGCTCTTCTTGAGGAATTGCTCATCTGAGGGGCAGCAGGCCCAGAAGAGACCGTCTACTGTCTGCTCTATGAACCAGACACTCTGCCACAAAGATCAGCTAATTCATGTGGATCAAATGCTCCACAGCCATGAAATGGTTCAGATCTACAACAACCACTCCCATACCTGGACTGCTTTGCGCAAGGTATTTGTCTCCCCGTTCATGTAACTCTGACCTACCCAACTGTTCCTCTGAACATGTCCGGTTTCTGCAGAATCAGACAGAAGGATCTTCATGTTTACAACTGGCTGTTTGTTTTTACAAAAGTTCACATGAAAGTTACTAATACTCATTGATCAAATGACTGACAGGCAATGAAAGAGCGAATATACATATTTCGAAGACAAATGTCTTCTCACTTTTTTGACCATTGAAAAACAAACTTAGATCTATCTTTCTAAAAAAAGGCTGATGCACCAATGCAACCCTTGCAAGCAGTATCACACATGCAATAACATCTATTTATCACTAGCCCTGGGTGCCTTGTAAGCTTAAGGGCAAATAGCTTTGCATTTGAAATGTGTCCTGATGGAATCTTCAGCTCTCTGGAACCCCAAGACCACTGCAGAGAATTACCATCTGGGACAGGCAGATTTGGCCTTGTAACACTGACCTGCAGGTGTCCAGGGAAAACAAATCACAAACGACTCTGTTTTCTGATAGGGATGATTGAGGCACCCTCATGTCAATGGGTAACTACACCTACAGACTTTGCTACCAAAAGACAGCTTATAAAATTTCATGAGCTGTTTAACCACAAAGACCTTCAATGAGTCAAGTATTTGAGCCTTTAATCCATACCAAAGTTTTACCTGCTCTTGCACCAAGTAAAAACTTGTTTGAAGGAGACTTACTGCATTATCACTGAATATCTCTCGAGGAATACTGAAGTACCACTAATTTGAAATCTATCTTTGCAATGATACCAGTATCTGCTCCATCAAGAGACTAAAGTGTTGCTCTAGCAATTAACTGTTACCCAGAACAATCTGCCAAAGTTTGCTATCAAGCTCCCTGTTGGTTTGACAAAGAAATCAGTGAATGTTTCCCCAGGGAATTTTGATAGTACAGCTCAATAATAAACTGCTCTGCCTGGAAAATAAGAGGGGGGGAACAAGGGGGAAGAGAAAAAAAATATATTGACATCCATCTGCCTACGAGATCAAACTTCTTACGCACTGTTGTTTTAATTTCTAATTGCCATGACTGCTAGAGAGAACTGGAGAGTTCTGCAGAGATACTCAACCCCCTTGGAAGGTATCCAATTTATGTGGTTAGCATGGTGTGATGATGTGGAAACAGAAGATAATGTGGCCCACAGATCTTTGGCAGACTTTAAAATATCATCTTTCATCGTAAAATTACTCTATTTTAAGCGGGTGATTGAAAGGTACTAATAAGGCACTTGGGTTGATGTCTACTGCTGTGGAGAGAACTGCAGTACTTCTAAAGGAATTTAAAGGCTCTTGGCTCCTTTTACCAGTTCTTCAGAGTCCCACCTAGCACAGTGGCCATCTGCACATTGAGACTTCTGTCAGGACAGGACCAAGAAACAACTTTGACTGACCACCTACTTCACTTCACTGATAGAGCTCCTCTTGCTGGGGTCATGGCACAGAACAAATTAAAGTCTTGGATTACTGGTCAGCTTTGAGGGAACCATAAAAAAAACTGCTTTGGAAGCTACAGGCAGAAATCTGGTTTAAGACCCATAAAAACAAGATGCATTTAAAGAACCTCTACTCCTGAAAGAGCATCAAGGAAAATAAAGATCTCAAGCAAGGTATATTCCAAGTTGAGTCACTCAGCTATGCAGTTACTGCTCCAGAACTGCACTGAGGCACAGCACTGCAAACTCGAAAATCAGCAGGCTCTTCCCTCTCTGCTCTTTTTATTAGTCTGTTTTCAGTCCAGCTTCTTTCCCATCTCATCCCTCTCACATTCAAACTACATGAACATAAAGTTTCCCAGACTTTCTAGTGCCACAAGTCACCTGCTCCCTCAAGTCCCAAACCCTCAGTCAGTGAACACCACAAACCTCACACTGCCTGACACCAACAAAAGCACTGCTACAGGTAGAAGTCAAGCCAGAAGAGCAGATTATTTTTTGCCACACATCAAAATAAGACATATTGAGATCTGTGGTACCAATTACATACAGCTACTTAAAGTAAAAAAAACAGCTGTGTGTCCTTTTGTTGAATGAAGTTGGTTTAGATTAGGGCATGTCACCAGTCAGTGGTCATCCCTTAACTAGTCAAACTGGCAATTCCAAATACACAGTGACTGTAACACCGATGTCTGCAACACCAAAGCACAGGAGGGAATCCTGCTCTCTTTATCTTAGCCAACACAACATGCAATTGGCAATTAAACTGTCTTTTCTTACTTTGTCTTTGCGACAGAATCCACAACACTGAAGACTGGTCATATCTTGTTAAACTAAAGAGAGTAATTGATTACAAAAAACTGATTATGAATGGCATCCATTAAAGCCACCAAATTACTGTTCACTGCAGCCTTTTTACAGAAACCTGGAAGCTTCTGGAAGTCCCTCTGTTCCACTAAGCTGGAATGGACATGCTGGTTATAGATATTTGGGTTCAAGTTAAATAGGTTTTCTGCGACTACCTGAATTCTTTCACTTCTATTCCCCTTTGAGGTTTCTTACCACAGAAGTGTCCCTTACCTTCCGTGTATGTTCCCTTAGAAATGTACCTCTGAACTCCAAGTACCCTAACACAGAGATGGAGTCCTGCTCAGCAAGAGGGACAGTCTACACAATCTCAATGAGCAACTGGCTAGACCTTATTTTTTATCTATTTTAAGTGGCTCCCAAATGTTCTGAACCATTGACAGCATTCACCATATCTTCCACAGAACATTTTAATCAAATTTAGATGATTTTTCAAATAGGGAGACAATGAGGTTTTGCAGACATCTTGCTGCTTTCTTGGGGCCCACCAGCGACACAGATCTCTCTTCTAAAGAGAAAATGCCACACCAGCATACACCAGATGGCCATTTCTTTCCAGTTGTTCACATAAAACTACACCAAGAAACACCACTTGCAGGAACAACCCTTCCCAACACAAGGCACAAAGGGTTCACTCCAACTCTCTGCCCAAGCACTGTAGAACACACGGACAGTTAAAGGTGTCTTTATGCCCTTGTGAACAGTCTGAAGACATGAAGATGCCACACACAAGCCTTTTTATTCGCATAAAATTTGTCAAACCTCCCAGGCACAGAGTGTCTGCCACTACATTTTGCATTGCATTTAGGTATAAGAACAAAAATATATATTACAAAAATCAAACATCTTTCCACTTGAATCAGTTTTTAAAATGCAAATAGCAAACTGCACCAGTCCCCTGAACTCTAATGTGAAAGTTACGACCAACTGATTCCAAAGTTTTCAAAAGGCCCTCTCTTCACATGCTGCTTTTGACATTTGCAGTAGGAAGATGTTCTAACTGAAAATACAAACTAAATTTCTAGGACTGTTGTTGTTGTAAATGCAAACACCATGTCGTTTTTTCCCAATATCTCTTTGCAAGATAAGGTATGAACAGACACTTCCAAAGTCTTATTGATGGCTCAATTATAGTTTATGTTGTCATGCATTTGGCATGACAATATTGCCCATTCACTGCGATGTGAGGAGGTCATGCCTTACTGTCCCCAGGCCTTGAAAGACATTCTTCACCAGTAAAAGCAGCAGCACAGCTGAAGTAAATCAAAACTGAAGAGATAACAAGCAAGCACAGGAGGTAAAAAAAGACTGTATTTGCCAAAGCAGTTTTGGTGACCTTACTCAATCAGCAAAGAAGAAAAACCTGTGGCAAAATAAAGCATTTCTCACTGCTCCAGTTCAGAGTTCTACTGCCTTGTTTGCTTTTAAAGTAGAAGACATTAAAATTGTCTTTTTTTTGGAGACATACCCTCTCCTTTATTCTCTCTAAAACAAAACCAGATCACTTTCACAGACTTCCTTTAGTGAAGAAAAAAAAAAAAACAAAACAAAAACCAAGAGGTTGCCTCAAATGTTGTATTTATTTGTACTGGTGATTTACAAGTCTGAGATAAGGATTATGCTGGAAATTCACATTTCTTCCCTGAAATAGTCCTTCCAAAGACTTTCCTAACTCACACAAATGATTTGTCTTCTTCCTGCCCTTTCCTCCCCCCACCATCTCTTGAGAACCGCCTGAAGGCAAATATAATTGGAACCTTGCACTCGCTGCAGACATGTCATGAACAAGAACATAATCCAGGGTCAGCAGCAGGCTAAAGCCAGCGCACTGCCCTGCCCTGCAAGATGATCAGTGTGGGGATGATAAGCCTGCAGCCCAGAAGCCCAACAGACATGAGAGAGGGCAGCTCGCATTGTTCTGCACCAAATCTGCTCAAACCATCTACAAACCAGCCCTGATAGCTCCGAAAGCAATTGTACTTATTGCCCCGCTCCCAGTAAAGAGCACAAAACGTAAGGTCCTCAGGATGGAGGGGGAGGGAGGGCTGAAAGCACGGATCTGCTTACAGACAGAGAAGAATACCATTAACTATTAATAACAAAAAGGCTGCAATGCAGACAGCTTGAAATCCCGTACAGCTTACTAAATCACAACTGCATGAGACCATTACACCACAGTGCACCAGGAACGGCTCCACGGCTCCCTTTCAGTAACAAATTCATACATTTATATGAAGACCACACAGCTCATGTTTCCAGCAATACAGCACTTCTGATGATGAGAGCTGCTTGGAAATTCAAAAGACTTCTAGTTATATATTCACTTTAAAAGAAGGTCCTTCTGAAACAGGATGTTTTATGGCAAACAATTTACAGACAATATTCAATAAAGCAGAAGTGTAGATCTTATTCAGTCTGCAGAAACATCGAGGAGGGAGATAAAATGCAAGTCATACATACCTAACAAAGTTCCTTCACCAGGAAGAAATTATGATTAAGTTTCCTCAGAAGGGAAAGCCAGCCTCACGCCAAGACAGTTTTTGCACTTCACTTCAGAAAACTAGCAGTAAGTATAATTACTATAATTAATAAGCAAAGCACAGCAGAGAATTTTACTGAGTACCAAAAAGGAAGGCTAGGGGTGGTTTGGTTTTTTGACTCAGATTTCAGGTTTGGGGCTTTTTTTCCTTCTAGTGTATTACTGGCTTAGGTGGAACCCTCTATTCACATCTAAGCAAATCAATTTAGCTGATCCCACTCTTTTCCTGCTCCCTGGACAGGCATTTCACAGAGTATTGATGTGCCCTTTCAGGTGCACTCTTCCTTGGTGAAATACAGACTCACTGCTGTTTTCCAGAATGACAGGACAACAAAGGGAGAAGGGCTGGATCACAGCAGTGCCATTGTCAGAATATATGACAGACCATTCCAGGCGTCTCAGAGCTGCGAGATAAGGCAAGAGCAAACCAGGATGAAAATGCCAGTGCTCAGCACTAAGGAAGGAGAACTGCAGCCATTTCAGTGCTCCAGTTTCCCCAGTGCCTTCCCCACAGCTGGCTCCCAGCACCGGGGCTGTGCAGTCACGCTCCCACCTCACTCACAGGCTCCACAGAGGAAACAGGAGCTCAGGAGTCCAGCCCTAGTGCTGGAATCAGGTGAGTCTTCTAGTTTGGAATGTATTTTAGAAAAAGAGTCTCTTGGTTCACAGCTGGTCCTGGTCTGTCAAGCCTTTCAAACAGTGGAGAAAGCTGTCCATGCAAACCTATGTTTGTATAAAGATGGAAAACAACAAGGTAATCAACATGAACAAAATATTTTTAGTGAAGTCTTCACGTTCACAAATTATTCAGAAATTTGTATGATGGTTTCTAAGTAACCTGTACAAGAAGTATTTTGAAAATTCAGAATAAAACACATGTAGAGAACTAATTGTAAGCATATCCAGAGCCACACCAAGAAATGTCATATAGGAAAGTCAGTTGGGACAGTTCTACAAAAAGAGCTGCACAGGTGGTCCACTTCATACAACAGAAGTTGAACAAGGAAGATAGTAAATCTGGAGTGATAACCACATCCAAAAAACACTGCATGATCTTAAGTGTTAACTTGCTCCTTTCCAGTATTTAATTTAATTTGGGGATTCGAATGTAGAAGTTCACTCTCTCTGGCAGTAAAAGTAAAAACCCTGGAAAAAAATATCAGCGTTAACAAATACATAAAAAACAAACAGAACTCCCATCAATAATCCTCAAAAAAACCAAACACAACCCCCTCTTCTGTCTCTTCTTTCTTTTTCTGTAAGTGAAACTGGCAACTTCTCAGAGTGTTTGGGGTAGAATTATTTTTCCCTTACACCTGGAGTTCAGCATGCTGGTATAACCCCCACTGAGGTTGGAACTCACCAGGAGCACAAAGCTCAACTTTCACAGACACAGGAGACCAACAGACATCAATGATTTACAGCTCCTTGCCATAGCAAAAGACAGTGGATACCACTCCTTTAATGAAACTGTGGAGAACATCAGAAACTGAAAACAACAAAGTTACTTTACCCCAACATTTTTTGAGACTGAAATTTAAGTGCTGAGTCTATCTCAGATAGTCACATTTTTAAAAACATGCAAGAAGGAATGAAGGATGATGCAGAAGAGTGATGAAAAGTTACTGAAATTAGGCAGGAAAATGCATTTAGTGCCATATAATCAAATTACTAACAATGAGAGAAAAACATTACTTTGACCTGCAAATATTATTCGCAGAAAAACACCACACAGTAATAGTCTACTATCCCAAAGTCACATCTCCTTCAAAATTTTCTTTTATTTGTATTCTCTGCCTAAAACCATGATGAGAAAATGTTTCCCATCAGCATTAAAACATCTGCAGTCAGCAGTTCCCAAGTTTTTTATATAGGCAGATAGGTACCCAAGTTTCACAGAAACTTCTTTGGTATGTGAGTCTCTTCTCCTTTGCTCTTTATGAAGGCAAAGTATATATTTGCATGACCCAAACAAATCATCTGCTGAGAAGACACGGATAATGCTGCCTGTGCCACCAGGATCTGAGACTTTTTCAAAAAAGCATCTTTGCATGACAAAAACTTAATGCTACCCCAGACAGCTTTTCATTAGCAGAATGCAAATAAATTGATATCCCCAAGTAATAAATTACACAGACTCTGGGCAACAGGAAGTCTCACAGCAAACATGTTCATTCAATTTTCATAAAGTCATTCTACTCCCCCACCCCCCAAGAGCTCCAGTTTGGGGAAGACAGTGCCAGACGAACTGAGGAACTGATTTTCTTTCTAATAGGCTGCAAATCTGTTCCATTAGTTCTCAGCTACCCTGAGAGCACAGTTGACTTTGAAAACCAAGCCAAGCACTAGCAATGATCACTGATGCTTTGTATCTTTCAAAAAGCTCTGTACTTCAACAAAATGTGCCACATATTTCACTTTAAAATTTACCTACAGCCGGGTCTCCTATACCATGGTACCGCGGGTCTTGCCCCCTACCTGCACAGTCCTCTGTCCACACTGATTGGCAGCTCATTAATACACAAATTTTCCCTGGACCCTCACATGGCCCTCCGGCGCTGTTTTGGCACTGCCCTGCTGTGTATTGGTGTTTGTGTCAGTGTTTCCTGGTGTCCACGGCCACCCCACACCAGGAAGAACCTCTTTTCCACTCGGCCAGGAACACTGGGGAGCCACTCGTGCGGCTGTCCCGGTGTCATTCCAGGTGGTAGACGTGGCCTCTCCATACTCGAGGTAGATGAGTATGTCTCAGAGTCAGTTGAGAAAGTCTCAGACACCACGTCTAACCTGAGAGTGTGTAGATCTTTCATAACTGCACACAGCCTCTTCGCTCCAAGCAGAGCTCGGAGTGCAGCGGAGTGGGATGGGGAGTGCCGGCGTGGCACGGGTGCGCCAGCAGGGGGACCCACTGTAGCCTTCTCACTTGGAGCAGAGGGGGGTTGATTTGAATATTCATGCATGTCAGGCTGCGCAGGCGCAGTTGCAAAATGGGCCTCCTTAATGGCTGAAACATCACACCGTGAAGATGTGAAGCTGCAATATGGGGGGCGCAAAGTGGAAGAGGGACAACTGTACAACTCTTTTGTATTAAAAGCCTGTCTCTGGACAGCACTGGAGGATTTCAAGATCTCATGGAGTTTACCACCAGTTAATCACAAGGCTTCAGCAAGAACTGAATGTGCGGTTTACAAAAATGTCAGACAGACATTTGGTATCAGGCAGCAGAGAAGTGAGGGCAATCACAGGACTTGAAATTCACCCTGTTGTGCTTCTCAATAGGAAATATAATGGTATTTTACCAACAATGATTAATCACTAACAAATGACAATGGAATCACTACTCAGAACCGTTAAATCAAGCCTAAATGCCTTTTCTGGAAAATATGCTTGCATTAAATGCATTTTGAAAACCCAGCAAGACAACCTACAACAAAGCTGCAACGCTTCAATTATTCAAGGGATGATTATTACTAGATTATCTAAATGGATTACTTTTATTGCCAAGAGTACTGAACACTATGGCTCAGCGTTTTACTCTGCTATAAACTGCACTGACAAATAAATAGCCATTTCTAACGTAAGAAAGCTACATTTTCCTTTTTATGATTACTCTCATCAATAAACCAGCAAGTGCCAATTACATGGGATCTGCAGCTGCCTTGCATCTGCAGTGCAGTACCTCATTTGCCTAAGTAAACTCAACAGCTTTGGAACTTAACTGGCAAAAGATTTATTAGCCCAGAGTGCTACATGAGCAAATCCACCCCTAGGAGAAAGGTGGGCAAAGACCAGCTAAGAAAACATCACACACGAGCTGCACAGAGTGCTCTGTGAACACCAATATGAGCAATTCCTGAGCATTCAAACCCACAACTTGGTGCAACCTACAGTTCGTCAGGATTCTCAGCCAGTGCAAGACAACTGGGCACACTGTGGGCAGGACTGAAGGGAACAACAGGTTATTATTTAGCCCTTAAGATCATAAATCAGTTTATGTTTTTGTTTTGAAGGGTTCTCTTCCACACAAAACACTAAGCTGGCTCCAGTCCCAATGCTCAGCAGCCACATCAGTGCCAGACAATGACTTGCCAGCACATCTAATGCCACCACAGTAAACACGTTCTGCAACACAGACAGCAAAATCTGGGAATCTCACACCTGCACTTTCCAGAACGCAACATTCCTCATCCAATGCACCACATGCCTAATGGAAGCTAAGCAGCCACAGTAATAGTGCAGATCATTAGAGACATTTACAAAGAACAGAAATATCCAGCTGCCAGGGCAGAACATCACGCAGAAAATAACAATCTTGCACTTTCTACCCTGATCCACAAGGGAAGTCTACAAAAAACTCCAAAAAACGAGTCTAAGAGCAAACTTCACTGAGCACCAAAAATCATAAACCCAGTAATTTTACTCCCCTCTTCATGTTCTAAACAAATTGCATTTTTCCCCCACGAAAATAAACTTATTTTAGCACTTTTTCGCTCCTGCTTCCCATCCCCTCTCCCCCACTGCTCCCATTTCAAAGACTGAGATGCTGAAAAGTGTGTCTAGTTTTTACCCACCACCTACACCAAAATATTTAATAATGGTTTGAAACCTCTGAAACTTGGTTTGCCTACACTAACAAGTCATGAAATAATTCCCACCTTTCCAGGGCTCCCATTTTTTGTTAAATCTGGATTACCTGACTTCTAAGTCGCTCTATAACTGACAGCCTATTATGTATAAATACCACACACAGAAGACACAAAAGCTGCAGGTTCATGAAGGCTTTACCTTACAAAGGCATGACTCCCTCCCATCACAGCAGAGAAAGGCACAAAAAGGTAACCAATTCCCTGAGCAGGGAATTGAAGAGAAGTACAAGTTTGGTTTAGTTACAGAAGTAACTTTTGCTCTGTGTTCAGCACATCCACCTCCAGGGACTCAGATGCTGCAACAGAACTAATCCATACAGGCAACTGCTCTGATAACCATCACAAAGACTGTTCATCACCTACTGGGTCTACCTTGTTTACTGGCTGGTACTTCGTGTGATCTTTTTCAGAACCTGCAACCAGACTGACTTTGTGATTTTATTTAAGCACAGTGAGAGAAAGATTTAGAAGTAAGTCTAGAGAATGTCTATTTTAACAGCCTGTGGTGATACTCAAGGCTATCTTGATTTTATCAGGCACACCCATTTTCAGGACTCCTACATCTCGGTCCCAGTCCTTGAATTATTACAACCCACACTGGTGAGTGGGAGCTGAAAATGCGAAGAAAGAAAAGAAAATAAAAAAAAAAATCTTTTACAACAGCAGTCCTGTAGGCTTAATTAAAAACAAAGAAGCCAAAAAAAGCGAAGGAAAAAAACCAAGGCATGACAGAGTCACTGGCTTAGCAGCGCTCAAATTCTTTGCCAAGACACAGAATTCTTTCTGTTCCCGCCTATTTTCCCTAGACACCTCCACCTCCTCTTTCCCATTAAACTAAACCAATATGTTCACACAGTTAAGCGTTCCAATAACTTGGTCAATATAAAATATTCATAGTACTTCCAAACCCATCAAATTAGGATGATTATTCCCTCCCAATTCAAGCGGCATAAAACCTCAGAGGGCTGCAAGCACACTGATGCTTCTTCCTCCCCTACCAACTCCATAGGGCTCTCCTCTTGGGGAAGCATTAATCACTTAATCATGAGGGCATTTAATCACAGCACAGTCCAGATTTTACCATGTTTCACCACTTTCACAGGTTGGAGATGTTAAAACAAGAAGGTGTCACAAACCCTACTTAGCACCTAAAATTTTGTTAGGCAAAACTGAACGAATACAAATCAGAACATATGGAGCACTTCTTCTGTCTTTCTTGATGCAACCCACAGAAGTGATTAGTTTGGCTTGTGACCAATTTGACATCTTGACAAATCTGTCAGTTCCTCACAGAAAAAGGATCTCAACTATTATATGTTCAGGCAAACCAGGTTAATTTGATTATTACTTAAGTCCTCTGTCACTCCCAATTATTCCAACCTCCACAATAAAGTGAAACCCAAGGATTCTTTGCCACATCTACAATAAAACACAACGAACACCACAAGTGATACATGAAAAAGCCTGATGGAAACTCAAGTAACCACCAATCCTCATCAGCAAGATGCCAATGACAGTGGGCCGACTAAATGATCAGAAAAACATTCAAACAAAGTGATTTCAAAGCCTTTAGGATTAAGAAGTTATTGCTTGCACTCAATTTTTGAGATCAATACTTCCTTAAACTTTCAGTAGAAATACCTGGTTCCACTGAGCACTTAAGTTTCCGAGACCACAAATTATCTACACACAGTTCAAAAGTCACTAGTTTAATCCATTTCAAAAATTATTTCTTGAGTTCGTACCACAGAAACAAGATGTGTACTGGAAATGAAAAATATATTCTCTGTGCTGGGGGGAAAGGAATCCAGAATGTACCTCAAACAGGTACAGTTCATGTACAGTGATCAGACTGCTTAGCACAACCCTATGGCTGGGGTCACAAAACCCATTAAAACTCACCAAATGACACCAACTTGCACCCTCGAGCATAATGTGCTTAAGACAGAACTTCCTGTGTTCATACCTATTTTTTTCTATCAACTCCTCCAAAGTCCATATCCTGAGACCTACATTTAAGTCTTGCTTAAGTTCTTACTTGAGTTATTACATCGTATTTCCCTTTGAACTTCACAGCCTCTCACAATGCTGCTACACAATAACTGTTCAACAACATGGTCATGACAGTACCTTTCTACATCATGTTGCTTCTTTTCTTTATTAACATTCGGGATTTTGGTTTCCAAGTCTCCAGACAGCTACAAAATGCCAAGTCTTACTTCTGATCCATAGTTAAAACCTATTATTGGCTACTTTAAAAAAGGGGGAAGAAAGAAAGAAAAAAATATTAAATCCATATCAGCCTGCCACCTTTGGTTTTTATCCCTGGCTATCTTTCATGCTTGACAGACATAACCGAGAAACCCCAGCACCGCCACACCTCAAAAACCTCTCCTACCTGTCCTCTGTCACAAGACTTCCCAAAGATTAGGTTGCTGTACAATTGTGACAATTTTAGCTCCATGTTTTCCCAGCAAAGGCCATGGCGAGGTCTTGGTCACAGAGTCTCCCACAGAGTCACCAGCGCTGCACAGACACGAACTGTCATCTCAGCAACTCCAGAGCTGAGATCTGGCACGTGTTTATCACTTGATTCACAGTCTACTTACCCCAAAACGTCTCAGTCTTACCTTCAGACAAACAAAATCACACACAAGCCCATTTTAGAAGCCAACTGCTCCTCAATCCTTCAGATTATCTTTGGGAAAGATACACCACTACTAAATGAATTTATTAGCTACAGAACCAAAGAGCCAACAGACCTGTGTAACCACCAACTCCTACCTGCTCTTTATGTCCTTTTTTTAAATGAGAAATCAACCGTTTCAGTAGGCTTGATCTTCACATTTAACATGAAAGTTACAGTATTAGTTAACTATATGTTGTATCTTATTTCCTGAGGGAAGGGAAGTTTACTGGAAGTTTTCCAATTGTGAGGCCAGGACAAGATGATTGAGAACCCTGAAGAACTCTGACCATAGAAAGATGCAATAAAGAGACATTAAAATACAGCTCATCAGTGGAATAGGCAGGGAACAGGAACTGCTGAACAACACTTGGCCAAATCAGATTGAGTGCTTTGCACAGGGTGAGAGAAGATTAAAAGCAGTGTCAATAACTTGACTCATGCATCCAGAAAGAACAGTCTAATCTTCTGCTATTTATACTTACACGACAGCAAGACACCTTCTCCCTGTGTAACATTTACCATTGCCAATTTTCTCATGCTGGCTACCTTGATGGTTTGATATTTCTAAAATTAGAAGGTAAGAAAATTTCAGGATGCAGCAAGGTGCATGGGGATATTATTTCACAGCACTCATTTCAAAGCTCCTCAACAATGCTTTTCAGTTGGAATGACTGGGATATTAAGTGCCCTATGAAAAAGATTTAAAGATTTCTTTGCAAATTACTTCTATACACTACAAACTATAGAAGTTCTTTTACTGTATTCTTTTCCCCAGGTGTGCATTTCCCTTAATGCACACATATTTTAAGCTATAAACCCCTGCAAGTTGGAGGCAATGTCACAGGCCTACCAGCCTTCAAACTGTTAACCCATCTGGCATGGCTGCTAGAATGGGACTTTATTTTCTTCCAGATTGTTAATAAAATATTTCATTAGAATATCTTAACAAGTATTTTCCATTTTAAATAATGTTAATAAAGTGTTGGAATACAGTAAAAAGAACTACACAGGAGCAACTAATGGAGAAATATTAAAATACAACTTAGCAGCACATGGTGCATTGTCACTGCTCACCCAGTGACACCCCTCAAGTCAAGACTTCCCTATTAATTTTCAGCTACTGAGAAATTTCAGAAGATTTGGAAGCTTCTGTCCACACAAGAAGTTTTTGTGAGGCTTGCAAAACAAGTGCCTTGCAAATCCGTGCACTTTGCTGATGGTGAGTTGCCTCCTGATCAGCAGGCCTGCAGTCCCAACCCTCTGCTGCTGCTGCCCAGCTCACACACCAATAGAGAAAGGTATGGGATATAGGCAAAGCCAACACTGATGCAGTGAAGAAAGCACCTGGTATTAACTGAAAGTAGCTTTCAGTAACACATATTTAAGTTAGATATCATTGTCTTCTAAGCTCTGAAGTGAAAAACCCCAACTCCTCCGTTCCAAAGGATAAGGTAAATTCTGCAGCCTCACTGGTTCAGACAATAAGTCTCTCACTGTAGAGAGACTTGAATAGCCTGAGGCTGAGTTGGAATGCAGAAAGAGTTTGCACTTTACTAGACATCTGATAAACTAATCCCCTTCAAGGCTACCTGCCTGTTTGAGCTCTCATAACTAACAGGATTCAGCAGCCTTAGTTAAAAATCAGCTGAGAGGGCAGCCAACCCAAACTCAGAGACCATGTGAGAGCATTAGCACAGACACACTCAGAGCCTGTTCTGTGATCCACAGGCAGCCCAAACCTACCACAGTGTCAGGCACCATCCCCCTCCACCATGTACCAGGGAAGCAGTTCCTAAGACCCAACTCATGCTGCTGTTCCTCTCCCTGGAATGCACACTGCCAGCCTACCCCAGATGTAGCCCAGATACCTCCCAATTCAGGGTTTGAGCTCAGGCTCTCCATCCTGCACACAGCCCCAAGAGCAGCACAATGCCTGCTGTGTTACAAACTCTGACAGAGTAGGTACAGCGAACTCCTGGGAGGAGAAGGAAACAAAGCAATTACAGAATCACAGAATATTCTGAGTTGGAAGGGACCCACAAGGATCATCGAGTCCAACTCTTAACACTGTCTCCCTGGTGGGAATCGAACCCGGGTCTCCCACACGCCAGGTGGGGACATTTACCACTGTACTAAAGTGGATTTTCCACTAAGAGACACAAACCCCCCCCCCCTCCAAACAACTCAGTTCTACAACCAACCCAAGAACTGTTCCTAAGCTGTAATTAATTCAACAGCAACACCAGCGTCATCTCTGTGCTCTGACTTCAAATAATGAATGCTTTTTCAGAATTCGTTTTGCTGAATTTACACTAATTTGAGTAAAACTATCAATTGAACTTGAGCATTCTTTTGTATACAAATTCCTTAATATCCTTGTTTAAAAGGACATTTGTTTACAATTTACAAATTTCTTTTGTTACAAATTTCTTACTATCCTTGTATAAGAGAATGGACCCAGAGGAGCCAGAAGCCTCTCAGGAAAGGATGCTGTCTTTTGTGCAGACACAGGAGCCCTCCTTTTGCCAACTGACATCAAACTATCCATGGGTTTCTACATTCCAACCATCATGGTCCTCTCTCTCTTTGTCTCCTCTGCTAAATTGATGCTCTCTAGCTTCTATACGTGCCTGCCCAATCTTTTCATAAGAAGCACTGATTAAAGAAAGGTAAGAAAAAAGACAGGAAAAAAGAAGTTCTTTTCCATTTTTCCTGCCTCCAAATACCACCCAACTCAGTCCCAAGATTCCCAAGATGACCCATACTGAAAGATGACCCATGCTCATATGCATTTTAAAGTTAAATTCTAAAAAGAATTAAAATCAGGTAACAGAAAATCCATTAATTGTCAAATTCTCAGAGGGGAAAAAACATGCCAAGAGGTACACACACATCTCAACTTAGCTGGAAAAGACACTACAGCATTACAATATAAATAAATAAATAAAATAAAGGAGTGTCAGCAAGCCATGTTTCTAAGAAAGCCCAATCTTGAAATTTAAAGTATAAAAACCTTAACTTTTCTTTATTAAAATACTACTCTCAGTTTCAAAATAAACCATCTGATAGGATCACAAAGTTAGTACATAAATGAAGAATTTATCAAACCACATTTTTAGTCTCAGGCCTGATTCACTAAATTGAAGTCTTGTAAGAACCTGTAGGTACCAAAAGAAATAGACTAATTTAGATTACAAATTTCTAAAGGGAAAAATGATGCAAACAAAAAAAAAAGCACTTGAAACATTTTCTGTTTATAAAAACAAATTCCAATTTCTTTAAATGAGTCAAAATCTATTATCTCCTTTCAAAGATGATACAGAAGGAGCAAGTACCCCATTATAGAGAAAAGCTACCTATTAAATTGAGAAGTGGTCATGACATTATCTAAAAATATTCACGTATCACATTCTGACCTATATACAAATATTAAAATATGACAGAACACAGGAACATCAGGTGTATTTAGGACAGCACACCTGGATTAACAGTTAGAAGACCATATTTCATTATCACCTCTGCCCTTTTTTTTTTGAAAGCTTGACTCAGCACTCAGCTGTTAGTAAAGAGATCACTGCAAAGATTCGGCCAACAATCTGATTATACCAAATATAAATCACCTGGCAACAATTTTGTCACCATAACTGAAAAAACTATATATTCCAGTGCAGAAATAAATTTTCACAATTTAAAATTCATTTATGTTACTTTATTCCCTGAAAAAAACCCCTGAACTCAACTTGACAGTATTAAATTAAATGTGCTCAGAACAACCTGCAGAAAGGAAATAACATGAAGATACACATCTTGGTGCAGACAGCCATTTAAGATATGCAAGGAACTGCACACTCCGTGGAACAATCTAGTTCAAACAGACGTTTATTTGGACAGGGTTAGTAGGGACTCACAGACAGAACTGATACCTCCTGTCTCTTGGGTTAAGAAACAGTAAAGGAAAATTGCCACATTTATAAGCTCCAAGAGGGGATACAGAGCAGCAGAGCAGAGCTAATGGAATGATGAGTGGCACACAAATGGCAAACAAGGGGTGACTGTGGACTTGCACCTCACAAGGCAAGGACAGAAGTGTGTCTGAAACAACAGGAGGAAACCCCAAGGATGAGGCACAGCTAAAGACTGACCCTTCTTTGTCACAGGATGGTGACAAGTTCACAGAGATTCAAAAACATTTGCTACTAATTCATGTAAGAAAAATCCAGGAAGGGCTACAAAACCCAATGATCTCTGCTGGATGAAGTCCCTGAGCTCCAAATCTCTGGAACAAAACACTCAGGAAGTGCAGATGCCCCAGAACTGTAGAGGTGTGGCAGCCAAGCATCACAAGAGCTCTTCAGAACACGTTACCTCGTTCCAATCAGTCCTCAACTACATCAGTTTCTGTATTTTTGACTGAAACATTGGCATCTAGGCCACTGTCAGCTCATCTCTTCAAATCTCACCATGAGTCCACAGCCCAAAGCTCATTAATCCCTTCTCTACAAACTGCTCACACCATGTCTTGGTTGCACCCCTTGGCTCCTGTCCTCGATGAGGACAAAGGCTGAAAAACTGAAGATTTAGATGCAATAAAAACTACAGATTAATGACAAATTCCAGTCAAGTTCACTCCACTGAAGTCTTAATTTCATTCCTATTTCCTGGCAATCTGTCTCCAAGATTTTCTCTACCACTTGAACATAGACCACATATTTCCTATGACTACTCCAAAATGTTTCTTCAACTGCTTGACTTGGGCTTTTGGGTTGTTTTGTTTGTTTTTGAAAGGTAGTAAAGTTACATTCTGCATTTCAGGAAAGGAGAGAAGCCAAGACCAGCAAAAAACAAGGAAAAAAGATGAAGGAATGTTTCAAAATGACCCATCCTTGCCAACAATCCCCAACAATCCCTCTTCACCAGACATGCAGGACTGAAGAGATTTGCCTCGGCCACCTGGCAATGACTCAGCAAGTGCTCTCTCTTTCACACATCAACTGTAATTCAGATTTTAAACACCATTTGATTGAAGAGCCCAGATTTCTTAGCAAAAAAAGTAAAACCATGGTGAGACAACCCAAATAATAAGTCAGTAACATCTACTCGAGTCACCTGCAATGAAGCCTATCTGCAAACATTCCAACATCTACATCAGCTATAGTGCTGTACAGAACACTCAGAGACCTTCACAATATGCAGAAATATTATAAGCAATGCTCAGTTATCAGAGGTGTATGGGTTTTAACATACTGATGCTTAAGTTTGCCTCAAAGCATTTCATTTCCTATCTCTTCTTCCAAAACTTGCTTTTGCAAATAAGTACAGACATCAACTGGTCATGTTATGGGCTACTCTGAACATGTATTTCCTCATTCAACTGAAATAAGAAGTTACTCATACTAAGTGACTAAATACCATTAATTCAGCTGCCAACCAAAATCCCTGCATTTCAGCTGAACACATTTACTAGTTACACTGGATGCAACCCTCAGAGGCATTTAAGCCCATTTTCAACTACTCCATTCAGGCCATGGTCCAGTGACACTTCTCCTGGAAACAGGGCCAGTTTAAGCTACTCCCACCCTCAGCCATTTGTCTCCGACTGCTCCCACACCACCTCCTCAGCCTCAGCACAACTGCCTCAAGTGCCACGGATCAGGAAACTGCTCAGGGTTAAAAAAAATTAAGCCAGCAGTGCCACCAAGAGAAATGTCTGTGGAACCACAGTCTCCAAAACTCCTACAAAGTTGCCACTGGAGGGTCAAGCCAAAAGCTCAAGACACTTACCCCACATCTTTTGTGCCCACGAAGCTCTGACCAGAGCACGTGAATTAGCTCAAAGCCAGGTGCAGTATGTACATGGAGGCAACTTCCTCAGGAGCAGATCAAGTTGCTCCATTACACTTAGTTCTGAAAAGTAGCAACAGCTGCTTCAAGTAAAAGTGAAATAATAATAATATCTTAAAGGAAATTACTAGAAAGCAAAACAGCAAATCCCTGGGGGTCCTCTGGTTCCCCTGCTCTCCTCCTGTCGTACAACATGAAAGTACACTGAGTAACATCAACTAACAACAGTAACTTTCTAAAGAAGTAATTAAAATGAAGCAACACAGCGTCTGTTGAGCTTAGAATTCTCCACCAGAACGAGCTGCTTGCAAGCATTGCCAGCCTCGGTCCTACCCAGGGAGGTGAGGAGGAAACCATCGCTTCAGGAACACTCTGTGGATG
Organism: Pitta sordida; assembly: GCA_013390025.1. NCBI lineage: Eukaryota > Metazoa > Chordata > Aves > Passeriformes > Pittidae > Pitta > Pitta sordida. The sequence continues at coordinate 568,152 of WEKX01027485.1, forward strand.
CCCAAAGCACAACAGTGGGCAACAGCTCCTCACAGGGGTGTCTCCTCTGAGATGAACATCTTGTTGCCAACTTCAGGTGAACTCCTCACATGAGCAGTACTTACTTTTTTTCAGCAAAAGCACCACCAGTTTACTGAGTCCAACTGAAAGGGACAGCTAAGCCTTATCCCAGCAGAGATTCAAGACCCCTGAGGGACTAAGCATCTCTACAATTCATTGATGGTAGGATTAGAAGAATGCTGAGCTTATTTTTGGCCAAATTTTAGAAGTGCCACTTTAAAAATTTATTCAGTTTGATGTTAAATAACAGTTCTGCTGTTCTCAGGCAGGTTTGTAGATCATGGTACATGCACAGGAAGAATGGCTTCTTCTAAAATGGTGACTCAATCTTTACAACTCTTTATGATGGCTACGTCTTGTCTTTTTGAGACAGAAAAATTTGAGCTAATGCAAATGTGGAATAATACATAATTCATATGCATGGCATATAAAAGGCAAAAGCAAACGCTTTTTTGATTAATATCTGATGCATCTTAGAGCCTCTCGAAAAATTATAGGATCAAACCTTCCTTTTTACATATTTTGTTCACTGTTGCTTACTTTGACACCTGCAGCAAAATAATTAACTGATTAATCCCTTGTTTGGGACACCTGAATTCTCTCTGCAATCTTGACATTCAAATAAACTTTACTCAAAATCCATCAGTGCAAGTATATTTACTTCTTGATCTGCATCATATTCAAGTTTCTTTCAGTGCAAAAGCAAAGAGGAGGGAAGGGCAGAGTATAAAGCACTGAATCCTCGCAGCCAATTTCATAGGAACACTTCTGTATTTGATCCTTTTGTCAAATTACCATGAAAGAGATACTCCTTCCTGAACACGGACTGAACCACCTCTGGAAGACAGACGAGGCAATGTTCACAGGCACAGGATGACAAGCTCAATCTTATAAGAAACACAGAGAGGAAATAGGAAGTTTTCTTTACTGCCGAGCCAAGAAAAGATTGCCCAGCTGACATGCACCAAACCCACAAGGCTCCTCTTGGCACCAATTCTGATACAGTAGAAACAACCAAAAACCGTCTGAATCCCTGTTACATTTTCAGCTTCTCCCACTCCTTTCAAACCAACTTCAAAACACACACAAAACACATCCTACAACAACATTCCTTCATTCAGAGGCAGGAGCCCCGTGACAAACTCTGGCATGATTTTAGCACCATCCCCAATAGCTGGGGTAAATAATGGGACAGGCTCCTCACCAACAATTGGCTCTTCATCTTTAACCCAGATGCTTGTTCAGGAAAATGGAGCATTTTGAAGTTCCATTAACCACCAACAGGCTCCACACAACTAGTTTAAAGCACATTTATCTGTTTACTTTCTACAATAACTTTACCGACTGTTTTTCTGGATTTATCAGTTTATTTCAAGGTTAACAGGTCAGAGCTACAGAGCACGTACTTCTAAAACAAGGAATGCACAAAAAGTAATTTCAAAACAAATTTGTAGCTCTGATGTCTAAACAAAGCTATCACATTCAACTTCTCCTTACAGGAAAACCTTACAGAGTTTCTTAGGGGAAAGGAAAACACTGCACTAAAAATCAACATACAGCAGAAACCAAGTCTAACCTACAAAAGTGCAATTCTGTATCTCTGTGACAAAGCCAGACTGCATTTGGAGTTTGGGAATGCAGAAGAGCAAGATGACTAAAACAAATGGGTTTGAAAAATCCTAGGTAAGAGCAGCTCAACACACAGCAAAGGTAAATTCAATTTCCTTTTTAGTGAGAAATATTCAGCATATGGAGGACTTGTCTAAAATATATTTTATTTTCAAATTATCAGAAATGTTTTGAAATTATTTTCATACGAACTGTAACAGCAGTGGTCAGTTTCCATTACAGTTGAACTTCCACTTTACTGTTAAGTGAAGGCATATTCAGTTAGAACAGACAAATAAGATCTGCTGCTATTCTCTTCAAATGGTTTTATCAGACACACCGAGTTTTCAGCAATTCCCTGTTTGTAAATTACCAGAGATGAGATACTAAAAAAATACAATTAATGAAAAGCGTCAACGCATTGTTGCCACCTCTACATCTTACTAACTTTACTGCAAATAAAAACCAAACAGCTGCTTCAAACCTGCACTAATATTTAGGTTTTTATGAGTAACATCTAACATGGTGATTTATCGCTACAATATATTTCCCTATGCACAATTATTAAATGTTACATCTGCCCATCATAAGACATTTAAGACTATCAATGTCCTCCAGTCCATGGACACCAGGGCAGCAAAATTCCTGCATCAAAGAACATGAACTTACACATTACCACAACCTTTTACTGAGAATTGCACGTTGCATGTTTAAAAGCTTATTTCCATTTCTCTCTCTCATGTGGTGAAAATCCACAGCCAAATACACACCTGGATCCAAGAGACAACGGCAGGACAGCGAAAAGTCACTGAACTCTGAGGTGACACTTCAATAATTTGATTCACATTTTCATTATTTAGAGGTGTAATTATTGCTTTTAAAACACAATATAAAAAACCACCTCCGGCATCACAATGACAAATCTTGTCAGGAGTGATTAGAGCATTTGCAACCTGTGGCCACAAAGCAATTCTTAATGGACAGTGAAGACCAGGACCTCATAGGGCACTGACTCCACCTCTTGCCTCCCGGCCATGTCTTTATCTGCCCAGAGTTATCCCTGTGATCAGAGCAGCACCCAGGCTTTTCCAAGCAGCCAGCAGTGAGGAAAGATACAGTTCCCAGCTTCCTCTAATAACACCAGCTGTTAAACTGAAAAATAGTTACAGATTCTCTCAACAACTAGTGAAATATATATATATATACACACACAAGCATGTAAGTATACGAAACTTTAATCCTTGTTATTTTTAAACAAATGTTTTGCATACAACAGGAAGTCCAAGACAGACAGATGAAGGGGTTCCACCTACAAAATTGGAACTCAGACCATGGAAGTCAGCAAGAAAACTCCTGGGTTAAACTTTATACATTGTCCACATTGTACCTGTATATCAGGTGTTTACAACATCTGTAAACATTACAGGACAGCTAAGAAAGAGGCAAACCCTGGTATGGAGGATCTGCGTGGAATGGCAAGAGCCCTCATCTCCCAGGACAGCAACAGCACTCCCAACCAGGGCCAGTTCTCACTGTATTCCCCACTTGGACTGTATCCCCACTATGTATTCTCCACACCAACAGGAAAGCTGAGGAAGGCAACATATAAACCAGTGGGAGAACACACACTTTGATACTGTCTCTTTCTTTGTAAATAAATAAATACATGGGGGGAGGAGGGGATCAGCTATGTTGCAATCGTCTAAAGTATAAGGAAGGAGTACTTTCCATGGAGCAGGAGACAGCTATCAGAAAAATATACACTAGATAATTGGGTTCTTTTCTACATTTTCTTACCAGGACAACAATTTCAGCTATGAAAATACAATCACGAACAAACTGAGCAGGAATTGAGAACTGGACTCTTTATTTCCTTGCTCCCAGGCTCAGAGCAGCTGCTCCATCCTTCAGGCCTGGAGTTCTTGATTTAAGAGTAGCTCTGTTTACAGAACTAACAAAGGTCTGTTTCCTGTGGATTTGCTCCTGCAAGCCCTGTAGCCACTCAACATAAATTACATTAGTTGCCTCTAAACTTGCCTAATTCTCCTTGAGCCCCTGCACCCCATAAAACTCTCCACTTGCCCATATCACAGAATCACAGAATATTATGAGCTGGAAGGGACCCACAAGGATCATCTAGTCCAACTCACCATCTAACACCCGTAGGGAGACCGAGAGCACATCGCAGGGCATAACACCAGCCTAGATCCCCCACAGTCTGGCAGGCCACTCCGAGCCGGAAGGGGCCCAACTTCATCCAGCCCTACACCCCCCAGCTAGACCATGTCACTAAGCTCCTCGTCCAGTCTTCTCTTAAACTCCTCCAGGGACGGTGACTCCACCACCTCCCCGGGCAGCCCATTCCAATATGCGATTACTCTCTCTGTGAAGAACCGCTTCCTAATGTTAAGATTGAACCTCCCCTGGCGTAGCTTGAGGCCTCATTTATATATTCCTCATTTCCACACTCAGCCTTGCTCTCACACTTTTGTTAACGCTCAGGTACCTTCACACAGCCCCAGCTCCAGCCCCAGCCATCTCTGCAGGGTGCCGAGCATGGGGCAGCACATGCTGGGGCTGGTGCACACTGGCTGGCCAGCTGGAGACCCTTCTGCATCCAAGAGGGCACTCAATGCCATGACCTCCTTGCCTTTATTTTTTTTGTGGGGGAAGAGAGCTCCCAGACATCAATTTTCACAGACCAGGGGAAGGTAGTCTTTCTCAAACCTCTCCTTGTTCTTAAACTGGTTGAAGCTGACTGGGTGGTTCACCCTTACTATGGAAGAAAAGATACAAAGCCAATGTAAGTGATACTTCCTTCCAAAGCCAGGATTAAAAGGTAACTCAGCTCCAGCTGCAAATCATATTGAAAATGCCAACTGCTGCACTCCTCCTGTCCTGGGCTTCAGGGCAGCTTCTGTATTTGCCCAACATCCATCCCGCTCAGAGGGACCAGGAAGACACGAAATTGACAAGAAGTCAATTTCAACATTTTTATGCTGCTCCCTGTGGGCAGCAATGAAACTGTCAACAAGAATTACCCTTTCACTGCAGTGATGGGCAGCAGAAGGGTCTGCAGCTATTCACAGGGATGGCCACCTCAAAACAAAAGCCATGCAAGGGTAAGAGCAGCACTTACTCCAGCCAGGACAGCACACGTGGAGAGGGTTAAGAGAAAAACGCCTTTGTCCTTCACTGGGGGCAGGGGGAGAGGATACTCATCTTAGCAAATATCAACTAACAGGAAGTTAACACTAATTACAAATGCAAAAAGAAAGCCTAATCCACAGAAACTACCTGTTGCTAAAAGAAACCTTACCATTTTTTTCTCTACCCACTCCTTTTGTGATTTATATTTGTTTGTGGCTCAGGGACAGAGAACAGGCAACATGAAAACCAAATCCATACTGCATCCTGTAAAGGGCAATGATGCTCCAGTAGTTAAGGTTTGGTCTGAGGCTCATTAGATCTAGAGAGTACACGTATTTCCAAAACCTTCCCATGCTTCCAGCGCTCCTAGGTGACTCGGAGGATGTATCCACATAGCATAATGCAGTGCTGTGCAAGCTGCTTGAAGGAATATGGCCACGTTAGCACTGCACTGCACCCAGCCTGGAGCGCAGATGGAGCATCCATCCTGCTTCTCAGGTACTCTGCACTTATCCCAGTGGCACTCCACTACAACACGTAAGCAGTCCCTTAGTCATCCTGCCTCAGAAACCAGCTGTGACCCCACAGCTCTTCCTTAAATTACAAAAAATTGTAATGAAAGAGCATCTGAAGAGAAATACACTTGGATACCAAAGTTAGCAAGAGGAGCAAGTTCTTACAATAGGCAGCATTTTACAGAACTGATTAAGCCCCTGAGTGCCTCGGTTTAGCACCCTCTCTATGTCAGCTCTGCCCTTATAGTTTACAAATTATGGCTCTGACTTGGAAATGCTGGTAAATACCTCCTCAGACCTTACTCAGTGTTTCCATAATTGTATATAGATTCTAGAGAATACTACCCTGCAAGAATAACATCCAAAGTAGATTCTAAAAATAAAGCATTCTAGACGATTCCCACATATAGCCAAAGGTTGAAAACACAAGCCGATTCATAAAGAAGGGCATCGACAGAATGCTGGAAAATGGGAAAAAACTCAAAACAACATACCAAAAAAAAAAACCAAAAAAAACCAACAAAACCAACCCTCAATGTAGTAAAAAAGTCGCATCTCAAGCACCACATTATGTTTCCAAAACACAAATTAAAGCTTAGGACGAATGAGAACGGGAATTCTTAATTCGGGGATTCACGCTTCTCGAAACAAGCAATCGATAATCCCCAAAACCAGGCAACTGTTTGCTCGATGAGTTTGTAAAAAAAGGCAACATTCCACTCCGACCCGTGTCGTGCTGGGAACGCCGCCCCCTTGCCAGCAGCAATATGGATTGCCCGGCGCAGTCCGGTGATTCCTTTTTTCAGCCTACGTAATGCCCATTTACATAGGCATGGTATTTTTAAGCGTGCTTTCAGAAGCACTAAATAACATGAAAACAGGGAAGGAGACAAGCACAGCGGTAACACAGCACTCCTGTGACTGCGGAATTCACCAACAAAATAGCGACCGAGTCCGGGGAGCACAATAAAACTCCATTTTCCAGATTATGCATTCAGAACGCCAACCCAAGGAAATCCTGCCCGTGTTTCCCCCCTACAGCGAGAGCGCGTCCGAGCACAGCCGAGCCTACCCTGCCTCCTTCGCCAACCTCCGCGCACATTCCTACACCCCTTAGGAAAACACTGACAGCCGACATGAAAGGAAGGCAAACAATGACATTCTTTTAATAACAACCTTCACCAGCGCGTCGGACCCGGTGGGTTCCCGCATTCCCCCGGACCGGCCGCGCTCCCCCCACCCCGCTCCGGGGCAGCCCGATGGTCCCTCGGGAACGGGCCGGGGGAACCCGCCCGCGACCCCCGCTCCCCGTCACGCCGGGCCCGCGGCTCTTACCGCCAGCTCGGGGCTGTGCGAGAGATCGGAAGNCCGGAGCGGCCCGCGGTGATGCGAACCCCGCGGGGTTCCCGCACTGCGCTCGGGCGCAGCCTCGCGGGGGGAGAAGCGCCTGAACAGCCGCGTCGGGCTCGCCCGGAGCCTCCCGCGGGCGCTGCGCTCCGAGAGCCGTGACCGGCAATGAACACCTGAAAGGGGGTGCCAGAGATGGGACCGGGCTCTGCTCGGCCGTGCCACAGGCAGAAACTGATGTGGTGTGCAGGGAAGTTCCACCTAAACATGAGGAAGAACTTCTTCACTGTGTGGGTGACAGAGCCCTGGGACAGATTTCCCAGAGAGGCTGCGGGGTTTCCCTTGGTGCAGACAGCCCAGAACCATCTGGACACAACCCTGTGCCATGTGCTCTGGGATAATCCTGCTGGAGCTGGGAAGTTGGACCAGACCACCTACCCTAGTCCCTTCCAACCTGACCCCTTCTACGGTTCTGTGCGAGCCGAGGCTGGCGAGGGTATCTCAGGAGCCAGGCACCAGGACACTGGCATCCCAGCCCTCCAGGGTTAGGAAGAGCCAAGGTCAGGTCTGCAGCACCTTCTCCCCCCGGGTCAGCGTACTGGGAGTTCCACATCCACCCATCCATCCTTTCCTACTGCAAACAAGGTCGTGGAACTCCCTGGGAAAGCAATGCCAGTTTAGCCCCTCAGAAGGTTTTACAGACAGAACCTTCAGACCTGGCAGCTGTCACTGGATACTGCAGAATGCCTGCAAACAGGATATGGGGGCAGTGAGCTCCGAGACTCGCACAGGCTTCAGCTGAGAGCTTGGGCTGCACCAGCCGAGGAAGCCACAGCCCCGTGTGGTGCAGTTGCTCTCAGCTTGTTGTTCTTTCCATGGAGCCCGTAGTCCTGCTGTAGTAATGCCATGTTTGCGTTTCCAGAGTTCTTCCTTCACGTTATCTGGAGTTGTAGCTTTCCTGAACCTCTGCCTGCCTTTCCCGGTACTCTTGCCCTCGAGAGAGAGGGTTAATGATCTCTCATCTAACACTAAAAGCAAATTTGCATAGTGCATTTTTGAAAAATAGATTATGAGGCAAAAGCAATAAATCAAGAGTGACGGCTTTGTGCATTCCCGTATATTTCAGTGGAACAAATAACTTCTGGTACAGGAGAAGTTAATTAACAGAAAACAAACAAACAAAAAAAAGAAATCAATTTATCATTAGCAAGGACAAGTTTGTTCACAGCATTAGAATTACTTACACGACATAACACGTATAGCAGAACCTACAGCTGCCTGGCAGGGAGGCACGGAGACATGCTCCTCAGAAGCTGCAGAAGCAGCCACAGCGCATTTCAGCTAAATGAGAACATCATCCACATTTCAAGGTAATGCTACAACCAACGAGAGAACTGCAGTCTTGCGGAAGGAACAAAAGTTGTGTGAGTAAAGGGCAGTTATTCATAAAGGGTATACCAAGAAGTTACAAGAATGACTAAAAAAGTATTAATCATATCACAGTTCTTGTACTGGATTCCCTCTTGTTTAACCAAATAGTCATTTGAGATATTATTAAATTTTACAATTAAGTAGATTACATTAGTGTGCAACAAAATGTAAAATATGCCAAAACAAGCCAGCTAACATAATTCTAATAGACTGTCAATTTGTCACAGATTATCAAAATATTAAGAATCAAGTATTTTTAATTTGTTACAAAAATTCATATCTAAGCCCTGACACCAGAATTATGTTTCAGTATAGATTACAATTCACTAAAGGCTTTTGTTCAATTAACCACTCTATGGTTGTTATCACCTGAAAATATCAGTTACATCAAGTAACATCAACATTTAGGTGTAAATTCCCATGGTCAGCTGTCAGTTTCCAGATGCCAAGTGAGAAGGGCAGGACCTTTGCCCTGCTCCCCATGCCCAGTTAGACCAGGAGAAGACACCAAGGGAAAGCACTGGCATATTGTGAGGGCAGCATCACTCCCTGGTAACTCCACATCCCAGCTCTTCTCCCGTCCACTTGTTCAGCTTGGAGCAGCTTTAGTTGTCCATAGGTGCTTTGGGAAGGTCAGAATGACTGTGCTCAAGTGGATCAGCATACAAGAGATCCACAGGTTGCTGAACGTGTTTTCCAACTTCAGCAACTTATTTTCTTGGCCTCTCTTCACTTACCCACATTCTGAGCATTTAGTGCTCTCCCAGTTTCCAGCACTGGAAAGAGAGAGTGATCTCTCAGTGGAATGGTCTGCCCAGGGAGGTGGTGGAGTCGCCATCCCTGGAGGTGTTTAAGAAAAGACTGGATGAGGAACTCAGAGACATGGCCTAGATGATGGGAGGCTTGGATGAATGTGGTGCCCATGGTTCCATGCTTGTGGGTCTGATCCCTGGGTGAGTGTTCACTTGGGAGTCGGACTAGATGATCCTATGGGTCCCTTCCAACTCAGAATAACCTCTGAACCTGTGAAGCCTCTAAAAGAATCAAGGGAATCATCCTTTTGGAGGTCAGGAGCAACACTCAGTGCCAAGCACCCATGGGCAACAACAACAGAGCTGACACCTTTAGGCTGGAAAAGTCCACAGAGCAAAGCACGTCTAGACGGAGCCCCAGGGAAGTTCAAGCTCCTCTTGGGAAATGGACTGGGGACAAACTCCCACCTTGCACTCCTACATGGCCCCAGTGCAGCTCTGGCAATAAATATGGTGACTGGTCAATTCAGTCATCAAGATTTACTGGCCAAGTAAGGCAACACTGATGCTGGACGTGACCTGCTGGGTTCATCCTCTCTCACCCAAATTGCACATCAAACCAACATTAACCACCCCAGCCAACCTGAGAGAGGCCACCAGGTCCTGCACAGAGGCACAGGAATAGGAAACTGGAGGAAGTAAGACTCAGTTTTCTATCCCTTCAAGCACCAAGAAAAATTACTTCCATGATTTCAAAAATCCCTGCATCTTCTGTCTTTAGCTATCATTGAAAAAAACCATGATGGTGCTGTTTATATCTTCAACAAATGGCTTCTGTGGCTGCATACCCTGTTCAGTGGATATGTAATCCCCTGACAAGGCTCTCATGCACATGATGCATTAACAGCATCCTTTAAATTCTACAGCCTGCTAAATAAAGGGAGAGGGTGGTTTTTTTCCCCCATTATTTTCAGTCCCACTTCCCTGAAAGTATACACATCACTCAGTTGCAAAATCAAGATCTTCACTTTTCTAACTTCCATGTTGAAATGCAGCACAGCCTGTATTGACAGTAATTGCACCTTCTCCATCCAGATAAAGGCCACATTTCGAAATGGTTACTTCCACTTGGCAGGAAGGAAAATTGAGAGGCAAAATGACTTGAATTGTCACAACCTTTGAGCAGAGTTAATACTGAGCTAGTTCCTCCTAAAGTATGTCCTGTATACTTCTAGATCTATTTTACCTTTCCTTTGAAAATAGCAAACATTAATTTCCTCTGAATGTATAATTCCTCAGAAAATTAGAAAGTGATATTTAATGTTTTCTAGGGTTCAGCAGAGAATGAATTATCTACATTTAATAGTTGGTCTAAAAGTTTCCTAACTTCAAAATTCATAGCCAAGGAAAAAAAACATTTTTTTCTCAAGCATCAGTGATTTCTGTTACAAAGCCAACTTTTCATCTCATATTATCTTCTACAGAGAATCCTCAATGCATCCTACCAAAGTCATTTTCCTTGAAAACTATTATTTGAGTGGTGAGGCAGCCTTTGAGCCCTGGATGGGACACATGATCAGTGGGGAAATCCCATTATTTGAAGACAGCTATTTAATGCAGATGCAAAGGCTGCATTAAACACCTGGGGGTGCAAAGGTGCTTGACAGCAAGAGTTGTGGTTCATGACATTACCTCCCCAGCCCTCCTACTAACATCTCCCATGGGGATTTATTGCATCTCTGACTGTCTACAGTCACACCTCCATCTGGGGCTGTGAACTGCCCACTCCTAATCTTTTCTTCTGTCTTGTCTTTCTCGCCTATAAAAAGGCCGCGAATTTACTGCTAGATTTAAATTGCAGGTGAATACAGCACCCCACTGTGCCCAGGTATCACTCTCAGGAATTCTTTGATACCATCCTGGCTGTTACTACAGCACACAAAGGAGAAAGATTTAAGTTGACTGCATTTACAAATGGCTCCAGCCATATCTGCACGAGAAAACGTTGTAGTTCACAAGGTGCTACCCGGTCAATGCTGACACCAGTGAGGAGCATTACTGAGCCTCCGTGTGATGTTTCCCAGTCAATTTATAGCCTAGAATAGAGGAATACAACACATTCTGATTCCAACATTTCATTCTGTGCCAGCTAATAAGATACATCACCAAAAAGATGATTGGACCAACTAAATACATATAGCCTTCAATACATTTTCTTCTCCAGTAGTTTGTTGACATCTTCAGATAATAACCATAATCCCCTACTCCCCACCACCCTCAAACACTGCCTTCCACTTGAGCCAGCAGAGCTCCAGAGTATCCACATCTGCTTTAAACATGCAGTCGGCCAGCTCAGCCCGGTGAAGACGCAGGGCCGGGTTCAGCTGAGCCCTGGAGCTGCTGAGATGTGCTCAGTCCTGGGCACTGCCCGGGGGCTGGACACCTCCCTCCTGCTGGGGAGGGCACCACCTTTAACAGCTGCCACTGTTCTCTGTGGTAAGCGCAGCCTGAGGGCAGAGCATCCCTAGACCAGCGCTACACCCCGGGACCAAAACAGCCCCTCCTGTCCCTGAGGAGTTGACACCCCTAGAGGTGAAATGCAGAGGGTGGGGGAACAGAGTTAGGTGTCAGACTCCACCTTTCCCTGAATACCTACAGGATTGTAGTTCCTCAGGTGAGACAGGTGCTTTGGCCATATCAGACAATGTCTCCATCTAAAACAACCTCTTTGCGTTTGCTTGGATGGAAATGCTCTCAGTTTCTTCAAGCCACAGCTAGAAGATGCCATTTCTGCTGGTCCCTCAGCTCGGGTGCAGGGGTTAAGAGCAAAGATGAAGCACAGCATAGTAGCGGAACACTTCTGTGGCCATCCTCACAATGTTAGAACTACTTTCAAGTTTCTTGCCTTCCTTTCATCAATGTTTGAGGCTTGTACTTCCCAGGAATCAGAGTGAGCTTTGGGCATATCCCTCAGCCCCTAACAGAGCTCTTCTACAACAATATGTATGTGCTGTAATGCCCAGAAAACAGCACCACAACTGAGGACAAATTCTTATTTAGCTGAGGGAAACTACCTAGAGAACATAACACCAGAGGAGGTGGAACATGCTTGGAGCCTGAGGAGTCCCTGTCTTTCCCTGGGCTGCTCCCAGCAACCATGCTCCTTTCTGTCAATCACACACATATAAAACCTGAAACCAATTACCCCTAAAAATTACTTAATCCTCTTCCCAGGGACCCTTACGCTCCCACAGTCCTTCCTTCCTTCCACTCACACCTGTGCTGTGTGTGGGCCCATAAGTGACTTTCTCTCACTCGTTGTGGAAGCATAGCTGGCTGTGTAGAAATGGATGCTTCTCTCAGGTGGGCTCCTGGAGCACCAGCTTTGTGGATTATCCGGTGTGTGAGCATTTTCATTTATTTTCACTTAACATTAAATGTTTGGCTATTGCACTCTCAGTGTTTTTACAATTAGTAGCTTTTGAAGGTTAGCAGATGGGTAACAGTGAAAAGAAAATCCCTGAGAACACAAACAGCCATGTGAAGACAGTTACTACTTCTGTGGCAGACTTTTATCTCAGTTTTAAGATGTGCTAAAGTTTCCCAGAATACTGTAAAGGAATTTCTTTCTGTGTTGGATGAAAGGTGTTTAAGTAGATCGTTTTATGAGTAGATACTGTTACTGATAAAAAGAATAGGATGTATTTGGCACTGAAATAAATTTATACTTCTTCTTTGAATTAACTGTGAGGTGAGTTAGGGCTTTTATCTTCACTGGAGTTCACAGGTATATTGTGTGGTAAAGATAAAAAGAGAGACAATGTACAACTAGAGTGTTCTGCCTCCTGAGTTGTTAAAGGCTCATGTTGCACCTCACACACAGTGGATTGCAGAATTTGGAATAGTAGTCTTAGAATGTGATTATTACTCTGTATGTAGCTCTTCAATGTTTATCTTGCAACTTAAAAAAACATCTTAAAAAAATAGTATCAGGAACTGTGTTGGTGCTGGTGTCTAGGGAACTTCCTACCTCCTGAACCTCCAGTTTCTGTAGGAATTGCCGTGGAGTTGTGACCCCTTGGGAAGCAGGGCTTTGGCCAACAGCAGTTTTAGACTGCAATCATTTGGATGTTGGTGGTGCTCCTTATCCTGACATAACTAAAACAGGTGGATAAGGTAAGGAAATGGTTTAGCATGCTGCTCTACGGAATACCAAATAAAAAGCAAATGGGAAGTTTTGGGGTTTTGGAGAGATCTAAAGGTGAGGAAGAAACAGCTGAATTCAGCTACTATTAACCTGTGCACTAGGTAGGGAAAATGACTTGACAACTTATGGCTGCTTTTTTGTCTGGGGAGGGAAAACCCAATAGCAGAAAGATGGTTGGGTTTTTCTGAAACTGAGGTAGAAAGAAAAGCTCATAATAACTTAAAAATTAACTCAAATAGGTTTTTTCCTTCTTTTGAAAATTTCTTTAACATTCTACCTCCTCAAATTCTTCTTACTTATAAGCCTCACTTATACAACTCTGCTATCCAAGTACTTTTTTATTTTCTTAACACAACTGTAGTACTTCCCCTATATCTTTATCTCAGTAACCATAATTGTTTACCAGTTTTGTCTAAATCTGAGTATCACACATGCTAACCTCCCTTTAACAGACTTTTCTGATGGCTATTTTTGTGTGGTCCTAGTTCTTCTTTCTTCCTGCCAGCAAACTGTCTCCTAATTAGATTAAAACTGATGCACAGGTTTCTTTCCTGTATTCCAGCCACTTGTCTCGTTGAGTTTCTGTGTCAGGGAAGGCCAGCAAATTAGTGTTAATTGTGTCCTGCAATTCAGTAACAGCTATTATTTAACAATACCTTTTTGGTAAGGGTTGTCTTAATATTTCATGGTGTTGTCTGGCACAAGGTGTAAACAAATGATGTTACGGATTCTGTGCTGATCAAGCAGTGGTACTTCCATATTTTTCCTGGCACTGTTATTCCAATTAAAACTATCACAAATTTTCTACTGAGCCAGTAACTCCTTCGATTAATTTACTGTTCTCATTAGAAGTGTTCCAGGGTCTGTCTGTCACATTTGTTCAGGCTATACTCAAAATTGGCCTTAAAAAGGGAATTGATTTAAGTCTGCCTTTACTGAAAGAACTATAATGAAACATTGTATCTCATAATGACAACTGAAAAGGCACAGACCTACAGAAGAGGGAGATGAGAAGAGACTTGCATGTCTTCCTGGATTTAAGAGCAGCACAAGATTGTGTTTGTCTGATGCTGTGTCATTTAATTGAATAAAAAAATTGTCTTATAGTCATGAACCAGTTGAGGCTGGAAGGAACCTCTGGAGATTGTCTAGTCTGACCCCCCTCATTCAGAGCAGGGCCACATCCAGCCGTGTTTTGAATGTCTCTCCAAGGCTGGAGCTTAGGTTGCTCAGAGAAATTGATCATAGCAGAAAAAAGTATACTCTGAAGTTCAATGGGATTTCCTGTGTTTCAGCTTGTGCTCATTGCCTCTTGTCCTTTCCCAGGGCATCACTGAGAAGAGGCTGCTCCTCCCTTATTCCACCTTCAAGAAAGATTCTAGTAACCACTTTTATTTGTGTAAATAACATCCTGGTTGGCACCAAATTCTAGTAAGGTGTGTGGAGGTGTTTCCATGCATTATGATCTGCCTGCTTTCAGTCAAGTGGTCTGAGAGTGGGTTTGCTCTTGCTACCAAGTCAAGGGAAGTCATCCTTCCCCTGTACACAGCACTGGTCAGNAAGAACCTACTGAGTGCCAGGAGTACTGTGCTACCCTTCCTGTGTTTAGATACTGATCCTGCTTTTAGATTTACAGACCAAAATACTTTCTGACTTCAATATTAGAAGTAGCTGAAATAAGCTGAAGAATAGTAACTGAAGATAAATCTTCATATCTATTTCCCCCCTCCATTTCATCTTTTCTGAGAGCATCATTTTGATTAAAAAAACTTTGCTGTGATGTTCCTAATTTACTGCAGTAAATACCTGTGAATATTCATTATTTGACAATACCTTAAGAAAGATCACCCCAAATTATAAAACATGAAGTTGCAATTGTAATTGCAATGAGAGAATATAGAGTGCAGAAATTTCCCTGGCACAGGCTGGTCTCTGTCTCAAAGCAGTGCATTAACCTGGACTTTAGAAAAGGCAGTCAAGTTGTTTGTGCTGGCTCTGTAATCCCAGTCAGTGGTTATTTACCTGAAGCAGACTTCAGGTGACTGCACACAACTTTATTTGACATGATTCAGAAAGGTCAAGGTCCGAGGCAGGTGGTGAGCCAGCCACCTGATGTCCTGCTCTGGAGAGGGATGTTGCCTTTACAGGAAGAGGCCTCAAATGGCTCTAGTTAGACCTCTAATTGGGAACTCCCAGATAATGTGGTGCAAATCTGCCTTTGTTGTTTGCAATTACTGACAACAGCAGGATGAAATGAAAGTTCAAGGAATGGTTGCAATAAGCACCACCTCAGAGCCTTTTGTTCTCCAATTTTCTTATGCCTTAAACTGCTTTGAGCCCTCTAAGTTATGACACAGCAGTTTAACGCTTGTGTTTCATGCTGTTAACTTACCCTCAACAAAAACCAGGTCTGAAACCCATGTTTGGTAACTTCTAAACCGACTGAAGTCATTGATGCAAGAGATTTTTAGTGGTTGGGATGTGTGGATTGTCTACAGGGAAATAGTGAGGGAAGATATGCAAATGCTGGAAGGAAGACATTAATAACCTATAGGACTTGTTCTATGCTAAGGGTCGTGAAACCTGGGCACTTGATTTGTGTCTAAGAACCCAGTGAGTCAACCACAACCTTTGAAGCCATAAAGATGACTTTATTCTTTAATTCATCTGACCTACAACTGGTGCTCAGTTAATTGTGGAATATTCATCATTTGTGGAATTGGTAGTCCTAAGTACTCCAGAGATCAGCTGCTGAGGTTCCTGAGTTCTGGGCTGCACTTGGGTTTTGTAGATTACTTTTCCCCCTTTGTATCAATTCTGGTTTCATGTGTCTTAATGGATTGTTCTCCAAAATGTGTGAGAGAGGATGAATAAAAAACTATGTGGAATAACTCTGTCCTTCAGGAATATTTTGGGAAAGGAAGCTAAAGCCAACCAGCTACTAATTCCCATTTTGGACTTGCTGGCCAGTGCCTTTTGGTGTCAGTTTTTGATTGCTAACAGTTATGTCTAGAAACTTCTGGGAGACAAGGGGAATGCAAAAAATGGGAAAGCTCTGTGGGAAGAAGTTCTGATTTGTCTGTGCAGAGCTTCCTTGACATAATGTGGATGATTGTTTCCCAGCCTGCAGCTCAGAGCAGCTACAGCTCAGTGTATTTATGCCTGCTAAACCAGAAGCTCTGCCTATTGTTTTTCCTGCCTTCATCACTTTCCACTGTTATAGTCCAGCTATGTTATACCCGGCCATTAAACATTCAGCATCCAGGATGTCTAGACAGGCTGAAAGACTGTCTGTGCTCCTTTTTCAGAGTCAACTTTCCAAAGAACTAAAAGGCTATTTGGAAAGCAAAGGTGGCAGAGTTCCTAGTATGAGACATCTTCAGGCTGCCTTCTCAGTGAGCACAGAGGAACACTCTGGGAGGGATTTCTAGCAGTGCACAAAATTCCTGTGCAAGCCTCCTGTTGCTCTCCAGAAAGGCTTCAAGCCTTTGACAATTATAGCTAATGTCTTAAACAGCTTGAACTTGTGTTCTAATGATACCAGGCTACATAGAAAGACCCTGTTAGCTGCAAATGTCCTGCTCAAGTACCAGAGGGAAGAACTAAGAGGTGAATTCCTTGCCACAGAAGATGGGAAAGACCTTTTTGATGTGGAAACAAATGGTTTCTGTTTACAGACCTGTGGACCAGGAGAGACAGTTTGCTGTGCATATCCACTAGTTTTAGCGGTGTTAAACAAGTAAATAAACAAGAGAGGCAACTTTTTTTTCCTATACAATCTTTGTTTTCTTCAGTGCTGACTCTTGTTATGCTCTGTATAGGAAGAGGCAAGTACGTGAAAACAAACGTTGCCTCTATTTGCAAACTGCAAGTTAGACACAAGAGTTGATGATCCTGTTGCTGTTCATCTATCTGCACGCTCTGTATGACTGTGGCACATATTATAGAAACACAAATCTTGGGTTTCACACCCCAGAAAAAGCCTGGGAGGCTTTGTCTGAGTTACATTGGAAAGGAGGGTACTCAGCCTGCACAGCATCTCTTGCTGAGTCGTTGCTGTGCTGGCAGGGGTGAGGACACGTGGGTGCTCCTATCCAGCCATGCCTTTGGGGTCCATCCCAGCTCCCCCTTCCCTCGATGGCTGAAGAAACCCTGTGCTCTCTCAGCTTCCACCAAGGATGCTCTTCTCCCTTGCTGGAAGTGCTTGATAACCTGGGCTCTTTTAAAGGCAAATGATTTTTGCTGTGTTAGGTGAGCCCTCTAAGAATGGAGAAGATCAGCAAAGCCTTCCAACTTGGGAGCCAGGGTTTTGAGGGGCAGCATGCAGGGAAGGTGCTCGGATCAAGGATGACAAAGGATGGATTATGAGCACCTGATAACGTTTTGCTTCCTCTAATAATGAGAATGAAAAGTAGGTGGCAGATTTATTATCTTATGGAACTCTATCTAGAGCTAACAGAAATCTGGTTACAAAGTTCAGTATATGAAAGTGCTGAAAAAATTTGGTGTTAGAGCTAGAAATCTACCATAAACTGTTTAGGGACTAGAAAAACATTTCAAGAAACTTGCAGTTTAATTTATCAAGAGATTGAAAGGTGACTTATGCATGCATAAGTCCTTGTGGAGAGATAATGAGTGTGAAAGAGCTCTTTAATCTATCACTTAGAGCATAGCAGGAACTAATGACTGGAAACGAAAGGCAAATTCAAAGTTTAAATGCATGGGCCTAGTTTCCTATAAGGAAAAACAATTTACTGGTGAAAATTAAAAAAAAAAATCGATGTTCTGATGCCATTAAATCAATATCCTTTGTTGGCAGCACTGCTTTTAGAAAACAAAGGTTATCTGACACAACACATGAATTAATGATTTATGTGTCATGAGTTTAAGTTGGATGAAATGATACTCCCTTCCAGTTTTAAAATCTCTAGAAAGACACTGCTTCCCCAGTTCAGGGGAGAATGCAGAGAGAGAACAACTCTTGGAAGCAAAGGAACCCAAGTCATGAGGAGACAGAAAGAATTGCTCCAAGGGGGGGAAAAAACCACCATCAGGAAATTGTATAATGAAGCAGCTTCCATAATGCACTTGTTGGTCAGCAATTTTGACCAGACCTGTCTTGGAATGAGCAAGGAAGGCACAGTGGGGTCAGCTGGCTGAAGGGTAACTTTGGGTTGTACATGGGAATTGCTCCCCCGGGGAGCATTCCCAGCTCATTGCGCTGTGCTGCCCTGGGAGGGTGGGAGAGAAAGAAAGGGAAACCTGATAGCCCAGTGTCCTTTGCTGGCAGCCCTTTGAGTTTCTGGGTAATGCATTGTGTAGTCCTTCAGCTCTTGGTGCTGATTAGGCTCCTCTCAAGCTCTGTGTGGGTTTGGCCTCTGCATTTCAGTAGAGTCGGATGGAGTAAAAGACATGTCCCATAAGGAATCGGGGTTGTTTATCCAGGGGAAGATTTAATAGCTGAAGAACTGGCTTTTGTGGGTTTTTTTAAAAGTTGCTGCAAAGCAAATTAATGCTTTTGCTTCCACACTTAAGGGAGACAGGATAAAATCCCCTGAACACCCCTTGACTCAGCTTAACTTTGACACAAGGAAAGGTTTCCCAGTAGGATAATGAAGGGCTAGTAGAGGTGGTAAGAAAAGGCGGGTAATCTCTGTTGAAAGGCTTCAGGAACAGGTAGGACAAGACATCTGTCCAAATGACATGAGGTGATCCTGGTTTTGTTATGCAGCAGATAAACCTGAGGTCCTTTCTGGTTCAAAGCTAAGTTTATTCCGCCTCTTTTGGCTCATGGCCATGGGCTGGTGCACTGTTTAACTGGAGACTATGACTTTGTGCAAATGAATATTGTGCTGAACAAGCTTCTATGTGTTGCCAAAGAATGTATATTTCCTCTTCATTTTAAGTAAAATCTATCAGCCAGTTCAAAAGGCAAACGTTGTTCCCTGATAAAATGCAGCTGGTGTGCATGTGAGCTTACTCAGCAGACTATAAAATAGCATAAGCTTTCCATAGGGATCAGAAACATCAAAAGCAGAAAGTGTATCTTAAAAAAAATCTCCAACAGACTGCTGTAATTATTAAATGTGAGGCATCACAAGTAGGGATGGAATATAGCTGAGATGATACTACCCAGACAGGAAGGAAATAATATAGCTTTGGTCTGTGTCTCTCTGTGTACAGATTTCAAATCCCAGAGAGTGGATCATCAGATACCACAGTATGTGTAGCCCATCACTTAAAATGAGTTTGCTGTCATGAGAGAGGCATATATTTACTGAAACATTCGGCTGCAGCTCTTGAACAAGTTAATGGCTTTAATGCCACTCTAGTTGGGAACAGGGGAGAAATAAACGATCCGAATCTGTCCGGTGGACTGCCCTACTGGGATGTACTGGTGCGGTTACTTATCCACAGAGTAACGCCTGCAGGTCCATGTGCAACACGTGTCAGACCCCTGCTGAACCTGCCCCTTCTCTCTCCTGTATCGACAAGCCACAGACAGAGCTGCTCTGGGAGAGCCTCTCGGGTGCTCCTGATGAGCTGGAAATCGGCTCCTCTGTCACCTCGGCCTGTCCCTGGGAGGCTGCATTTCATGTGCTTTCAGCTCCAAATGGAAGCAATAAGGTGGGATTGGACATATGGCTGCTGCCAGGACAAAGTCTCAGATGGAGCTGTTCTGAACTTTCCCCTTCCTCTTTAGATCACATTTCCCTTAAGGAAAAAAAATCCTAGTAAGTGCTCTTAGACTTCTGGTAAGAAGGAACTGGAGGCACTTAACCCACTGCAATCCATTAAAAATTGATAAAATCAATAAACAGCTGCATGATAAGCCTTTTCACAGCATGGTGAATTTTCCTTACAATAGTAACCAGAGCACCCTTTTAATATCTGTATTTTTAATCAGATTAATTATATTCTGTCTGGATGGCCTGCTGCAGTCAAAACAGGCTGGTGCTGGAGTGATGAAAATGCTTTGGCTTTATACTGACAGGGATGTTCTGGATTGCTTTCAGTGTTCTGTCCCAGCCTTTATCTCCTTTTCCTGACCTATAACTCACAGAACTAACAGTGCTAGACCTCATTCTTTTATAGTCTCGGATGAAAAAGAATTCTGAGCCTGTCATTGCTAACTCATCTTCTTGCAGAGATTTCCCTCTAGAGATTTCCTGCAGTGCAGTCATCCTACAAAGCCAGACAGATGCCTTTTTAAATTCTAAATTCCATATTGCTTAAAATTTGGTACTGACTGAAATTGTCAGGGTCCTGGAAGTCAGGAAACTGACTTCAGGAAACCCTCCCAAACCTGAGAATTTTACATTATGTTGCTATTTGTGTTTTCAAGTTTTGCAATTGCAGGTGAATCTGTGAACATAAGGGGAAGAAATTATTCAAAACCTAAGAATTTCACTTATTCATATAGTAGCAAGGGCTTCAAAAAGGATGTCAAGCCTGTGTGTAATAAAACTGAGAACAACAGTGGTTAAACCTGCCAAATGAAAAAAAAAGTTACATTAATCTTAAACTACTTGTTTTTCACATTACTAATTTGGAATGTTAACAAATTTCACAAAACCATTTCTGAAAACAATGAACATTATGGCCTCTTGGTATTTTGTCTGTATGTCAGGAGAAAAAAAAATAGCTTAAGACACAGCTGTGTTGGATACCAGCTGGCTTTGCCATGTTCCCCAGTGACATGCTGTGCTGGAAGGCTGGAACACACATGTGAGCAAGAAGTGGCATGTTCAGAATTCCGTACAAAAGCTTCAGCTTGCTGTGGTTTCATACAATGGCCACAGCACTGCCCCACACAATGAAATTCCATTAAGGCAGGAGGACTACTGGGCTGGTTATCTAGAGATCAGCACACACCTTTGCTGTTGCTTTGCAGAGAAGATAGATGAGGAGCTAAATATTTGAAGGTATTTCAGCCATATTAATCATCACGCGGTCTTAGAAATGGTTGTCTTTACCCATTCCGTGTTCTGTTGTTTCAACAAATAAACAGGCATTATCTGCTCTGTGATCTAACCCCAAAATTACAAGTATCTGGTATGATTTGGTAACTGAAAGAATTCTGTATGTTTTCAAACCACTGTATAGTTGTCACTCCTTTAGACTATTAATACAAACAAGCAAAGTTAAGGAAAACTCAGTCCTGGAATTAACCTACATGCGTTTTTAACGTGATGCTGCCTCTGAGGAGCACATCCCCCTAATACAGGGAACTGGATCCCTCTCTCAGACCAGCTCGTGTCTTCCTAGATCATCATGCTAGATGTTGCTCAATTTGTGTTTGGACATCTGCAACTTAATTAAAATGTTTGTTTACCTGTACAAGAGGTGAAAGTTAAACACTGATGTTTGTTTTTATACATTGTGTTTTAGCAAAGAAGTTCAACCTTTACAAATGATTTCCCAAACACTCTTAAAGCTATTTACAGGAAATTTTAACTCTATTAAATGGCTTTTGGAAGGGGAGTTAAAAATATCCCCTAATGAGATATCTGGAAGTCTCTTCCTTACATAAAAATAGACAGACATATGAGTCAGACACGCCAGGTTTGAATAAGTACATGGGATGGTTTTAATTGCTGTACTGCTCCCTGTGCTCCTGCCAGGGATTATCAT
Organism: Pitta sordida; assembly: GCA_013390025.1. Classification (NCBI taxonomy): domain Eukaryota; kingdom Metazoa; phylum Chordata; class Aves; order Passeriformes; family Pittidae; genus Pitta; species Pitta sordida. The sequence continues at coordinate 589,856 of WEKX01027485.1, forward strand.
TATGTGTGAACTGGAACACAGGGAAGTTCACGTGGCATCCCTGTGCCTGTCTGCTGGGGGCCCAGCAAACACCACCCAGCTTCTTGCACTGCACAAAGTCTCAAAACATTCTGTGAAATAAAGTGTAATCTTCTTAGCAAGATAAATTGCTCTTAGGAGCCATCTCCCTTTACCCTTAAAAAGAAAAAGCCTCTTTAAATGTAAATTTAGCTTTCCACCAGAGACAGTATTACCATGGCAACAAACGCAAGAAAAATAAATGTCATGATACAAAATAAAGAGTGGTTTTCCTCTTAAACATGCTCCATGTGGAATAAAATATGCAGCTACGGAGTTATTGTATATGTGATCTCAGCCAGTAAAAAAGGAATATCAGTCTTTTCCTGGAACATTTCTCTGAGCTGGTGAAAAAATGGGGTGAAGAAATGTATTGTATGCTGAATTTCAAGTTCTTCAAACTGGAGCTCTCGTCTTGCAGTTTGCTCTAGATGGGCTGGAATGCTACAAACTTCCCTGGAGTGTCAGGCAGGCAGCTGGAGTTTACAGAGCTGGAGTCTAAAATGTAATCGCTCCCAGGTAATTTATATTACAACTGCTCTGCTGTGTGAGTTTGCTCTGCACAGGCTACCACTGCAGAGGTTTGTTATTCAAAGGGAACACAAGCAGTGGTTCAGATTTCTCCTTTCATTGAATGAAAGGAAGAATGCATTCAGGTTAGGCCTGTTTCAAAAATGAGATTGATGAATGGTGTACTTAAAATGGCTCACAAACAAATTCCTCTCTACCTCTTCCTGCATCAGTAACCCCCTGCAAAGGTCAAAGCGAGGACACACCCAAGACGGGCAGTATCATTATTTGCAAGAACCTGAATTTGCACACGGTTAAAACCAGTTTAATTTTCTATTGCAAACTTTCCCGTTTCAGGCTTTTAATTCACAGCATACAACTAGAGCAAGTTTTCAAACTGTTTACTCACCCTCTTTCTTTCCCTTCTTTTGGCCTTTTGACGGCACATGTGTTGGGAGGCTGCGGAGCAACAAAGATGCCTGTGGCTGGGTTTTACTCATTGGAGAAGGTGAGGATTTCTGGAAACCCTCCTGCACTCACCTGGCACCTCATCTGAGCGAGTAGTTTACACAGATTAAGGTCTGTCCTCTAGCTGGACGGCAGGCAGGGAAACTGCACATTATCCGCACTTAAAGACCTGTTGAAGAACTAATTTCTGCTAGAGATTGTTTTGCTGACTTTGGCATGTAATTTACTGTGAGAGACAGCAGGCATGGTACTGAAACGGTGACCTGTTCCTTCCCTACCTTAGCTGCCGAGGGGCGGGTTCAGTAGCATCCAGGTCTGTCACTTTGGGTATCATTCTGTTACACTTGTTGAAATTGGAGGAGTAAAATTGAACCTTCTTAATGGTGGCATGGACAGAACTTTATACAGCCTTCTCTTCCAGAGAACACAAAGCAGTTTCAGTAAAATATTGCCCTTTTATGTGTGCAAACAGTTCTGTGGGAAGTGTGTAGCTGGTACAGAGATGGACTGCGGTGGATTAGTTAATGTCTCGGGGAGCAGTCGCTTCTCCTGCATGTCTCAACCCGCCAGACCGTGAGCTTGGCAGGAATACCTGGCTGGGTCATGCTGTGGACTGTCTTGTCTGCTGTCCTGCCTTGGGCAGCAGCTGATAACAAGGTGTGTAGGGAGGCACAAAGGTAACAGGGGTACACAGGCAGTAATTGTTCCACATGCTCACCTGAAGTTTCTGACGACCTGCACACAGCAGTCTGTGTGGGCTGCCCAGGGATGTGTCCTGTGAGGGGGCGAAGCACCTGCCCATGGTGGTTCTGGGGGTGCTGGAGCCCCTGAGCCCGACGGCTCCCAAGGGATGGCTCCGGCCAGGGTCACCCGGGAGATGCCCAGCACCCTGAGCTCAGCCCTGTCCCACCCAACCACCGCCCTCCCGGGGAGCCTGAGGTCACTTCAGATGTTTTGGTAGGTCCTACAGCAAATGTAAGCACATGGGGAGCACAGGGAAAAGGCCAAGGCAAGGGGGGAGCATCCCAAACCTTCCTCTCTTCTTGCTGCAGTTGGTCACTGTGCCCCAAATCAAGGGGTGGAGAGGGGAGAAGGAGCCTTACTGCGCCTGTACCTGTTCCTCTGTGCTGCGGGTGCTCTGCAAAGGCTGTCCCCGGCTGGGGGTCTGACACCATCCTCTGGCAAGAGCTGGAGGAGGCGGCACCTTCCCTGCCCCGCCGCCGGGGATCCCACACCCTGCCCCGATCCTTTATACGGCCGGGGAACCCACACCCCCCATGGCCACCCACACCTCTCCTGTACCANGGGCGGCGGAGGGGACGCGGTGCCGCCGCCGCCATGGTGTCCTGGATGATCTCCCGGGCGGTCGTGTGAGTGCCGGGCTGGGGAGGCGGCTCATTTCCCGCGGCGGGAGGGAGGCGGCACCCCTTCTCTCTTCCCCTCGGTCCCCCGGGGCTGGGTGCCCTGCGCGCCCCACGGGGGGTTCTGTGGCTCCGAGAGTCCTTGTGCTCCCGGGAGCTCCCGCAAAACCCGCACCGGGCTCCTCGTCCCCCCCTGGGCGCGTCCCCTGCTCTGGGCGCATGTTACCTACGGCGGCACAGCCAGCGAGCCCGGGCTGCTCACACGCAAACCGCGACTCCTGCTTGTAAATTATGCCGAAGTAACGTGGACAATCTGGTGGCTTTTCGGCTTGTGGCAGGTTATAACCTATAAAATGTCGATGCTTTTTAGCGTGTGGCAGAGCTGAGAGGGCTGGGAGGACGGTGAGTGCGGGTCACCTGAAGCGGTGAAGGGTGGAGGGTGGAGGGGAGGTGTTGTCGTGTACTGGGCTTCATAAAGTTGAGTTTTTGGCAGCCGAAGAGATGAACTCGTTTAGGTGAGAAGTATCGTGTTACACATTGTGTAAGTTCTGTTTGCACTGCAGTTTACTCCTTCTAAACCTCTGGTTTTTGTTTTTGTTTTTTTTTTATGGGCATCATCCAGCACTTTCCTGAAACTGACAAGTTACTTTGCTCATTTCAATAACATTCCCTTATAAACGTGGAGAAGTGTTTGGGCAGCAGAGTCTTCCTCCTGCTCTTCGCTGAGCTGCTCTGTGGCTGCGGGGCCCCCAGTGCTCGTTGTGTCGCTGAGATTTGCTGTGGGGGGGTTTTTGCCAGGCAAACGAGGGCAATCTGCTCGCAGGGCAGGCCAGCAGAGTGTGTAGCAGGGCTGTGTGACCCAAAGCAGGGCACAGTAGGTTTCCCTGTTGAACGGCAGAGCTGTCTTGATGCCGTCTGGTGTGGCTTCACCTGAAAACTTTATTTATTGTCAGGAAGCCTCCTGCGCTTTGCTGCTGCAGCCCACTCACCTGGGTCAGTGGCAGTCCTTCCCCTCGCTGCCCTCCCTGAGGTTTGTCAGGTAATTGGAATTGCAGAGTGGAGCATCTCGAGTTCCAGAACTGGCAGAGGCCGAGGCTGGTTTGGAAAAGATGGGCTGTGGGAAGAATTGCTGTTGGTGCACTTTGTCTCCCATGGGCAATAACAGCACCACAGGCAAGAGGAATATGCTTATGTACTGCTCATGAGATGGAGCTGTTGAACCTGTTTCTACCTTTTTACGTAACAGCACCGACCAGAAAATTCTTATTTTAACAGTTTAGCCTGTGTTGGTTGTAAGGCAAGTCACAGCAATGCTGAGCACCCCCATTTCTGATGATCAGGTTCTTGTGAAGTTGTTTTTTTTCTCCTGAAGTGAATTGCTAAGGGCTGTATTTGCGTTTTGAAGATTAAGTCCTCTAAGAACCTAACCAATAGCACAGGGAATGAAGAAAATAGCTACTGTTCTCCAGAGATTTATTGCAAAAGGCAGTAAAGGATAACGTACTGAGTAGTTCTGTGTAGTTTGGTTTCTTGGTTGCTATTGGTCACTCATTTGTGTGCCCTAATTATTTTTGCTAAAAAGGGAGTCCTTAGTATTATTTATAGGTCCTTTCCACCTTCCTGTGTCCTTGTTTCCTAGCTGTGGGATTTAAGTAGTTTGCCACTGTTCAGCTTCCCAGGAAAGGGAAAGTGTTCATTGAGAACTTGAACAGCTTTGAGGCTGTTGTTTAACTTTGCTCAATGAAGCAAAATTCATGTGGAAACGAAAGGTGAGGTGTAGCGTGGAAGTAGATGTGGTGTGACACTAGAGGTCTTAATTCAGTGGCCTTGAGACTGTCATCCTTGTCCTCTTTTCTCAGTGTCCATTATGGTGTTTGCCTCTGATCTCTTTTCCTTCCTGGTCTGTTTCCCGACATTCCTGTTCCAGTGACTTTGTTTCTCCGACTTAGGAGCTTGGAAGGTGAATACTACCTTCACCTTAGATGCCATAAGAGCCATGGAAATATTTTTAACCACTATATAGCTGCAAAGACCTCTTATTTATGTAGCATTTTAATTCTGGTGTGGTGACTTTGTAGTGCATATGAGAGCCGTGGATATCTTGTGCTGTCCGTGTGTTGTGTGTGGGAGCACCTGCTGACTGGTGATGGGAAGGAGCAGCAGTTGTTCTGGCTGTGGCAGAGTTCTCCTCTCCTGACTGACCTACTGCTTTTCAGGGCCAAAAGAGTAGCAAAATGTTAATTTGTAGGTGTGTCACAGTGTGCCCTCTGTTGACTTCTGACGTGGGGGACTCGTCCTGACTTGCGTGTCCCAAGCAAACCACCTTCTAATTCACTGGAGACTTTGCAATTTGGGATTCATCTACTCCGGTAAAATTGTTTGGTTAAAGCTTTAAGGAACTAAGGAATGGAGCTCGTAGAGAATTAAAATCCTTAATTGCATGTGAATTGTCTTGAGGACTAATGCACAGGAAACAGGGAGTGGTTCACATTCAGTGTTCCACATAATAATCTTCAGCAAAACTGTGTTTTAATGAAATCTTTTCGCTCCATAAATGATACAAATGCTTTTACACTTAAGCATGTGAACTTCTGAAATACCTTGTACTAATTGCATGTCTACTCCTTTATGTCAAGAAGCAGAGGACTTGGAAGTACGTAATTAAAGCATGTCTTAATTTTCAAGATTTGTGTTTGTAGGGTGTTGCTGTAGTCGGTACAGGTTGTTATTACAGTACTTCTAACACACGCTGGCTATTGCGACAGTTTTTAGGAGGTTTACTGCAGGGTTTTTCCATTTTTTCGCTTACAAAACCAACCAGAAGATAGTAATTTCTTTCAGAGTCTCAGAAAATTTCTCTGAGTGGTGCGTCTTGTCAAGTTCTTAGTCTTTAATGGCGGAAATGGCTTTTAAATTTGTGGCTGCCCATCTTGTTAACTTCAAATAGAGCTTTCGCTTGGCTTTTAGTCTGCTTTGATTGCTCGTTCTTCTCGTTTGTGAGGTCTGAGCAATTGTGTACACATCAGTTGCTGAGACAGTATTTAATAGTAAACAGGCGGAGTACTTGTCAGTCACAGCCTGGTATGAATGAGATCAGACCATCCTCTTGTGCCAAGCAGAGATGTGAAGCATCCTAAATACCAAGTAGATGGCCATTTTGTAGTAGCAATCTGTTAAAGCAGACTGTGTGCTGTAATCTGTTAACTTTTTTCCCCTCCTCACTTAAAAATGAAAGTTCCCCCATCTGTGTTGCTTTGCAACACACACTCTACCCTCATGTCTAAGTACATGGTCTGCTGCCAGTGAAGTTGGTCAGCGTCCGTGGATGTTGGAAGCGAGAGTTGTAGTGGTCCGTGGGAACAAGGTTTTGTCCTGGGAACTACTAGCAGGTTTCTGTTTGTTTGTGTGTGTAATGTCTGCCTCCCCCACCCCCATTTTAGAGCCTTGTAGTCAGCAAAAGATGGATGAGTAAGGGATTCATTCCTTGGTTCTGCTATCAGATTATAACTGTAAATACATTAAGCTGGACAAAGACAGTCTAGGGGATGCAGAAGGTGACCTGAAGGTAGGAGTATTAGTCTCTTTCAGCCTTTGCTACTTTATAAATCGGGGCTGTTTCTTTCGTGGTAGCTTCCAAGGCATTATCTTATTCTACTTTTAGTATTTTTGCTGTTGTTTGACATTTCCAGATGCCCTGGTGCCCCTAGAACTGTGTATTGGGTATCTGAGAATGGATGGCTAAAGGCATAGCTTCTGTGTTGATTGGGTTGTTGTCAGGAATATCTGGCTTAGAGTGGAGGTAATGTTTTATGTAACTGTCTGTGCTTTGATTGTAAACATAGATTCTGTTTTGCTCTTGGAATACAATTATTTTAGTTAAAAGCATAAAACACAAAAATGTTTAGCCTCTTGTTTGCTAATCAATGTGCTGTCAAACATCTTGTCTTTAAACAATCTAACTCCTCTGGAATTAAAGAACAGTATCACTGGTGTTATGTGGAAGGAATGAACAGCTATGGCCCAATAGCTTAATCTTTAAGTCAGAAGGGCCATTTTGGGGTGAGTTTCTTTGACTGTTTGTAGCCTGCTCTTCTGACAGGATGGTTCCAGCTGAAATATGAAGCATGTTGACTCTGTTGGATGCTGAGTTTCTTCCCATATCCGTCTAGTTTAAAGGCCCATTAATTGCTGCCACACCTGTGGTGAAAGAGGAGTTGCTGTCATTGTGCTGGTGATTGAGACAAGAGACGTGCTGAAATGTCTGTCTCACGACAGAACTGGAAAGGTTCAGTCACCATGTATCAGCCGTCCTTGGAATTCCATGCCGTGGTTAAGTAGATGTCATTGTCCTGTTGCTGTGAGGGGCCATCCTGCCCTTCACCCTCTCCACATTTGCTTTGCACAAGGTCTAAAACCTGCCCGGTGGTCACAGGGCGAGTCTGGTTGTTTTGTCAGCCCGAATGAAAATGAGCGTGGACAGAAGTTGACCTTTTGTTAGTTGCAGTGAGCTGGACCAGCTCATGCTGCTCTTGTGTAGTTGCTGGGTAGGTGCTGTGCAGAGAATGAAAGGTTGCAGGACAAAACTGACATTGTTTTTGGCTTCAGTATGAGCAGACTGGTTAAAGTGTGCTCTGAAACAAGAGTCTTCACTTGCACATTGCTGCTTATTCTTTCTTGTAGTGAAGTTAGTTCTAGTAATAACAGTGCAGCTGTTCTACTAAAACAAGGTGTCAGATTTTTAAGCGTCTTAAATTTTATAGGTTGAAATCTGTAAACATATGTAGGTCTAGGGATTATGTGTATTGTCCTGTCTGTGTGAAAGTTTAATATAATTTAAATAATTGAGCAGTGAAGTCATCAGAACACTTCTCTCCAACAGTTCAGCCTCTCAGTGAGGCAATCCTAATATGTACAGTGAGAAGTGACTTGTCACACCTCCTGGGTTAGTTGGTGCGGTGCAGAATGACTTCCTCTGACAGCTTGTTAGGGATAAGTGTCCCGCTGCCTGCCTGGCACACCTTGCCTTGAGTCAACATTTTCTGTGCAGTCTCACTGCTCTTTTCTCTCGACTTTCTGGGATGCTGGAGGTGCAGAGGGTGGCTGGACTGAAGCTCAAAACAGATGGAGCTCCACGAGGGGCGTCCTGTGGAGTCTGACGTTCTTACTTAATGGTCTTGGCATGTGCTGTGGTTACAAAACGTGCTGAAATCCACATCTGTGTCCTATGCATTGTAGATAAAGAAATTCCAAGAACTGTATGGTCTGGCACAAAAGGACGTTTCTAATTAAAACAAACAACCTCCACTCCTGTGTGTTCCACAAACCGATGTCTGCTGTGACCCAGTGTGTTGTAGGCTCTGGAGTGTTACTGTGGCTTAGATGGAACGGCTTGTCTCCCCTGGTTGTTTTGTACTAGAGACAGCTCGCGATATGCTTATGTAAGGGTGAATAAGATCCCGAGCCAAATTCTGAAACAAAATTTCAAAACCTGTGAAAGTATTAGGTTTTTACAGAAGTTTTACATTAAGTTTTTACAGCTGACAACAGTACATTGTATTCTCTCTGTGAATCTTTCACATTTTTAAGACCTGCTTGACTAGATTGTCCAATTCACAACTGGACAAATGTGATGAGTGTTGAGTCTTAGGTGGGGAAGGTGATTGTAAGTTTTCTGCTGACTTCAACCATGAGTTGCCTGGGTGACGCTGAATGACCAACCTGATGCGATGTGCCTGGACAGTGACTAACTGTGCACCGAGCCTTTTGTCAGCCATCGCTGTCCCTTGGCTGCTCAGGTTGTCACTGACACAATGACGGGGCGTTCCTGCTGTGTTTCATGGCCTGCAAGCATCGACATGGGGTGGGCTGATCTAGCTGAGTGTTCTGCGTGTGTTTACTCTTTTTGAAGCATTGCTCACGTATCTTGAACAGTTGGAACTTGCATTTGATGTTGAAAACTAAGTGCAGTTTATTGCAAAAGCCCTCAACCTGGCTTCAGGTGCAAAGATTCCCACAGCAGAATTGTTCCTGGAGTGAGGAGTGTGACATAATGCTGTACTTTCTTCTGCTAATAAAGCTGTTGGAACTTGCAGTGCTTCAAGGGGAAAATCGTAAAACATTTTGTGCTTGTACCTTCCTACCACTGTCTGGTATTGGTATTTCCTTCCCTCACCCTATTTTGTAACTCCATTGATCAAAACCACGGAGGGGAGTGAGGAAATTGGTCACCAGCTTAGAGATGCCTTGATTAGTTTTTGTAGTAACATTATCTTGAACTATAATGTAAAAAAATCCTCAAAGTTAATTTTGGACTTCATGCTCTTACTATTCACTTCTGTCTGCTAATATTTTTTTTTTTCCGGAATAGGATTTTGTTCTAGAACACGTGGTTTCCTTTATGTCTTAAAGGCATGTCCAGTGTTACTCAGTTGCAGTGCATTTAGTATTAGGCTGATTTAGAAGCTGACCTGTTCATGTTTTACAGCAGCAAACAGCTTACAGTCCACTTGGGTGGCAATATACCCCCAGAAACATAAAATACATGTTTTGCATGACAGCTTTGGCAGTCATTGGTTTGCTGTAGTAGGTGCAATATAAACAGCCTTGGTATTACTATTTTACATCTAGAACTTTGAGTGTTAAGTTTTACTTGTCTATGAGTTAACAGTGAATGCTTGAAACAAAATGGAATTTACATTTGTATAGCAAGGATAATGTGAATTGGGCAAAATACCTTTCATTTGCATTTGGGAAATGACCTTTGCAAAGTGGCACACTTAGTTTTTGTATCTTCTTGTTTCTTAGCCTGTTAAAATATTACCAGTGAAGCAGATTTGTGTTAACAGAGTTCTTCTCTCAAAAGTAAATCATTGTTTAATCAGCATGCTGTACATTATCTGTTTTTGAGAGCAAAACTTACCCCTTAAACTACTTTATTAATGCATGGGTCTCTAAATTAAAAAAAATCAATTAGTTATTGGGATTCAAAAGAGAGGAGATTAAGATATCTTGTAGCATTGTATTTTTGACATTAAGGTTAAGTTATTGATACAACTGCAGGAAGGAGATGGGCAGAGATTCTGCTTGTTGTCAGTGTTGTCTTGGTGTCTTAACAGGATATTCAGAGTTCTCTAAATACCAGGTATAACTTGGGAATGATGAGTCCAAATGTTATCTCAGTACAATCTACCAAATATTAAGTTCATGGAAACTTTTTCCTGTGTACAATGGGGAGGTCTGGTTTTTGAATATCCTTAAGAGGCTTCAGAAATACATTTCTGGGTTATAAGATTAACAGAGTTGTTTGAAAGTCAAGGACCTTAAGGCAAAAAAGTGAGATGTAAATAATTTATAATGGTCAAAAGCAAACCCCTGGCTGTCTGGCGAGACATAGAATAGATAGAATAGAAGAGATAGGATCACATAGAATAGAAGAGGTAAGACATAGAATCGCAGAATATTCTGACATGCTTACCTTTACTTAAAATTTTGCTCAAATTGTGGTGTTTTGGGAGAGGCAGGACCTTTAGTCTGGTCTGTGATGACACCCTTAGGCTCCAGGATGTGTAATGATTAAATAGGATCTTTCTGTGCCTTTGGGTTTTGAACATCACTTTTCTCTCTAGAACCACAGACATGTTAATATTCTATGTAGTGTGACCAACAGCAGTGTGGACACTTTATTTTAAATGCAGTGTGGTTTGTCTTTCACTTACAAACGGCTCAAAAGTAAAATGTTGTTTTCCTTGGAACAAGCAGAAGCAATTTTTAGTTGAGACCACTACTATTTCAAAGTTAGTTTCTTATAGCCAGTTATTTTACTGTTGATAATGCTCCAGAAATACTGACAGAAGGTACTCCTAGGTCAGCAAGCAATGATTGTGGATTTTAACTTGTGAAATTCCCTGGTATTTCTACAGTAACTGTACAACACCCTTCAAGGATGTGCCCAATTATTCAATGGCTTTTCAAATATATAAAACCTTGAGTTTCATTTTTAAAAGGGTAGTTTGTATTTCACACTGAGTATCAGCGCACTGCACGAACGTAGCGGACAAGAGCAGATGGAAACAGATTTCAGCCCAGTGGGATGTCATTTACTTTATTTTACTAGTAGATATATGGATAATCCTGCTTACCAATGTAATTTCCCTGCCAGTTGTAAACCCAGCTATTTCAGTTTTTCAGCTGGTCTCAGCAGCATTCCTTTTCTGCTACAGCCACTTCCTCTACAGGCATTTTGCTCGTTTAAAGAGATACGTTTCTGAAATATACTAGGAGATTAAAATCAAAATACAAAGAAAAAGATGTATCAAAGAGCCTTTAAATCTGAATAAAACAGTGCATTTGTGTATCCATATAGCTGTATTTTTTAAAAAAGACAACCTACTGCCTGTATTATCATATAATCTGTGTTTTTAGGGGTTTAATAGCTTTAAAGCGAACAGCTATTTGAAAAGCTCATTTCTGAAGCAGAGAAACTCAGCTTTCATCTGACTGATAACTGAAAAATCAGTCACCTGTACACACATTGCTCTGTCTCTGAGCATCTTCAACATGGATAGTAAACAACTCTAAAGGCAAGGTTTAAAAAAAATACAAACACCAAAGCACAATTAGAAAAGTCAAGACACAAATGAAAGCCTCTAAGTCCCTCAGAAAGACTACTTGGCATGCAGACTCCCCAAATACTAAGCCATTAAACCACCAGTGCATTTAAGGCTTCGGCCTGCCTGTTCACATTGCCAAGGAATTGCCCGAAGCAAGGAATAGTGCTTGGCACTTGATCCTTGCAGTTCTCTGAAATGCAAGAAGGGAACAGTCCTGGCCGTTGCCTAATGGCGAAAGCAATCCAAGAAACTCGTTGAGTATGAGATACTTCCGAGACAATGCCATTCATGAAGTTCCCTTTCCTTAACAAGTGTGGTAACAGAAATGACACCCATTTGTCCACCCACGGACAGACTGAAGATTTTGGCACAGATACAAACCCAGACGCTTTTCTAATGTGAACATCCACGGTTCCCGTCTAGATGAACCATCTATGGTCAGCGAGTTCAGTCTAAGGAAGATTTCATCTGAAGGGAAGTTTGCTAATGGAAACTAAATAGCAGAATAAAAATGTAAAGGACAGTGCTTAAATCTTGGTCTGGCTGTTCTTGGCTCTAAAAAGGCAGATAGGGACCTTAACAACGTGTCCCCTGATGTTTCAATCAGCACACACTGCAAGAGCAGTGGAATTTTTGCTTAGGCTGTGGGCTACTCAAACTTCTGAGCCACTCCCATCAAAAATAAGTAGTTTGGATTTTTTCTCTTTTTGGCTACCAAGTGGAAAGGCTAATTACTTATGCACTCGGTTTTTTTCTTCCTCTGTTGTCCCAGAAAGAATTGCTGACAGGCACAGCCTTGGCCAGAGGCAGGTCTGTCTGAGCTCCCAGGCATTGTCTCCATCAGACAAGGGGGAACCTTCCAGCAGCTTCTCACAAAAGCTGCCTCTGTAACCCCTCTGCCACCAGCCCCTGCCACACAAACCCAATACACTGCTGAAAAAGCAAGGCCCTCAAGTCATGCCTTGCATTATAACTGGGGAGCACGTTCCAGACTGAGCCAGCTACCTCCTCTGTTTTCACATGTCCAGACAAACAAGGGCTCACCCTGGCATTTTTGTCCTGAATGTTTTTGAAAAGCACTACACTAAATAAAGTCTTTCTGTCCTGCCTCTGACAGAATTTAGTTTCATTTTGCTATTCAGATACACAATACTCAGCACAACAATCTACAGTAAATGACTGTGTATTCGAGTAATTACAAAGACTCCATGTGACCAAAATGCTTGTCTGTTACAGGGACAGGGGAACAGGAGGATAAGCTCCTGCACCCCATATCCAACTATCTTCCTACTTTTTCTTCCACCTCCCACCTTGGCCAAGAGTCAGGGAAAATCACATGAATCCTATTAAAAGAACATGTCTGCTAATATTAGCAAACCTTAAACTCAGCAACTCCTTTAGCAGATTACACTTACCAAAAGGCAGGAGTGTGATCAGGAACAGGTCTGTTAAAACCCTCATCGCATTCTTATACAGAAAGTATGTATTCCCAAAAGCCAAAGAAAAAAAGTCTTTAACAGTTAAAGAATATACCTAGAAGCAGTGACTCAAATTTGAATAAAGTACATTCTTGAGCAGAGCAACTAGGCTATTAACTTTCCAACTTAGAAAGCTGGAATTCTCCAAAGCAACTGCCAGATTCCTCCAAAGCACAACATAATCACCAATACTGCAATTACTCAGGCAGTCGGAAATCACCTTAAATATTTAAGGCGAAAAGCGACACCCCAGCCAATCCCTCTACAAAGTGGACTTTTCTATGCCAGCAGCATCTATTTAATAGGTGCTAAGTAGGTAACAATTGCAAGCAGTATGACAGGAGAGGAATAAGCCTTCCTTCCAGCCCAGAGTTCCAGGCTCCATTATGTGTATCCTGTTCTCAACATGGCAACAGCCTTGCCCGAGCACAACAAAAAAATTTAGAAAAAATTCTTATCTGTAAGGGAGTTCTGCCCTGGGATCTGTGTGGAAGTGCTGATGTACCCATGGGCAAGACAGTCCTGGTGGCTTATTCACGGGGACTCACCAGGTTCCTCTGAGAAAACAAGCCTTAGATGCCAAAACAATAAACTTTTAACTCATCTTCTCTGCAGAGAAATTTCTTTGTGTAAAAAATGAGGGGTTTCCTTTCCTGCCATTACCTAAAGCAAAATTCATCCATAAATGCATCTTCCTCAGAACTTCTGTTTGTTTTCTCCATGAGCCGAAAAGTTGAAAGGACTAGAAACTTCCATGGCATTTTCTACAATGTTTCTCATTCTAGTTGCTACTACAAAACCCTGCATAGCATCATGAAGATCAAAGTGCTCTTAATTAACCATTGACTAGATACCTAAACCCACATTAGATGTGTTATCTCCTTCAGTGAGATTTACCCTTGAATGTCCAACTCACAGCACACAGATGGGCTGTGCTGTGTGTCAGTCAGTCAGACACCCCAAACACCAGTCCTTGAGTCCCACTCCCCAGCACCAAACCTGTTCTAACAGGGGGCCTGCAGTGGTTATTGTTAAAAAGAACTCCCAAAGCAAGATCCAGGCCACCCTCTCTAATGAGTTAGCCTGGAAACTTCCACCCAGTGCTGTGCCAGGCATTGCTGCTACACAAACCCTGTGAATCACCTGTGCATCATGCACATCCCATTCCGTATGTGGGATAGCCCAGGCATGTTTTAACACAAGGGCACAAGCCTGGAGATACCATCACCATGTCACTAAAAATTGAAACAAAAGATCAAAAGCCCCAACAGCTACAGATACTGTTCAAAACACTGTCAAAATGCCAAACAAATGCCAGGGTACAGAAAAAATCCAAAAAGCTTGCACTGGAAAGCAAATAGAAAACGTAATAGGCATAGAAATGGTTATAAAAATCTCTTAGTCACTTCTCTGCATGACTACCTATTCATCCCTTGATTTTGACATTCATGTGTGACTGCTGTTGTAAGTGTCCTGGCAATCCCTGCGCTCCTTCCTGTTTACTGCCCTACTCGTCTGAGCCACGTGTGCAGAGCAGCAGGTGAGCTCACACCTTCCCGAACTGAGACTGCAGCGTCTGTGACACCTCCTCGTGAGAAACAGCAAACCCTGATTGCCTCCAATGCAGAGCAGCCCTCACCAGAGACCTTAAATATTCCACCCAGCTCTCACCTCAAGCTTCTCCCTGCTGGAGAAGTATTAATTTCCAAAGCTGCTCACGCTTACTTAAACTTAAATAAATAATCTTCCTTCAAATCCAGCTGGAACAGTCTCTGATTCACCTCTTGCTAGGACTGCTTACCCCTGGAAGCAAAGTATTTGTGGCCTCCCATCAGCCGGCTCTGGCATCAGGCAGGAGCACAGCTGAGTGCTGAGAACCAGACAACACTTGGGAATGACTGTGGCTGCTTCTCAGAGCTCTTAGGGACAGCCTGGCATGACTTTATTCGGAGAGAAAGATGTGTCCTTGTACTGAACTGGGCTCTCCTTGTAGTGATTCGCAAGGGCTGGCAGCAGATGTTTAAGGAAACCAACTAATTTGCTATTTTTCATTTTGTAAAAATGGTCAAACCAAGTCTAGATATTTTCTATTTTTATTTAGCACATGCATGAATAAGCTTGCAAAAACAATGAAGTCCACAGCATTTTTAAGTTTAAAGATGAAAGGTGATAACTAGATGCATATTTGAACAAGTTGTGGCATAGCACAAACTTATTTTACATGATTATGCTTTGAAAGAGTTTACATAATAAAGGTAATTGAGAGATCACAGAGAAACTCACGAACTTCCTTATTTTTGATAAAGCTTTTTACACTTAGCACTCTCAGAGGCAGTATGACATACACATGCAGTTTTCATGAGCAACATGATCCTCTCAATTTAGGACACTTCTGAGAGCTCCTAAAAGGCATCACTAATTTAATGCAGATGATGTGCTGAACAAGATGAACAGGAACATTACCAATCTAGAATGAGGAGTTTCACTTAGTCATGAGGTTTAAAGTTACATATGCACTTGATACTTAGTTTCTTGGCTTCCATAAATGGGGGTGAAAAATTCCCAAGTCTCTTATTTACCTCCTTACTTAGCTTTGTCCCTATGGTCCTCAAAATTATTTTGGAAGCTTCAACAAATGTTTAGGTCTTCATTTTCCTATGAGAATACAAAGTCCTTTATGTCAAGGATACTCCAGAAGAATTCAGGAGACAGCAGAGAACACCTTCCATTGCAATCTGACTGGTACACTGGAAAAGTTCATTCCAGTTGCTTCAGCTGACTCCTGTAAAGTCAGTGGACACTGCTCAGAGGTTTCTCTGCTCCACATCACAGTCAATTTTAAAACAAGGAAACTTAGATGGATGTTTGGAGAGCCAAACTAGGAAAAAAAAAAAAAAGAAAGGCAAAGACTATATCTTCATACTGCCAAGTCCTGTACATTTATATTTGGTTTTATAGTAATTTCTAGAAGAATTCTTTAGAAGTGACTACTAAAATAGAGGGGTTTTTAACTCCTGGTTTGACCACTATTGAGTAAGATGAAGATTTGCTAGATGGGAAAAACTTCGCTGTGTTTGTCTTGTCCTTGTGCTCTCATTTAACTTGAGGTCATCTTTAGCTTTATGATCATCTTACTGTTACAGGAATGACCTTTCTCCTTGAAGATCATTGTTTCTGATGAAATTCTCAAAGTTCTCTTTTGTCCCAGTTCATGTTTATACCAGTTTTCAGAAGGTGACACATTCAGAGGATAAACTGTTGTTTAAATTTGAAAATAGGACTTTTTTTTTGTTTTTTGTTTTTTATAGAAGTGATGCTACTTGACAGTAAAGTGTGAGGAAAAGTATAGATGAGATGGATTGTTTGGCACCCTCTCACCCTGCTCTGCACCTTGCTTTTGATGAATTTTATCAGAAATTGGCTGTCTGAGCAAAACTGGATGAATTCCTGCTCGCCTCCCTTTCCAAATGGTGCTCTGGCAGAGTCCTAGCAGAAGAACATGAAATTATGTCATTTGTGGTGTTGCCTCAAAATTGCTTTTGAAGAATCTTCTGGAAGTAGAAGATTCTGATTAACTACTGAGGGCATAGCTAATGATAGCACTGCCAGTTTGGCAACAGCCTTTTGGTGTGGACAGACTGCAGGACTGGTTTTACTCCCAGCTGAACCGGAACAAGAACTGGTTTCCATTATCTGTTAGAGGCAGTCTTAACGAAATAGTTTGTTGTCTTCAGGGCGTACGGCCTTTTCTGTTCCAGTTTTGCTTATCATGAAACTTACTCCAGGAAACCTGTAACACTGTGGAATTTGGGTTTGGGTTTTATCAAGCTAGAGAGTGGGATTTTTTAAATTAAGTTGGCTGCATTGCTCTAATGATATTTTGTCATGTACACTATAACAGATGCTGAAAGCTCTTTTTGTTTTCTAATAGGCTGTTGTTTGGGATGCTGTATCCTGCATATTACTCATACAAAGCTGTGAAGACAAAAAATGTGAAGGAATACGTAAGTCTCATGCCTTGTATTTGCCTAATTGCATGCCTGTGCTGCCATAGAGCTGTGACATTTTCATTATGCAACACGATAAATCATGTGAAAGCTTGATTGACTCTCAGTGTTAGATACAACACCTGTGTGAGCCCAGTGGTAATCTGTGATTTTGTTTGGAGGGCTAAAGTTGTCTCAGACTTTTCGTGCAGAAACATGTCCAACACACTATGCTGTATATGGATATTTTTAGGAGCATTTTTAAGATAAACCTTAAAGTCTTGGCTGCATTTCAGCCAAGTGCCCCAAATAATGCACTTTTGAGCATGGGATAAAACAAAAAAGCCATGACAATGATTCTCAGTGACTACTAGAAGAGCAGCAGCAGTTTGCCATTGTATGGAGTTCAACAATCTACCTGAGAAAAGCATAGCTCTAATTAATCTGTTTTTCCTCAAAGAGGAGAAGAAATGTAACCAGGGAAGGAAAAAATATTTGGTGAAAGGTGACGTGGAGAAAAGTAGGACAGACAGAAGAGAAAGATGGAGAAAAAGACAATTATATGTAGTTACTGCAGTTTTGAATTAAGCTATTAAATTAATTACTTGTTAGGGTGAGCAATGATGATAACCACAAGAATGTTACCCAGTTGCAGTCACAAGGAGCTTTGGTCACTGAGTTACTTCCCTCTTTCAAGAGGCAGCCTGACTTTATTTCTGCAGCTATCCCGTGTTCTGTTCTGGATCCTGTCCTTAACTGGGCTGGATGACTCAGGGTGGAGTCAGGCCCATCAGATCCTCCAGCTCAGCTGTGACCTAAGGCTGCTGTCTGGATGTGGGATGTCTCCACTTTGCACTTGGTTGTAGTAGGTGTTGTTCCTCCCCTTGAATGTCTTAGTTTAGTCTGATCACTCCATCAGGGTTCCAAAATGGACACAAGCTGATCAGAGCAGCTTGACCTGCCTGCCTGAGCTGAGCTTAGGGGAGAAAAAATTAATCAAAACTAGGAGAAGACTTCCCTCCATCTCACTCTTACTTTACCCTGTCAGGAAAGTCTATAATGCAAAGAATTTATAATCTGCTTTTCCTTGCTGCTCCTTCAAAAGGAATCCACAGACTAAGAAAGGGATAGAAGTTTCCAACTCAAATAAAGGAAATATTTTGAATTTAAGAGGTTGTCATTGCCTCTTGCAATATGTTTTCTAGAAAAGGAGAAGTAATGTTTGTGGAATACTTAGACTTTCTGTTCATCACAGTTGTCAGTTAGCTATGACTTCGCTGTCTTTCTTGGGCATCCTTTTCTTTAAGAGATACCTGTCATTTACACAGGATCCCCCCTAGTAGGGCCTGGAATTGTGTCTTTCCAACTGTTTTAGTGTGAACCTGTGGAGTTCCAGAACCTGCAGTCGCATATAAAATGCTGTGTATAAAATGCAATATAAAATGGCTTTTTCATTAGCAGGGAATGACATTGATTCCTTAGTGAATTAATGCTCTGTTGCTGTTTGGGTCGAGTGTCCAGGTGGGTTTTAGGGATAAGTCATGGCTGTCATTTTCCCAGCTCGGTGATTTTCTTTCACAGACAGAGTGTAAGTTTAACTGCAGCCCTCCCAATGGCACAGGTCTGCTCCCAGTCACATTGTGACCCAAGCATACTGTCCCTTCCAGGGTTGCGTGTGGCTCAGGAGCCATCTGTGTTTGTTGCTGGATTTTAAGAGCTTTCTAACCGTGACACTTTTTCCTCAGCCACTGCTTCCACAAAACAAACAAACAACAAAACCAACCAAACAAAAAGACCACATCTCTCAAGTTGTGTAGGTCATTGTTAATGGAGAGCTCTTTTGTTCTATTGTAAAACTTTTCTCCTTTTTACTGNTAAATTTAATTCATACTTCATCTTAATTGACCCAGGACAGTCATGATGCAGCAAATTGTTCAAAGGTGATTTCAGGGAGAAGTGTTGTGCTGATTCTGGTAATTTGAAAGACTTACGGACTTTAGTGCTAGAAATTAGGATCTGTGCTTTGAGGAGATTTAGTTGTTCTTGTAATGACTCTGGTTTAATGGGGTTGACTAAGATATTTGAGAAGTTTTTCACTGTATTTACACCCAAGCACTTGTAATAAGGAACTGAAATGTAGTTCAGAAGTCTGAACAGATCACCCTTATTAAATCCTGGCTTGAAAGAATGTGCTACAACCAGAGATAACAAAGATGAGCTTGACACTTGGATGGTAGGAAAAAAAGCTTAACGAAACAAATCTGTAATCACCCTTTTAACATGAAAAGCAAAACTCAGTCAGAGCTTCTGTAACTTCATCTTTGAGAGTTAAGTAGATGATAATCTTCTGGGTAGTGTGAAATCTGACCTTCAGTTTCTTAGTTCTTTTTTTCTTGGTATGGAAACCAGTCTAAGTCACTCAGGTTCCTTTGTCAAGGATACTTTTGGTAAGTGATGCAATAGTCCTACTAGAATATGATTTGTATTTTTTAGAATCTTTGTCCAGACCTCAGCAGGACTCCTGACTCGGGGCACTCTCATGTGTCCTTCTGCAGAACATTTCTTACTGTTCCTAGCAGACCAACAGAAATTCTACTTCTACTGTTTTCCTAATTGGATAATTAGATGTTGGATAATTGGATAATTCAAGCAAGAATAGCACAGATAAAATATATTGGGGAAAATTCAGTTCTTGCATGGCATCTTAAAAATTGCATTGCATTATGCTTAGGTTGATGGTGGGGCAAGATTGGATTTAATTTTATTCAGGTGTTGACTCTGGTTCATGGAAGGGTCACCAGTCTAAATATCACATGGCCTGTCAGTAATGACTTCAGCTGTTGTGTAGGTTTGTCTTAGTTTATTCAAGCCTGAAATATCTAAATCCTCTGAGAGACTGAAGTGAAGAATGTCATCACATGACTGAGTTTCTTTGCAAATTGAAATGCAGAAAAGTATTTAAGATAAATGGGGCTCAAGTTCCGACAAAGGGAGTGATTTAAACTATGATGCGCAGCTATGAGGAAGGCAGCGGTGTATCATTAGGTTTTGAGTACTTATTAAAAAAAAAGATTGTTTTGAGAAGTGAAGGTTAAATCTGAGCCAGGTCCTCTGTAGGAAAGTACGTATATTCCCTCTTTTGGAAGAGAGGACCATGAGTTTAGGACACGAGCTAATCTCTAACATAGTGGTGGGTTAAGGGTTTGCACTGACCCATTTTGGAAATACGTTCAGCATTTGGCAGCTGGTATCTCAGAGAAGACAAATGCATGGAACTACTCGTATAGTATTTATTCTGGAAAATGTAATCAGCTTAGACAACCAAATTTGAACAAATGCTCAAGAAAAATGAGTGATTTAGTTAACTGTTACGAAACAGAACTAAACCCTCTATTTTAAGAGCATTGATTTCAAAGCAGGGATATATAGTTGTAAACCTGAAAACAAACAAAAAGACAAATGTAGCTGTAATCCCCTGAAGCATTAAGATGATTGCATGTGAGCTTCTTTTATTCACAAGAGTGCTGTGGTTCTGGGAGTAAAAATAGAACTAAATTTCCATGGAAGTGGTTTTTTTTTTTTGCTGTTTGCCTGGGTGTTACTACTGTAACATTAAGCACACATGCAGAAATTAATGGCTGAGTAACGTTTTGTGAAATGAAAGCAAGAGCAACCTCGCTCTAGTGGTGCCTTTGGGGTGTGTGATACCAACAAATGAATGAGTGTGGAAGAGAGTAGTGGTGGGAATTGCACGTCATGCTTAGGATAATCTACCAACTCTTTGCAGTGCTTTTTTTTCTTATCCCTAAAGCTTTGTAGAGGCAGAATCAATTCTGTGACCCTTGTGACAGCCAGTGCACTGAGCTCATTGCAGCTGCCACTAGTTCTACTTAGGAGCAGAAATCCTTCAGGACCTTCATATCATTTCTCTTAAACCTGGTTTGTGCAGACTGAAATACTGTGGCGTGCCTTGCTTTGACAGTTCCGAGGAGACTGTGCAGTGTGTGGTGTGTTCTGTGTAAAGGTGAAATCAAAATTCTTACTGAAGGTGGTGTTTTAATTTACAGGTTCGCTGGATGATGTATTGGATTGTGTTTGCTCTTTACACAGTGACTGAAACAGTAACTGACCTGACAGTCTCTTGGTAAGTGCCTGCTTTCTGTGCACTCTGGGTGAAACTCTGTTTGTTTCTGATGTTCTTTAGTTTGTAACGATTTATTTTGTGTAGAGAAGTTGTGTGTGTTGGTAGCCCTCCTTTCAGGCAAAGGTCTCTGTGCATGTGATGAGCAGCATCTGTTTCAAGTTTGCTGCCCCAAGTAGGGACTGTAACACTTCCACCTTTGCTGTGGAAACTGAACAGGGCAATGGAACTCTTAAAAGGAGGCAATAGAATTTCTCTGTGCAGGAATGTACAATGCAAAGCAAGTATATTTACTGTTTTCATTTCTTAAATGACAGTAATCAATTAAAGAAAATCAAATCCATAGATCTATAACTCATTTAATTCTTGTCTAATGTAACCTCTTATACATGAGGACTCCTATTGTGTTTTTTGAAAAGATCTCTTCATTACAATTAATGACTGTGCATTTTCTTACTGCAGTTGTTGACTTTGTGCACCCTTTAACCTGTCTGTAGGTTTCCCCTGTACTATGAACTGAAGATAGCTTTTGTTATCTGGCTTCTTTCTCCATATACTAGAGGGGCAAGTTTAATCTACAGAAAATTTCTCCACCCACTGCTTTCTTCTAAAGAAAGGGTAAGCAATAACTTCTCAGATGTTTAATGGAAATACCAATGTAACTGTTGGAGGAGACAGGATAAGAGCAGAGCAGCATCACTGCTGGGAGCCTGGTCTGGCACTGGCAGAGCCAAGTGCATGTGACCATCCATGGCTGTGGCTCTGTTTAAGTTGCCTGAGCAGACAATGTCCTGCTTTCCATTGGCAGGAGAGCCTGGTATTCCCTGCCCTGTGAGGTGCACTCGAGCAGCCCAGCTGGGTGGAAGGGATGGTTTGACTTTATCCTGCAAGAACACGTGCAGTGCTCTATGCAGAAATACAAACACAGCTTTAGTAAAGGCTATTCCCAGTAATGACACTTCTCAGGGTGATTGACACCGATGGCTTTTCTGGCTGACAGGATAAGAGAAGAGACTTTTTACTGGGGTTTAAGGGAAGACCAGTCTGTGACAGTAAATACCTAAACATGAAATAGCCAGAGGATATTTAGCTTTAGCCCAGGTATGACAGGGCACAGCTCTGCTCAGCTCTTTTCAGCATCCTGTTTGGATGTGTGAAAGGAGCAGTGAGAACCTCCCAGGACACAGAAGAACATTCCTAAAGGCCAGTGCCAGGCTTGGCCTTTATTAGGCAAAGCAGGTAGGTGACATGATGGCCACAGACAGGAACATAAGGTCATCTTGACCTTCTGGAGATTGAGCATAAACTGTTTGCACTTGGTAAGCTAAAGGGATATTTCCTTTAGTCTGTGAGCTGTTGGGAAGCGTCTTGAAGCCTTGATCTCCAACTCCAGGCACTTATCCCAGCTGGGGATAAATGCCATGACTGTATTGTCCTTGGTACTTAATTAGAGATGGCCCTACCTTTCTGAAGAGCTATGATTTCGTTTTTTCTTGAAAAATGTTTGTCTGACAAATTGAGCTTATTCTCTGCAAGAAACTTGCTGTGTAGCTGCATTGTTTCTGAGCTGGACAAGAGTAATCTATCTTCTTATTTGACCAGATAAAATCCTTTTTTTTTTTTTTCAAATGAGAGTGTTGTTATGGACAAAACATTAATATGAAAGACAAGAGTAACTATCCTAATAAATATTTTCTTAAACGTGTCTTTTGTCTTCCTTTACTGATGGAAAAATAATACTGTGGGGTAACATTGCTCTCTTATGAACAGCCTTCTAAAATGTAAGTGTGCTTTGCTTTTAGGAGATTGATGAGTACATTGTCCAAGCCAAAGAAAGAGGCTACGAGACCATGGTGAATTTTGGAAGGCAAGGGTTGAATTTGGCAGCAACTGCTGCAGTGACAGCAGCTGTAAAGGTAACTTTCTGCTTGCATTAATTGCTTTTGACCTTCATACAGAACAGTGTGACTGTACTGAGGATTTGCCTTTCCTAAACAAAAAGATGAATTCTGCAGGTGTATTGAAAACCTTGGACACAGTTAAGGGCTTGCAGCCCTCTACTCCTCCTCATACTTTTTTTGTTTAAGGTGGCTGGTAGCTATTTGTTGGATGTAATTTGTTGATCAGTTGAATTCAAAAGGTGCCAGGCAATTTTCTGTGCAGGCTTTTGGTAAACATGACCATTGTTTCTTTTCTGTCTATGTTGTGCTTTCTTGTTGGCAAACAAACTATTTAAAGGATTTCTGGCTTTTCTGCTGTTTCTCTCCAATCAACTTGAGGTAACTCCACATATGAATTGAGGCATGAAAGGCTACTACCATGGATAAAAGTCATCTTGACACAATTAACTTGTTTGCAACTTGTTGAGTGAATTAAATTAATACACTAAGCCTAAGCTTGCCTATTGCTGTTTAGCATATGCTTGCTTTGTCATGTAATTTCCAATAAGTCATGAAGTAACCTGATTCTTTCCAGATTACCTTCCTACAAAACCTCATCACCTCCACTTGTATTTCAGGGGGCTCTGGGAAAACAAAATGTAAGGTTGTACATAAGATTCTAAGCCATCTGTGTCTCACTGAAAAGAGTCTAACTTCAGTCAATGTGTGTCCTACCTATAGGAATATAAACCAAAACACAAAAAAAAAGTAGAAAGAAAGAGGTGTATGTCAAATTTAAATGATTTCCTCCTGGGAATAAATGAAACCACTGTGTTCATAGTAACAGCACTGAAAACCTGAACTCTGTTAGACAACAGACAGCAGTGTAGAGATCCCTGGCTGTCAAGGTTGAGTAAGTACAGCCAGCATTTAACCTGAATTTCTGGGTTTCTTTGTGAACTTCTTGTGTTTATAAAATAAAAGACATTTCTAAGAACTACACTTTCAAATGCCATCTCAAAACGATTGGGAAAAATAACCCTGCATACCTTGTTTGTTCAACTTGCCTCTTTTTAAATGTACATGTAGGTGGTAGCATAATAAGTCTTTTGTTTTCAAATATGGTCATAATGAGCTGAAAACACTGAGAATGTGATTAAACTTAATCACCATGTTTGTTTTCTTGTTGGTATTCAAATTCTTAGTATTGTCTTGAGAGGTGAAATAATTTAGAGTGAAACAGAGTGCACCTCCAAAGGAATTAAAGTATCCAGACTGAATATAGGTTATTTAAACAAACCAACCAAAGTACTCTACTGGGAAAAAGCTTAAGAGCTGTGCTAAATGCTAAAATACAAATTCTTTGCCAAACAGCGAACCCTAATTTATTACAATGTACACCTGTAAGGATCCTTATGCTATGTGTGTGTTCCTCATGTTTGGCCATGGCTGGATATTTCCTTGTAGATCCTTATGGTGTTACAAAAATACTGTAAAATGAGTAACACAAGTATCTCCTACCAGTTCGTTCTGAAATTATGAATAACTTTTTTCCAAAATGTCTGTGTTTAGATTTCATTGCTGTTCAGCTGTGACTGGCAAGATGCCTGTTCTGTTTGTTAAAACTTGTTAAACACCCTCATGAATATTTGTACAGAATTAGTTCAGTGCAGATGAGATGCTTGGGCAAAACA
This sequence comes from Pitta sordida, assembly GCA_013390025.1. NCBI lineage: Eukaryota > Metazoa > Chordata > Aves > Passeriformes > Pittidae > Pitta > Pitta sordida. The sequence continues at coordinate 614,040 of WEKX01027485.1, forward strand.
ACCACCACAATACCAAAGACCTAAAATAGGCATGATTTTTAAACCCTATGAAAGAGGAGACGCTTTGAAAAAATTTAATTTTGCCATGTTAAACCTCTTGGGTTTGTCATTCCCAAAAGCAGAGCGTGACTGCTCCATGCAAGCAAATGGACACAATACAAGTGTTCTGCATTTCCTTCCCTGTTTTCAAGAGTTGACTGCTGCCTCCAGCAGGTGAAAAGATTATCCCTGCAGCATGAGCTGGTGGAGCATGCTATAAGATTTCAGGGAGGAAGCAAACTAGTGGGATCAGTTTTGATGGGAAGGAGGGCAGACTTTCATCACTTTTTTTTTTTACCTCTTGTTTTACAAAAAAAGCTTGCAGGGTTGTTCTGACATAGCAGATCTCAAATTAGGGTGGGGGCAGGTTTAACACATGTGTGAGGTTAAACCTCTATCAAAAGAACTAAGTGTCCAAGCAAACTGCCTATGCAACTTGAAGAGGGTGGTAAAATTTCTTGGAAAGTTGCTGAAATATTTTTAAGATCAAATGTGGGAAAGAGTGATTTTTCTCCTGGGGCTGCCAGAGGAATAGGGGAGTACCATTAAAAGGTTAGTTGGCTCTGTTAGGGAGGCAGGAGCAGCCAGTCTGCTGGAACCTGACATAGATGTAAACCTGCTCCACTGTGGTTAAATTGAAATGTAATTAACAGGAGTAGTGGCTTATACCTTACATTCCCCTACTGGCATTTTTAGCTGGTACTAGTTAGCCACTGTTCATATAAAATTTAGTGCTTCAAAACCTGCTAAATAGCATATATTAGCAAAATAAATTGTGCTAGCATGTCAGAAAACAAATCTTTGTGAACTCTGGTATCGGGAGACTCAGAGGTGAAATATAGTCTATCTTGGCTTTTTACATACCAAATGAAATTTTATTAGTAAGAGAAATGGAAACAAGATGCCTTTAATGATAGCAAAGTTGTTGGAGCTCTTTCAGCTCCATAATATATAGTTTTGGAGAAAATATATCCACAACACTTAAGTTCCACTGGTATATCTGGTATTTTGATGCATCTATTTTTCAGGCTCTCTGAGGTGCTGGTTACCTGTACGTTTCAATTTTTGCCAACCCATAAGTTCTGACTTGTTAAGCTACCAAAAACCCTGGGTTTTCCACCACTGTGAGCGGGGTGTTTGCTAATTAAGCTGTGACATGCTCTGTCCCTCTTTATGAGGTCACACAAACAGCGTTTATGTGTAAAATATTAATGGTGATGGTAAATTTTGACGGCTGTGTTTCTGAGTGTCCTTCAGCTGTCCTGAATCTGCCTTTTTGCTGGTTGGCTGTCCCTCTCCTGGCCTTGCTCAGAGTCAGGGCAGGGTGCAGGAAGGAGGAAGGAGGTGTCTCCCAGCAGCTGTGGCACCCGGCCAGTGTGACTGGGCAGCCTGGGCTGTGGCAGAGGTCACCCACAGGACAGCAGCAGGGAGGGAACAGCTGAGAATGTGAGCGCTGCAGCTCTGGGGACACTGAGGCCATTGAGAATTGTCCAGGGAAGGCAGGCAGCTTTAGGCAGTGATCTGAGGGGTGCAGGTCCAGGTCAGACATAAAGAGTCCCTGAGGCAGAGTGTGGTGTTTGTTTACAGAAACTTCCTTGGGTGCAGCATATAGACTATAAAAGTACATCCATACAGAATAGAGAATGGCATTTCATATATGAGGGTCAGTTGGTGAGGCTGTGTATTAATAGCTTACTAAGGCTGAGTAGTCTCAAAAGGAGACCCTTAAGTAGGCTATATTTATTAAAAAATGGGTTTAGAAAAGTATTGCAGCTTTAATTAGTGATTCATATTGGTCACTGGTAATGAATGTGGACTCTGAAAGGGGTTTAATACATTTTAGGAAGTGCTGTTATATAATTAGGCTAAATTATATTATTGCATTTTGTTTAAGACAACACAGACTTCACACTTGATCTACAACATTTGCTTGTGTGGAAATTTGAGCACTGAAGTTATCCTGTGATTTTTTTTCTTTTCCCCTGGCATTGTAATTGTACATGTGTGTGCATCTCAATCCTTTGTGCTGTTATTTAGCTGACAGCCTCTGGGCTGGATGCAGCCTGATGGTGGTAACTGTTGACCTCCTGGGTCTCTAGTGCAGGCACAGTGACTGCTCTGCCACCTTTCTGAGCAGCACCTCGGGTGTGTATTCCTGGGGAGAGGTGGTGGCTGCTGCCATGGCCATGGCATGAGACTGGAAGCAGGAGATCCCCCTTCAGTCCCACCTGCAATTGGATTCCTTTTTTGTGAGAAAACATTTCCAGCTGTGGCTAATAACTCTCTGAACTTTCAAACAAGGTATCAAAGCTCTTAAAGCATTATTATTCTAAATGTGAATGTTACTCTCACATTTCCTGCAGTAGAGGGTATTTAATCTCGCATTTCCTGCAGTGGGAAGGAATTTAATATTTTTTCAGCCGGGCATTCATTCTGAGCTGATAGTAATCCAGATCCTCACAGAACGCTTTGTTTCAGCAGAAAGCAATTATCTCCTGCTTTTGGGCATGGGGGTGGAAGAGCCTTAAGTCTTAAATGCAGCATGAGCACAGTGATGTGCACATCCCCACAAAACACCTTGCAATCTGCTTCACACCACTGCATAGACTCATTGTAGGACAGAAATCAATCCTAGGCTGGATCTTCCCTGGGGTGGGATGGAGGCTGAGGGCATTGCAGGGAGAACCTTTGTAGGATTAGTCCAGTGTGTGACTGTCCAGCACAGCAGTGGTTGTGCAACCCTCATTCCTGCTGTGGCTCTGGGGCGCATGTGCTGCATCTCTTATTTGTGTATACGTATATATCTTTCAAACTCCTTAATGTTTGCTTTGTGTAACTTGAGTAAAACTTTCCATCTTGGCAAGTAGTTTTGGAATGAAGGGCCCATTGTATGACTCCCAATACCTTCTCCCTGAGTGAGGCCGTGCTCCACGGGAGCTCTACCTCGAGCGTGCAGTTTGGTTAAGGGCACAATGTTATTTTATGGCACAGAGTTGACTTTTTTCCCCTTTGAAAAAACAAAATTGTGTATCCAAAAGCTGCACTGGAAAATAAGACTGTACGTTTCCAGCTTGGATCTAGTCCTCTACCTAGAGTGGAATAAGAAGCAGAGGTTTGTAATGTGAATTCTCCTCAGCATGTTAGTTGTTACGGTTTTAATTGCATTATCCTGTACACGTTCCAAATGTCTTTTTGTGGTGTATCATATGATGAGTTAACGTGCTGGGCAACTGTGTGCAAGTGGGCCTTTCTATAGTTGTGCTTCTGGCCAAACCAGCTTCTGTCCCCATTTCATAGCAGACTCTGCTCCCACTTGGTGAGTGGCGTTGTGCTGAATTTGTGTGGATTCTGCAGGGAACCAGCTGGGTCCATTTTGTGTTCCTTGGTGTCCAGTCACTGAGACCCGTGTCCTGCTGCATGTCTTCAAGCAGTGGGCACACGGATCAACAGTCCTGTGTTAGAGCAGACACTGTGAGCTGTTCCTTGTCATCAGAAGAGGCAGTTCCCCTCCAGTGCTTTTCACCCTGTCCCAGGAGCTGGCTCTAAACTCTCAGATATAGCTGGTTCCTGATTTGGTTTACCTGAAAGGCTTTTCTATGCAAGAATTGTAGTGGTGGAAGAGGAGAAGTCTTGGGAAACCTGCCTTAAACCATTTTGGGGAATAAAATTGACTTCAGAATTTCTAGAGTTTTTTATGGAGAGACTGTGCAATGCCCATGGTGCATTTTAATTAAAGGCAAGCTGCACTTAAGTTTTAAAGAACTCTTGAGTCATCCTTCAAGTATGTAGGAAGAGCTAGAAAAAAGGCTTCTACTTCTCTCACAAGGAACCTTTTTTACTGTTTAGTGTCCATGTATGAATAGTGGTATAAGAATTACAAAAGATTCTTCCTGCTTGAGCTGCCCACTGTCCTGGTTTTATATGCTGTACTAATGACTAATCATTAGAAAATGAGTATTAGGTTTCAGCCACTTTCCCCCCCACCCTTTGGTAGCCACGCAAGCTTAAGGAGTTTAAACCTACCGTCTCTTCACTTTACATGGCTATTTATAACGTGGAATAATGTAGTGTGCTGGTCCATGTGCAAACAGTTGTTGTCATCAGAGTGGGAACAAATGGCTGTGGCCAGCAATGTGAGAACTGCCTTGTGCTGTTGCAGAGAAAGTGTGTGGAATTGTATCCAGGTTGCTGCTGCTGGTAGCTGACATAAAGCTTAAATGAGGAATTTTACTTAAAAGCTTCATTTACAAGAATGAAACAAAGTCTTGAACGCTTGCCTGAAGTGGGATTCGTGCACAGGTTTGTCAACCTTCCCCTGAAATGGTGATTTTTTTTTTTCCCCTCATTGCAGAGAGGGAAGAATTAAATGTTATTTTAACATGACGTGGAGTACTTTTTCTTGTGTGCTTGTTCTTTTAGTTGCTTATGCAATAAATTAATCTTCAATGCTTTAATAACATCATCTGATGCAAGATGAAAGAACTGCTTGATGACCCTTCTTTCCAACAGGAAACTTTATGTAATAGTATCCCATCAAGACAATCAGAGAAGGAATACTAATGTTCACAACTGTTCTCATATGGAGGATTTTGGGTTGGTATTTTGTCAGTAAAGTGCATTAGTATGAGGGCTTGGTAGCCTGGAGTCCGGGCAGTACCTCTTGAGTTTGTGGTTTCAAGTTTCTGACCACTGCAGCTGCTTTTGTAGTGCTGCCAGTCTCTCAGTTCCTTGAGTTAATGTTACAGAGTGTATTTTTAACACTTTTTTCCTTTCTTACGGGTATTCAAATTTGTGGAGCGAAAAATATAAAGTAGCAGAAAAAGTTCTTTATCCTTTTAAAAACAGAAATGCTAAACTCAGCCCTGTGACGTGGGACTGCCAGAGAAATGCCATGTTTGAAGTGAACGGAACATCTCTGGTGTGTGTTTCTTTCAAACGCTTCAGCTCACCCAAGAAGCCTTTATGTGCTCAGACTAAAGGAGGGGAACAGGCATTTGTGATGAAACTGCCAGTTTATGTTTTACTTTGTCATCTAAGCTTGGGTAAAAGCAATACCTATAATGTAAACGTGAACCTACTGCATGTGTGTGTTCTGTGTGTTTCGTAGTGCAGCAAAGAAGCATGGGCTTAAACATCTTAACCCAAGCTGAGCAGCAAAGTTGAACCTCTGCTTTTTTTTCAAAGATGCTGCTGTTGTATTTCAGAGCCAAGGTGCAATAACTGAGAAACTGAGGAGTTTCAGTATGCATGACCTGACCAGTATACAAGGAGATGAGCCCGTGGGACAGAGACCCTTCCAGACATTACCAGAAGCAAAAAAGAAATCCAGAACCTCTGCAGGTGAATCTTCAGGTAGGTATCTATTTTTCTGTAGCTGAAAGAACAGCTCACTCAAGAGAAACGTGGAAAAGCAGAAATACATTTATGCCATTTCTACATGGAAAAGGCATAAAAGAATTCCCCTTTAGCAGAATAGAGTTGGTCAAAATACATCACAGCAGTTGAGAAATCCTCCCAGAAGGAGTACTCAGGAGTACATGCTTCTCATACTGTATTCATTGCTCAGATCTTTGCCAACTGGCAACAAGAATTTCTTGCCAAAGTAAAGCTTAATTGAAGTCAGAGATTACATTTAAGTGGTTACGTTAAGTGGTGTTTCTGTGACAAATGCACAAGAGGTTAAACATGAAAATGTATGGAAAATCAATAAATAGGAAGGGAAAATGAATGGAAATCAATTCCCTGTAATGATAGTTCAAAGTGTAAAATTGCTTATGGTGATAGGAATAACAAAGGCATTAAGTTTCATAATGGACTGATTTTGATCAACACTCAAAGATGGTGTGTGAGGACCAATATATGGTTCTGTTCAGAGAAATTATTATTATTATAATACGTATATATTTGTTTATATCAGATTATTACATTGCATGTGTTGGTGTCATCACCACTTTGCTCTTGAGCCTGTGATGCTTGAAGAAAGGTTTTGGTGGAAGGCTTACAGCTGCACCTTTTGAAATGGTGAGGCTACAATGTAAAGGGGTTGATACTTCCCACAGAAGAAGTAGGTCTGATTGATTTCTTTTCACCTAAGCTTGTCATTTCTTCTCATCCCTCCATTTCTGGGAGGGTTGGTGCTTGTGGGTACAAGGAATTCCAGGAATCTCGTGGCAGCCCATGTTGTTTCTGAGCAGTAGCTGTGCAGGTGAATGGCCCTAAGCTGAATGGCAGCCCGAAGGTGTCCTGTCCAGGGCAGTGTCTGGAGCAGGGCTCCTGGCTGGAGAAAGAGCCAGGAATTCATCAGGAGCCACATTAGGGATGATGTCCCTGCAGCCATTGTGCAGGGGCAGCTCCTCAGTAAGAGCATTACCTACCTATCTGAAGTAGCTTGAAAATAGTCTAAATCTGAGTTTTAAAAAGTGGCTTCAGTATAAATAGTCACTCATTGTGAGAGTCAATGTCAAAAAGCTTTCTCAGCTAGTTGAACTTAATTGTTTCTGCTCCCAAATCCAGGATACATCTCTACTTTGTTCCTTGAATTTCTTTCAGCATTAGAGTTTTAAATCAAGATTGAACTATGGATGGATTTGGTAACACTGCATAGCAATATTTTGTTGTGCTTAGCAGGATGTTGTTTTTTGTGATCTGAGCTGAGAGTTTGGTGCAAATTGGTTGTAGGATATTGTTCCTAGGATGGCTGAGCTGTCAGTTCTTGCTGTGAAAGTGTGATAGTGATGCATCAGAAAAGATATTACAAATAGAGATAAGAAAGCATTGGTGACTCTGTAAGCATCCCTAGTTAGAAACTGAGTAACAGATAGTTTTCCATATTGAAAAAGAGGAGTTGAAACTGTATTGGAAGCAGCAATGTGGTGCTTCCAGGAATGGCAGAAGAGGTAAGTCTGCCAGAACTGTGGAGTAGGTGAATATGATTGTAATTTCAGGGAAAAAAGAGAATTGAGGAAAAGAATCTAGTTAAGCTAAATAAAATACTGGCTTAAGATGAATTGTTTGCTGGTCATTAATAAAGTTTGGTTTGGAATCTGAAAGGTGTTCCTGAGTATTACAGCCTGTAGGTGCTGGAACGGCCTTATAAGAGGAGAGTTTGGTGCGGGGAAGCAAGCAGACTGGATTTAGAGGGTCTGTGATAGGTGTGTGCGGGGGAGTCGGGACTGTTGGACCCCAAGGAGCTTCTGGGATGTGTTTTTAAGCACTTTGTGCCCTCTAGTGAGAGTCCTGGGTAATAATCCCGGTCCTCCTTTCGCAGGGTGTAAACAACCCTTAACAGTACTTTGATGTGTCATCCAGCTGAAAGGGGATTTGGTTTTGAACATGCAGAGAGGGATGCCAGCATGACAAAAGGTCCTATTAATCAGAGTCATGGAATGGTTTGGATTGGAAAGAACCTTTAAAGATTTACCTAGTCTTAATTTCCCTCTCACGGGGATTGTGTCCAAAAACCTTAAACACTTCTTAAGATGACCACTGAGGGTTTTCCAGTTCAGTGTGAAGCAGAAGTTGGTGCCACACTTCTGGCTTCAGTTTTGACTATTTGACCACTGCATAACACACCTATGGAAGCAAGTGGCTCATTCTTTACAAATGGCAGGACTAGAAGTAAGAAACTCCTGGCAGACCAGATGTTCCCTGTTTTGAAATACCTGGCAGGCTGACCATGTCATCTAACAGAGTGAATGCTGTGTGTTGGAGATGAAACTCATGGCTTTCTTGGAAATGTAAAAACTTCAACTGCTTCTTATAAAACATTTTTATAAAACACATAAACATTTTTTAAAGGTTACAAAACTCCACTGGAAAAAGGTGCTGGAGATGATAAAACAGATGAAGAGATGGAGGGGACACATTCAGAGGATGAAATGTTTTCTCAAAGAGGCCTTCGAAGAACTCAGAGCATGAAATCTGTGAAAACTAAAGGCCGTAAAGAGGCAAGTGTGATCCTGCTTGATTACAACGTTGGTTTTTCCAGTGTACCTTGGCATTTGTAGTAGCACAGAAATCTATTTTTGCTCTTCATCTTAGAGGAGTTATCAGTGATAACTGGGTTGTAAAATGCTAAATGAAGAGGGAAATATCTGATAACCATATCTGAGCTTGGAGCTTTTGCACTTTGGAGTGTTTAAGGGAAATACCTGAATGGAATGAACTTAAGAGAGGAATAAGGGAGAGGAGATGAAATGTAGACTCTGTGGTTATAATGCTAATTCTGGCACCACCAAGCCCAAATTCTAGGAATTGCTCACCTTGAAAGGGACATGGAGAGTGGTATTATTATCTTCATATTGCGCACATTTCAGCATCTGCTGTTTAATAGATTAAAGAAGACTCAGAATTTTTTAGTTCCCACAGACATGTTCACAAAGAAAAGGTTGTTAAGACTTGGTCTTCTTGCTCAGTTCTTTTGGAACTGCATGTTACTCAGTCATAATGAAACTGTGGAGTGTCCAAAGCACATTTAAAGACATCAGCTAAATAATATTCCTGTCTGATGTGGTTCAGCTCCTTCTTAAGTTATGATTTTATTTCTTCCCTCAGATACGATACGGATCACTGAAATACAGAGTGAAGAAGAGACCTGCTGTGTACTTCTGAGTGTACTGCACAATGCCTGCGAGACAAACTGCTGTACCATAATAACTTGAATCCAGTGTGTCAAGTGTTACAGACCTGTGTATGATGCATATAATGAGTATGTCTGGATAGATACAGTAGGACTTGGTTTTGTGAGCCCAAGTGATGGGATCAAGTGTTACTCTGCTCTTCTGTAATTGCTTATTGTTTAGATTTAAATCTGGACAAGTTCTGGTATGAATTTCAGCACCCCTTAAATGGGGGTAAATGAGTAACAAGAAACAGCCTTTTGCCAGAGGTACTGAACAGACAGAAATAGTTACAGCTTCAACTGAATTGGCAGAAGTTGTAAGTATTTGGAGCTTGTGGAAATGGAACCCATAGTGTCCCCAAGTTTACATGGAAAGATAGATATACTTGAAATATTTTTCTGAACTACAATTTCTGCAAAGGCCTTTGTGTCATTTTTAAATGTACAGCTTAAAGGACAGTGGATGATGGTGGGAAAGCAAAAGGAAAGATGAGGTAGATCAGATAGATCCTTAACATCATCATCTTGCATCGTATTGCCAAGCTTAACCAATTTATGTAATAGGTGCAAACTGGGGGTACATTTAGCACTTTATGCAAAACTATATAGTTTTGCACACTTAATGATTTACAACTGCACATGTCATTTTAGTGATTTGATAGGTTGAATGCCAGCAATTCTTATATTTCATGGTATTTTAAAAATTTATCTTGATTGCTTAAGTACTTTTAGGATGCTGTAGATATTTGCTACTAACAATTTTATCAGGTGCCTTCTGTGTATTATAAGGCTGTGTGGGTTTTGTCTGTGTGAGGGTTATTGGGAGAGGTTGGTTTTTCTGCTTGTGTTTGTCTTCCTCCTTCACCTAGAAAGATGTTACATGATTTAAGTCAGTTTTTGGTTACAATTGTGGTAAATGAAACTCGTAGCAATTCCAGTGCTAGAACTCAGGGATCTGCTCAGCCCATCAGGTGTGTGTTAGGAGTCATGCCAGCATGAAGGCATGTGTGACAGACGAGTCAGGCCCTGGTTTGGTTTTGCTCCACATTGCTTTAAGACTGAATATATATATTTTAGAACATGTATGTGTGTATATGTCATATCATGTGGATTCTAAAATGGTCTGTGTAGTACTTGCTTTTATTGCTAAAGTTATTACTGAAATATTTGCTTATAAATAGATTTTTCTAAAAGTCGAGTTGATTTAGCCATTTTATAACCTAGAGTCCCATGGCATACCTGCATGGAGATTAATTTTGGAATGCCTTTCAAGGCAGGGACTTGTCAAAATTACTTTTTTAGCCCCCCTTTGGTTCTGTTTTCTGCAGTTCTGAGAATTAGGCTGATTTTAGTTTTCTGTGTGATTATATTTCTACTGTGGATTCAGGGAGAAACCACCTACTTTTTGCAGATTGTATTTTATTGCGTATCATGTGGAGACAGTGTTACTTTGCTGAAAGAGAAAATGGCATGTGATTCCTCCTACCCTTGGATCTCTGCCTCTAGTCCTTAGACCTTTCCTCAGGTATTGACAGTTGGCTGCACATCTATTGCAGTGCTTTTGAATGTGCTCCTGAGGCTTGAGCCACCGCAGTTGTTTCTCTTTTTGTTCCAGCCCCAGCACTTCACTGCTGGTAAGCACTTCCTGGCCTGTCTGTGTACAGGCATTCCAGGTATCCCCCTGCATTCCTCAGGCCGAGGCTGGGGTTGTGTGGACACCCATGGTCTGGGTGGCACTGCGTTGTTCCCTGGCTGGGGAGGGTGTCTGTAAGCTCAGTGCAGAGCCATCATCAGCTGCAGCATGGATGGCACAGGGCTCCAACATGTCCGAGGAAGTCCAGTGCTTCAGTGAGGAGTCCCAGCAGCCCATGTGTGGTGAAAAGTCTAAAGCTTGTGTTGCTTCATTCAGAGACAGTTTGATGCCAGGAGACAGGAAGGCTGCGCTCTCACAGTGAGTCCAGTGTGCAGAAGTCTCATCCTCTAACCAAGGCTGCACCTTGTGATCCAGCTTTTGTAAGGAGCTGTGGTCTGTGAGCAGGGAGTGATCACAAAGGGAGCCTCCCCAGGGGTGTGGGAGTAGCTTCTGCCCCGGGAATGTTTGTGCTTCTCATCTGTTTCCCTGAGTGCAGGGAGAGGCCCTCTGTCTGTTAAGGTAAGACATCAGGGGAAACTGAGGCTTTTGTATTTGCATCTCACCCTTCTCTGAAAATTCCACTGACCTGGGCCTGGGATGGGATCTCTGACTCACTGTCCCTTTGAACGTCCTTCTTGAGCACGTTTTACTGTAACTCATCATGACTGTTTTATCAGCAAGCATGGCAATAAAACAGAATCCTGCATGAAGGAGCAGGGTAAGTCCTTTCAAATTACAGTTGCTGTTACAGGTTGATGTAGATCCTGTCTTGGGGGTTGTGTGTTGACATTTCCAGGGCTGGAGATAATTTGAGTATTTTCGGCTCTACCACACTTGTGTCAGGAAGCTGCTGCTTGTCTCTGTGTACCTGAGGCTGTAACTTGGGGCAGACTTAACTTGCTAACTCAGTAGTGACAAAGGCTAAATAAACTCTGAGCCTTGCATGGAGCTTAGGAAAGCTGCCATATGATTCATATTCATCACTGTTGGTAGCTGAGGGAACACATTTATATGCTGTCTTAAGTGATCAAACTCCCAGTGTTTTCCTGGCTGTTTGTTCAGTGTAATATCCAACTGCAAAATTCTTTTCTTGACAGCCTGATTTTGCTCTTCGAATTCCTCCTGAAACTGGTTCATTGTGTTATCTTAATATTTTCTTCTTGCTGTTCATTGTCAGCTCAGTGATAGGATTAGATTTCATCCCAGTGATAGGTAGTTCTCTCTGCTTGTTGAGTTTAGTTTGGTTCTGAAGTACTACACAGCCTTTTAAACTTCGTGTACAGAGAATTTTCAAACTTTTCTTGCCTTAGCAGCTCCAAAAGTTTTGCTCTCACCAGGAAACTTCTTGGAAAAATGTTAAAAATCAACGTTTAACTTAACGCTCCTTTTAGTCTTGGATTGTAAAATGTGGTTTATGTTAAATTAGTATTTCCAGAGAATTGACTGACAGCCACCAACAGGACTGCTAATGCAGTTAAACAGAAACTTACACAGATGCAAGGTGCTTTAAAAGAGAATATGTATTTGTTTAAATCAAGGTTTCAAGCCTTTCCAAAATATATGTGAACTCAGTTCTGAGCAAGAGCCTACTGTACATGTTAAAATACCCATTTAGGATGAGGATTAAATTGATGGCCTCAGCTGCAAATAAGCTTAGGGCAGACTGATTACAGTGTAATTGCCAAGATTGCAAATTGCTTTGGTTTGTGAAAGTAACTGAATAATATCCAAGATACATTTTATGAACTATCATGAATTTTAAATGAACAGAAGATACTAATACGATGAAACAGAATGGTGGAGAAAATGCTGGATGCATTTAACACTCTGTTCATGACAAAAATGTGTTTTATTTTCGGTGTCGCTTTTAATAATGGGAAGCTGGTATTTTAAAGTATTTTTCTACAAAAATGTATATGTGCAAAGGCAATACATTTTTCAAGAACTTGTATTTTTAAATGCTACAGACCAGAGACTGTCTACATTTGGACTAAAGTTAGTAGCTTTAAAAAAATGCAATGTAAGCTTTAATTTTTATATTGTAATAACTTGCTGTCAACTTGTTTACATATTTGTAGGAGGGAAAGCTTCATTATGCATTGACTTTATCTGATGCTCTCTTTAATAAATACTGCTTTGAGCAGGATGCAATGGATATTTTGTTACCTGAATTACAATTAACAAACCAGTATGTAATCTGTGTTCTGTTAGTTGTTCTGTTATTTATTGTAATGGTTCCAGTGCTGAAACACCCCATCTGAACTTTGGAGAGACTTTCAAAACTCTTTGAAGTGTGACTGAACTGCCCCGGAGGTTCTGCCATGGAGCCTGAAGGTGATTTAGACTGAAATAAAACTTGCAGATGTGAACTTGGCCCTTTCCTCCCCTCCAGTAAGCTGTTAACACCCCTACCAAAACCTACTCAAATCCTCAGTAACCACGTTTTCTGGGCCTTGTTTGCAAAGCCTCCTGACTTCCTGCCTCAAAGGAAGAATTTCCTGACACTAATACACGGCTAATTGAGGAGAAAGGCTTAAGGGACAATAGCAATAAGTGGTGTTTAAGCATTATGGAAATCCATCCCAGAAGCACCAGCCGACTGTAGGTGACCTTGCAGTGACTCGTTCCTGATGTCAGAACAGTTCATGCAGGACAAAGTCCCTGCCAAAAAATTGTGGATGTCAGAAAGCAATGCTGACCTTTTCTCCTTTATTTGTTCAGCTCTGTGTAGCAGGTAGCAGGAACCTTCCTGAATGTGGGCTAAAACCTGTGTTCCTGCTGTTTACCAGTGAGACCTGCTCAGGGAATCATGGCCTGGTGGTGATTCTAAAAGAGAGCTGGTGAGCACATTTTAGGCTAAAATGTTAAAGGGAGCAGGTGCAGCAGCAATGGGGACAGGTTTCTGGGATCTTTTTTATTTTAAGAGTCCTTGGGCATTGTGTACTTTCCACACTAATGTGGGAAAACACATGTTGGAATATGAGGGGAAACCTAATAGTTCTTGTAACATCAGTGGACTTCCAAAATTACTTTCATCCTTCCTGGAGCTTATTCAGGAACAGAATGGGAGCCTGGCTTATGTCTGCCTGCCTGTGCCGAGGCTCGGCGACAGATCGCTCTGAATTAGGAATCATGAAAGCAGCTGGAGCACAGACCACAAGGACCTCAAAACATCACATTTCACTACTGTCTGCCAAGGTACAGTGACTACGTGGATGAGGAAGCTTAGAAATCATTTAGAAAGTTTCCTTTTTTCCCGGGCTGTCACAGTTCCAAGGTAAGCAGCACTTTGACCCTCACTTGGCTCTTCCCGGGCAACAAACCCGCTCTGTTGCGTGGCACTCACTCCTTCCTCAGGGACCTGTGCTGTCCCACCCAAGCTTCCTACTCGTTTTACTTCTCCTGGGCTGAGAATACTCAGAGGAGTTTACTGCCTCAAAGGAGAGCATTTCTTGATATGGCTGAGGAGAAAGACTTGAAAAAATCCCAAGCAAAGCTAAACCCCCGTATAAGACTGGTGTAATAGTAAAGCTGCACCTCCAAATGTAATTCTAAGAAAAATGCAATATTAATCTTGAAAGTATTGCACTGAAGAAGGCCACACACTGCTTTTGTCAAACCTCTTAATTAATTGACGTCTCTATTCTTATTGCTAGACTTGCCTACTTGTAGAGTTTCTCCTGCCTGTACACAGGATGTGGGGCTTTTTGGTGTCTCTCTGCAAGCTGCCTTTCAAGCCACAGGGTGACAGGAGCATTTAGGGTAGTTCAGATTGTTTATTGAATTGGCAGAGCAGTCTCCAGGTTCAGTAGGTGCCCAATTACCAAATGGCCAGAGACAGCAGCCTGGGGAGAAGGCCGCCGAGCAAAATTAACCTTTGGGAGCAGCCTGCAATTATCTAGTCTAGATTAAACCCTGATGCTCTTCAAACCGAGGTCATGAAAGAAGAAGGAAAGCCGCTCCCATTTTCTAACAGGCCTGAAACAAACAAGCGCCGAGCTGTTCTGCTCTTCCCTGGGCTGTCTCCCGCAGCTCCCCCAGCATTGCCTTTTTGTACCCCGGAGCATCCTGCCTGGCCCACCCCCCGCTCCTGGCAGCCTTTCCCCGGGAGCAGTGGGAGGCTGTTGGCTGGTGCCGCCTTCCTGGTGCTGCTGCAGGTGAGCCGGGGGGGGCGGCGGGGCTGCCCGGGACCCCCCGGCCGCCCTTCCGCGTTCGTGTGTCCTGAGCGGGTGTGTGGCGCTGCTTCGGGTTTCTCTTTCCCCAGCGGAACCCCGGGGGACGGAGGCACTCGGTGCTGCTGGCACGGTCCCGCCGGGCAGCGGTGTCCCCCCAGCTCCGCCGGCTCTCGGGGTATTCCCGGGGCCGTGTCCATGGGCTGCCCCGCTGGATCCGGCCCAGGAACCCTCCCGTCCTGTCCCCTCCTGTCCCGGCTGAGCCCCGCTCGGGGTCGCGGGTTTGGTCCTTCCCGAGCAGCCCGTCACACACTGTCCCCCCTGTGCTGCCGTACAGCTTCACCTGGCTGGTGTCCTAATGGCCTGCACAGCTCTTCATCTTGTTCACTTCTCAAGAGTGCCTTTTAAGCTTCTGCTGATAAGGGAAACAGTGTAACCACGGCAAGTGGGTTTTTTTTCCTGTTCATTTGCAGTTTTTTTAAACTCTTTTAATTTCTTCAGAAGGTGGTACGCAGGGTGCTCTCTTTAAATAGTGTCCACACCCCAGCAGGCAAACATTTATCTGTGTCTGGTCTTGTAACAGGCTCCTGTCGGCGCATCTCTGCGTTTTGAATTGAGCTCTGCTGGGAGGGAGGGAGGGAGGTTTTGCCTTTTGCAGGTTTTTGTTTCTGCAGGAGTGTCCCAGGAAAGCACCGAGCTAAATGGCACATTAAAACAGCATCCAGCCAAGGGCAGCATCCAAAGACTTGTGGCCCAATGAAGGGAGTCAAAACTTTTCCATCACTCGTATGTGGATATGCTTAAGGGTAATGTTATTTTAAGTTAGAAAAAATAAAATTACGGGCAAAGTTTTGAAGATGTTCAAAACATCTTGAAGCCCATCTCAATGAATAAACATTCTCATAAGGGTTTCTAGTTTTCTTGGTGGTCAGGTTTAGGACTGAATCCTTGAAATGGAAAGAACTAGCAAAGGCTTCTGAAAATATAGTCTTACATTTCCTTGTGGTTTTTTTTGTTTTTTGACTTGTCACTGCAGGTGTTTAATCATTTTTAAGTATAGTAAGTAAAACTTTTCTATAGATGAAATCTTAGTTTAACTATTAAATCTCACCTGTGAAACTATAATGAAGTTTTTAATATCTTTCTTTCCTGGATCTGGCTACAAAACTGCAACGACAAACTGAGCAGCTCTACAACAGGAAGGAGGGTGTGAAGATGAAACTTCCATTGGCAGTGCCCCAGTACCAGGGGTACCAGTCCAGGTACCCCTCTGGAGTGGTACCTGCTGCTCCCAGCAGCCTCCACGGCCACATCTGGGGATGTAGACACAGGGCACTGTTTTCTTTGGGATGATGGGTAAAGGGAAGTTGTTAATTGTTAGTTTAATGAAAAGTTTGCAATATTCCATCAGTTCTCTTGGTATTGCTCAGGGTAAATGGCTGTGTTTTATTTTCAGGTGTACGTGGCTTGTCAGTCGATGCTTATTGTGCTGGTGGGAGCTGTGCCCGAGTACCACATAGACCAGGAGGGAATTCCCGGGAGCAGAGCTGGACTCGCCAGGCACATCCGCTTTGCCAGCAACTTCACATCCATCGTGACTGAGGCAAGTACTTCCTTATGGGCCATCAGTTCTTCTCTTCTTGGGATTTGTGTCACTGGTGCAAGACATGGCACTTGGAAAAGCCAAGCAGGGCTTAGTGTAATGTTTTGCTTATGGTACTAAAAAGTTTTGGAATCCACCCTTCTGGCTCTTTCATTTCATTATTCTTTTTAAATCTGAAAGTATGTGACTGAACTATTAGTTGAGCTTTCCTACTGTAAGCCTAATACTTATTAATTTAGGTTCAACTTTATATTATTTATTTTGTTTTGAGTTTTTACCTTTGGCTGTTTTAGAAAGTCATTATTAATGAAAAAGAATCATTTGATTGCAATTTATGACTTTGGAATTTAAGATAAGCTCATCCTACTGTCTGTTTTGTACTGAGAAAAGGTTCAGTCTGTCGTGTCTGCACAATCTGCTGTGCATGTGAGCTCTGCCATGAGTTGCACTAGTTTCTCACAGAAGACACATCTTAAAGATGAAACCAGTATCAAAATGGAACTCATACACCACATGTCTGGATATTTTAATGTGTGGTGAGAACGGGAGAGGGAGCAGATTGGAGTTTGCTGAGTGGGACGGAAGCTTTGCTCTCCGTCCTTATGCCTGAAGAGTTCCAGCCAAGAGGCTGTGCTTGCTTTTTCCTGGTCCCTGGGCTGGAATGGAATGCCTGAGATGGGCACGAGTGACCTGGGCACTGCTGCCAGTGCCAGAGAACAGCGTGAGTGCCTTGACTGGTGCTGTGAGCTGTCTGAGCTCTGCTGGTGGAATTCTTGGAGCTTTTCTCAGTAAGATCCTGTAAGACAGGTTAGCACTTGGTGTACCAGGGGCCAAATTCTTCTTCCTTCCTGTTATCCCAAGTGTCACTGTGTGTTGTTTACCTTGGAGAAATGTCACTACACATAAGGAGGAGTGATGCAATATTGGATGATTTCCTCTGTCAGAAACAGATTTTTTGGTCAGTCTGTTTTCCAAGGTCACCCCTCCACTGCAGACTCTCAGCAGGATACCTGATACGGGGTAGTGCTTAATTTATAATCAGAAATCATCAGTTTTTGACCAGCACTGTGCTTTTAAATGCAGAAGCCAGTGTCTCTCTTTTCAAAATGTGTGGTATTCATAGAAACAAATCTATATTCCCATGCATTTTGGTGACTTTAAGGTTTTTAAAAACTGTGTTGTTAATAGTCTTGTTATGCAGTCTTTAGATACTGACCAGCATTTTGCTGCTTGCAGTCTAGTAAGTAAAGCAGACTGCCACGTGGATATGAAGAGCTGAGAGGATGTCTGTGTTGGTGAGAGCAAAATTGGCCATGTTTTTGTTGGCATGTGTGCAACTATTTTGGAAAATACTTAACAAGTTCTTTTTGTGCAAATAAAGTAGATAGATTTAAAGGTTATGTTCTTCACAGATCATTATGTCAGATTTGCTAAAATGAAAGCATGCATCCAGCAAGCAGCACAAGTAACAGTTTGCAAGAGCAGTATTTTCTTGTTCTGCCCTGAGAAAGGAAGCTGCTTCTGTCAAGTTTATTTTCTTTATTTTGGTGACGGAGATTAAACTTCACGGATCTTAAACATTCTCAGCTCTGATCTGGTTTGGCAGGGGCACAGTTCTCAAAAAACTCCAAAGCAGCTCTTGGGTTCTGCCTCAAGAACTAAACATTGTAATTAATCTTGGCATAAGTGAGAATTCATAAATAACAGCACAGGCTTAGTTCACGAAGAATGCAGTTGTTAGAACTGCTTCTTGGTCTGGCATCAGCTCAGTCCTCTGCTTTAACAAGGGATGGTAGTTAGGAGTTGAGTTCAGTGTTGGACTGTGAGTCCAGGAGCTTCTACATTTGGAGTAGAAATGGCCCTTTGCTTTTGAGAAGTGGATTTTTGCAGCCATATCCAGGAGCATATAGTTGTGTTGTCTCCTGTATCAGCCTGAAATACTCTGCAAACAAGAACTGGGAGATTGAAATTTGAATGCTGTTGAGTGCTAGAATGGAGAAGGGCTTGTGCCAGCAGAGCTCTGTGCCTTGGAGAGCACATGCTGTGGTATTTTTATACTTTAAGTTTCCAAAGGATTCATGCCCAGGAGTATTTCATTGTTGAAGTCTCCTTAGAAAGTCAGGAAACCATACGTTTCGGGGCCACATCTTTATCCAGTGTGACACTCATGTGCTTTTTTTGGAAGTAAGTTTTCCAGTAAATACACTGGGAATTGTTTGAAATACACAAATAATGATGAAATATTTCTTTCAGTAAAGCTTTACATTGAATTAGTTGAATTGTTTTCCTGGAACACGACTTGGGGTTTTCTCCTTGCCGTTGTGTCCCAGGCTGGTGGGTCAGCAGGGTGTTTGGAGCCCCCGCAGGGTGTTTGTGAGCATCTTCTCCCTGCCTGCAGCAGAGGGGCTGCACGAGCTGGGTCTGCAAATAGCAGTTCATTCTGATTTCAACCCACTTGCAGTTCATTGTCTTCTCTCCTTACGATTCTGAATGTGTTGCCTCAGTTTAGCTTTTGGATGAAGTGCGAAGTACATTTACGAAGAGAGCCATAACTTATTTTTAACTTTTGTAGGACTGTAAATGTGTGTACAGTAAGACACTAAAATACTGGTGAGTAGTCCATAACTAGTTCTTGGGATTTTTATGAAACAAGGACATTATTCCGTAATCCCTTCCCAGTTCTCTTCAGGAGTTCAACATGTGTGTGGTGAGGAAGGGCACCAGGGATCACTGGTGGGTCAGGAAGCACAGCTGCACAGCATTACCTCTCTAAGTACTGCATAACTCAACATGCATTATTCTTGTTAATAAAGAACTTTTAGTAGCTGTCCATTGAAATAGCTAAGGTTTTTTTCAGTGCAGAAATGGCTAAGCTGTTAACAGCTCAGCCTCTCCTTCTTTTAATAACCTAAGATAAGCTGTCTTGCCAAAGCTTGGGAATTGGGGGGGGTGTGTGCAACTAATTGCATTTACCAAGTGTAAAGCTTTTAATATGCTACCGCATTGAAATTTCCTGGGGGAGAGATGTTAGGGAGGAAAAAACATGACTACTGTTTGCTTACCTGTCAAGCTTTGAATAAAACTTTAATGGGATGTAAAACAAGAAGTGCGAAATGACAAGAGAAGAATTGTGATTGGTTTTCATTATTTTTGAGGATGTTCCTGCTTTTAATAAGGATATTTTTTCCCCCCCACAGTGGTACCTAATTGACCAAGAAGCCTACAAAGTGAGCCTTGCATCATCCCTGTTTTTTGCTGGGTTGCTCATTGGAAATATCACGTTTGGCCCTTTGTCAGATAAACTGGGCAGGAAACCAGTGTATATCTCAGGTAAGGTTGCTTCAAGGTTTTTCTTAAGCCTTCTACATGGATAACATCTTCTCTTTTCTTCCCTGCCCTGGGCCACCCTCCTCAGTCAATGACCCGTGTAAGCCTTTCACTGGGAGCAGAGCAGCACTGGAATTGGTTAATGTGAGTGTGCGGGGCAGCACAGACATAGTGGAACATCAGTGGGAGGCAAAAAAAGAACCTGGTTTTGCTGTGGCCATCTCGCTACTGGAGCACAGTATTCCACATGTTGCCTGACTATATTGCTCCAAATAAAAAAATAATGTTCCTTTTTTTGGAGGGTGTGAGGGAGAATGATTTACCTTAACATCTCCAGAGTGGTTTACTTGTGTCCTGGTGTTTTGTTTTCCAGCTGCATTTGCCACCAAAGGGTCTTTTTGTTTAATGAGAACATTGTCTCAAGGAAGTGTCATCCTTGACATTGCAGACCTCAAGTGTGACTTGGAAATTGTAATTTCCTTATGGTGAGATTTCAGAAAGGCAGATGAGAGATGACTGCTAAAGACTACTCACTTTAACCAGTCATTGACTGTGGGCCCTGCCCTGCTTTGGAGTTCAAGCTGTGTAGCAGAAGTACTAACAACATCTTATTCTGTCTCTACAGGTCTGTTTTTTGATGTCATTTTTGGGTATGTCACAGCCTTAGCTCCGAATTATGACACATTTGCGGTTTCACGTTTTTTTGTTGGAATTGTGAATGGTGGAATGGCTCTTGTGTCTTTTGTCCTGACACAGGAATATGTAGGAAAATCATTTTGGTCATTTACAGGTGGGATTTGGGATATATTTAATCATTGTTACTGTGGCACATATTGTTCTATCAGTACCTTACATTTTATGGCTGTACTAAGTCAAATCAGTTGTGGTGTAAATCAGATGAGTGTGATGAGAGTCATCCAGGATGTGATTTCTGTGGGAAAGGTGCCTGAATAAGGAAGGTGGGATTGAGGCAACACTGAGGCTTTCAAGTTGGTACATCAATTCCTAAAATTTCTCAATTTGTACACTGCATTACATTAAAAAAGAAAACAAATGTTTTTGCAGATCCTGCCAACTTCTGCTGTATGGTACCCTGAGAAAGTATTCTTGGAAGTTTCTCTGAACCACAAGATGAGCTAGTGCCTGGCTAGTGTTCTTTCCAGTGCTGAATGTGCTGACTATCCAGTACTTTTAGATGTCCTTTTTTCTTATGCCACTGCCAAGGCCTAAAATAAGTTTAACACTGTCAGACAGTTGCAGAGCTGGAGTAGCTCAGGCTGTGATGCCTTTCTGGCAGACACAACATGGGGGAAAAACATGGTCCAAATACTGACTTGTTGTGGCTCTGAGCATATTTCTTTCCCTCATTTATCCAGTTGCTTCATTCTACTGTTTTTCTCATTTTTTTTCCTCTGGGTATATGGGAGTTGTGGTTTAGTTATAACCTTCAAAGTACCGAATTTTCCTTTTCTGAGTTCACTTTTCTGACATACACCTCTCTATCCCCTGTCCTGCTCCCTTGCTCTGTTATCTCTCTGCTTTTCCCAGTCTTTCCCCTGCAGGGCCAGCCTCCTGATGGATGGATGGGACAGGCCGTTTCCCGCTGCTTGTTGCTCTGGGGGCTCTGTTCTAGCCCTGCTCAGCCTGGAGAAGGAGGGGCTGAGGGAGAGGGAGGTGCTGGATGCAGCTGTGCTGGGTGTTGGTGTGAGCTGGGCTTTGTGGGTTCCACGTCTCCTGTGTTAGGCTGCAGAAGGTTTGTTGCTGGGCTTTTGAAGTTCCGGTTGATCCCATATTTTAAACATTTTTATTTATGCTTGTTCATCAGCAAACTGCTGTGATAATCCTCTGGCTTGGCAGCTGGTTTTGTACTGAGCACAGTCCTTGTACTTCTCTAACTTTCTGCTCCAGCCTGCCACTTCTGTTCAAGGTTGCCCTAAAAGACCTAAATAAATCACTTGCTCTCAATGCTTCCCCTTCCTGTCCTCAGGATTTCTCTTTAGTCTGTAGGTTCCTGTTCATTCCTTCTTCTCTCCTGTGTCCTACTCCTTATTTTTTAAAGGGGCTAAAAAGTGAAACCCTTCCCACACAACTCCAAAGGTGTTCTTCATTGGGATTGCATGTTAGACTTAATCCAGCTGGTTCACGAGTGCTGTAAAGGTAGCTCATAAAATTGCTGTTGTGTTGAAGTATATCATGGGCTAGTAATTTCAGGCTTTTCTGCTTTAAGAATTTTTTTCCTTTTGCTGATGGTTTCTGTGGTGACTGGTTTGGTCTTGTGTTTTCAGGTTCATTAACTAATGTAACATTTGCAGTTGGCATTGCTGTTTATGCCTTACTGGGTTACTGTGTCAGAGACTGGCGCTCCCTCGCCTTCCTCTCCAATACTCCAGGAGTCTTCTTCCTCCTCCTCTCTTTGTAAGTGGTTCATAATAAGGGAACAAGTATGGAATAATTAACAGTTACTTTTTCTTGGCATCATTTGCGAATGGTATAAACAAGGATGACATTTTTCTGTACGGTCTTGTGAACCAAGCAGGAGTTAAAATCGTGTTGTGCAGGAAGAAGGGGTGTTCAGTGGAGCAGAAAGTCGGGGCTACCCAAAAGACAAGCCTGTGTTTCTGCATGTTGTTACAGCTGTGGTGACCAGCACTGCAAGGAGCAGCTGTGTGCCAGCTGTCCAAGAAAACTGTTACGAGTCTGTCTGGGGAAGGGAAGACAAGGCCTGCCAGAGGCTGTGAGCTGGAGCATCTGCCAGGAGCAGGAACTCTGCCTTCTGCCAAGGCAGGGCTTCAGTGCTTGAGAAGGTTTGGAAGTCATCCTAGAGGGATGTTAGAGTTTGTATCCATGAGATACATGCATGCACAGGGGAATAAGTGAGAGGACAGCCTTTTTAGTGTGGTGTGATGTGTATCTGCTGCTTCCTTGTGTCTCTTCCTGGCACTGTTGTGCCTGGGTGCTCCTAGTCAGAATTCCTACACTACCCTAATAATGGTTACAAAACACATCAGTATTTAAGGAATTTAAGATGCTAGCTTTTTCTTAGAAAATGTTCTTTTAACACATCAAGTAATGCGTGTTGTATGCTCCTGATCACTAGTTAAAGCTGTAGAAGAAGTAAAAGAATAGTGCAGTCGGTTGCTTGCACATGAGTACAGGGAATGTGTGGCATACACCACAGATGGGGAGAAGCTCTTCTGATTTCAGTTTCTAGATAGATCAGCTCTTGAAATAAGTTCTGTTAATGAATACAATAAAAAACCCCACCTCTCTTCCTGTAGTCAAGGAAAACAAAGCCTGTGGGCAACGGAAGGAAGTTCTGCATAACATATTTTCCTCTCTGGTGTTTGGTTTCTGATGGAGTAGATTTACTTCCCCAAATACTAAAAGTACTGAAGTAATCAAAGTTTAGTTTGGCTGTAGGATGTCTATCTCTGTTAAGAGTATAAGAGAAAATAAATGTTCAGTTAAAAATATTATATTCCTTGTTTTATGGCTCATATAAAAGCTGCTACAGAGGAAAAAGAGAAACAGGAGTCATGAACTGAAGTTGTGGTGAATATATATGCGGGAATAAGAGATGTAAAACTTGTGTGAGCAGTGATGAGGTGGTGCTGGAGCCTGACAATTAATTCCCTAATAAGACTTCTTTCCTTTTCTCTCCACTCCAACTCAGAGCCCTTCCCATGGTGGACAAGTTTGAAATGAACTTTGTTAAAGCCATGAGTTGTCCATGTTGTGGAGATAATGGAGGTTTGAGGTCCTTCCTGGGCCATGCTATTGTAGCATAGCCTAAGAAGGCAGTTCAGCAGAAGGCAAGATTTAGATGTAAACTCTTCTGACATGGTTGAGTGCTTTGTCAAGCATCTCCCAGCAATCCATCTGCAAGGTTTAACTGTACAGTCACGGGGCTGCCTGGAACTAAATGTGCAGAACAGCCCAAATAGAATGTTTCCCTCTGATTTTTGTACTGGTATTTTTTATCAAATACACGTATTGGTTTGCAAAATGGCAAGATTAACTTGAGTGCAGTGTTCATAGGAGTGAATTTAACGTTGGTGCTTCTCTGTTCTCTCCTCTTAGCCTGCTCCCAGAATCTCCACGATGGCTGTATTCCCAAGGCAAAACAGCAGAAGCTGAGGACGTGTTGCAATATATTGCCCTTGGGAATGGAAAACAGAAATTAAACCTGAAATTGAAACCAAGTGCAGGTACTTCAAGAAAAACTGAGCCAACACCTGGAATCCTGAACTTGGTGAAACACCCAGTGCTTCGGTGGCGAACTGTCCTTCTGATGTACATCTGGTGGGTAGTGACAAGGTGCTGTGAGTCAGTCAGACAGGAGGAAGGAATGGGAGTTTTCATCCTTTTCTCTTAAAAATTTAGTCCTTAAAAACTAAATCATAAATGTGTCAGTTGATGGCAGACTATAATCACCTGAAATGACGTTTTGCAAGGCTGAGGGCTTGTTATTGTTGCTGTTGTGTTTTATTTTCAGTGTCTTACTTAGGAACTGCATCAAAACCAACTCCAATCTGCTGAGAATATAATATTTCCATTGAGTGACATGTGAATCTGAAGCAGAAATTACTGAGAGGGTGTGTATTTGAAGCAGTTTTAGGGAGAAAAGGTCTGCATGGATTAGGCAACCATAGAGATCTGGATTAAAAAGGAACATTAGGAGCCCAAAATTGCATTACACGGGTTCAGTGGAGGAAAATTGAGAGCAAGATGAGATACAGATTGCATGGGTTTATATTGGGTGTTGTCTTGAAAAG
This sequence comes from Pitta sordida, assembly GCA_013390025.1. Taxonomy (NCBI): domain Eukaryota; kingdom Metazoa; phylum Chordata; class Aves; order Passeriformes; family Pittidae; genus Pitta; species Pitta sordida. Next base: position 638,209 of record WEKX01027485.1, read on the forward strand.
TGGTACAACTTGGGAAAGAAAACAGACCATCGTGCAGGAGAATGTGACATAATCTGTGAGCAGTTAATGGCAGTGCAGAGGGAATCCCTGGACAGGAGGGTGTTGGGTTGGTTGTTACAGCAGCAGCTGTTGCACACTGGCTTGAGCTAAAATCTGTTGGAGGGGCAGCTGCTCAGAAATTCCAAGGACAAGTTTCCCTTTTAAAGTTCAGTGTCATTTGAGATGACTGTCAGGGTGTGGGTGAGGAAAATCAGTAGTTTGCTGTGTGTAGTAAGCAGAGATGTGCAGGATGTGGGAGAAAGGAGAAGTGGCAGCAATACCTGCTGAGGACCTGTCCAGAAACACCTGATCTTTCCAGTTCTGGTAGGGAAATACAAGTAATTGCAGCGATGAGGAATTACACAAGGGCATTCTTCCCTTTTGAAAGAAGAGGTGGCAGCTCTGTTACGATACAGAGCACAGAGCCCTTGGAGTGGGTTACACAGGATTGCTGTGCAGCAGGTGAGCATCAGCTGCTTGCAGCTGAGCTTATTGCATGAGCTGAATTACCCAGGAAATACATAACCTAAGAGAAAATTCTGGAAGTTACGCTGTGCGTGTACAAAGGCACTTGTTGTTTTTCAGTAAGTCACTCTAATTCAATGGAAGCTTCTCCATTTCCTTGTTTCCCTTCTGGGGAGCACTAAGATTTCTCTTTGTACCATGTAACTCAATGCAGCTAATCCATAACTCGGCATAATTTACCTTTTAAATACCTTCTTAGCCCTAAAGACTAGATCTGTTAATATTATAACTTTTCTGGCTATTTTTAGGTATGTCTGCAGCTTTGTGTACTATGGACTAACTTTAAATGCTGGTGAATTAAGAGGAAACCTGTACCTGAATGTGGCTCTTTCTGGTCTTGTGGAAGTTCCAGCATTTCCTCTCTGCATGTTTTTTATTGAGAAACCCTGGTAAGAAAAACTTTATTTCCTAGTTCTCTGCATATATTGGCAGATACCTTAGAAAAATATTAACATCTTTCTCAATGAGACACTTCACTGTTTTTCTAAGCAGTGTTGGTTCTGTGGGGATTTACTCTGCTGCAGGGGTTTCTGCACTTGATACAGAAATGAGACTGGTTTTCTACCTCCTCTTTTTTTTAACTGAACATTTAGTAATGTTCAGATTTTACATTACTCCAGAGATAAGCTTTTCAATTATTAATTAAGTATTAAAAAAGTGTGGTCTTTATGAAAAGAAGTGATTAACCTGCTTATTTAAGTACCTATAGGTTATGTATCTCTGTGGGTCTTTCCAATGATACTTCGGTCTCACTGAGGTCAGTGGCAAAGATACCCAGGATTGGAAACACTTGCTGAGGTGCAATAGATTCATAACTGTTACTTATGCCACTGTGTACTTCAGTATTTAGTACTTTGGTATTTTACAGATAACTAAAAAAACACTGCAGGACTTTGCTTCCGTCTTTATCTGTGTTTTGCACCAATGCGAGGTCTGGAAGACGTAAAACCATGACATATTTTCTGGTATTTGCAGGATGTGCCTGTGTATTTACCATGCTTTTACCAACAAGTGCTGGTAAGAATGTGCTGCTGGCAAAGTAGAAGTTTGGATAAAAGCTGACAAAATGGCTTGTTGGTTTTTTTGTGACCAGGTATAGGAGGGCTTAATGACCTTCCCATTTACATCCCTCTCTTCTCTTTTCATGGCATGTCGTGGAGCCAGGGACTTGTCTGCTGTTCCTTTTAGCTTCTTGCAAGCATTAATTGGCTAAGTTTGTGTGATAGTGAGCACTTGGCTCTTGCAAGGTCAGCCCAAGCGATCCCAGTCTGCCTCAGATACTGACACTGCATTCATTTCTCCCTGTGAAGCAGTTGAAGTTCTGGGTTTAAGAGCCAGGCTGCTGTGCAGTGTAATCTCGGTCTGACTGGATCTTGACAGCGTGACATGCCAAGCCTCATTTTCCGTTGGCTTTGGTGGCAAGTGATATTTATAGAAATAAAACCTTGGAGGTTTCTGGAACTGGAGGTATAATTCATCATTAAAAAACCCAAGGCCACTAAAATGGTTTAAAACATAATTTTGTGCTTGAGACTTGGAAATGGAATTCAGAGTTTAATATGGGAGCCATGGGGCTGGCAAGAAGTTTGCTGCCTTTGTCAGACTCAGCTGGGTATTGCTGTGTTATGGAGTTGTGAGGGCAGTTCCTGGTAACAGTGGAGTATCATCAAATACATTTCTCAAAAGATGTGTTTTTACTGACATTGTCAGTGACATTCACAAAATGTTGGGGTTTGTGTTTTCACTTTTATTTCCATTTCAAGTACATTTTTTCTGTACTGCTATTTATTTTAGCTATTGAAAACCTAGGTCTGTATGACACTAACAAGTAGAAGTAGCTGCTCTCTGCTTGTATTTTTCTTACCATCACTTGGATAGAAGTGCTTTAGCCTCAGCAGTGTTTCAGCTGAAGAACACCAGCCTTGTGATCACAAGGTGCTCTTCCATAGGCTGTATTGATGCTTAGCAGATAGAAATGTTGTCTGGCGTCCATTCAAATTGGTCTCAGTAAAGTCTCATGAAGAATAACAGACCTCTATTTGTTCTGAGTCTCTCTTCTTCTGAGTGATTGATAAGATCCTTGATTTTATTACAAGGGATTTCAGACTTTAATGAGATGTTGGGCACTTGTTTCTCATGTCTGTAACCTTTGCTTGATTTCTAAGTATCTCTGTGAACTTGAGAATGAGTAATTTCCCCCATGGAATAAGCCAAGACCATTTCTGTTATTAAAGATGTGAATTGAATTTGAGACTATAATTCTCCCAATGGTTAAGTATAAACTCATATATCCCTCAGGTCCCTCTTTCCTTATCACTTAAAATTCATCAGTTAGTTTGGGTATCACACTGGAAGATGGTGAGGGAGAGTGGCAGTGAGGGGGAATGGAGCTGTAATACTCTTACCTCTTACCAAGCACAAGACATTTTGTGTCTGCTTTACACTACAGCAAGCCAAGGAGACTCCTGGTCTAGGGGTAACTGGATTTTAACTTTCATTTAGATTTATCTGCTTGTGCTGAAGGCATTATGGCTTTCACTGATATGCTTTCCACTGCAGCAGGAAAGAGAATTTGCAGTTCTTTAAATCGATTTTACCTCTGCTTTTGGTAATGTTGGGTGTTTTGTGTTCAGAACTGGGTGTGTACTTTTTCTGAAGTGAGTTTATAGACTCCTTTAGTTTCAAAAGTGCTGCTCAAGTGAACTTTTACTCATGAAGGTGACTGACGGAGGGAGAGTCTACATAATGGCACTGCAAATGAGACTTGCAATGGCATTGATGGCATCAAAATGAGAAATGCTGCATTGCCAATACGTGGATAGGTAGTGTTCAGTTTTAATCCTTGCTGGGAGACGACCAGCAAGTTTTAAAACCCATTTGAAAATAAAAAATACCTTCATTGCCTCATGTTTGCTTGGTGGAAGAAAAGGGATGTCCCAGCTTTCTGATGGCACCCAGCAGGGCTCTGAGGAGCAGCTTCACACTTTGCCATCTGGCAGCTGTGTGTAATATTCCACTTCTTCCTGAGCAAGAGAACTTGGGTGAAAGTGTTTCATCTGTTTTGCATGAATTACAAAAATAACTGCAAAAATCCATCACACTCAAAGAAATTAAATCAAATTTTTATATTTCAGTTTACATACAGATGAATTTCTGCATCAATTGAAATAGACTCTGACTGGATCAGATGAGTTACACTGAAAATACTCAGGGGCAAAACTAGAAGAAAATCAATTGAGAAGCAATCAGAGTTTCCCATGACTTAATGAACATCATTTGATCCAAATCAATAACACTGAACTCAGTGCTGAGGAAAGGAACCTGAAATACAGCTAATCAGAATATTTATTTTTCCATGATAAAATGAAATTAACTTCTGTTTTAATTAAAACACATGATACCAACTTAACCATAACCAAAATCACATTAATGAAAGCCTGGTTTATTTTGGACTTTGAAAGAGGCACACTTCAGTTTAGCCAACTGAACCAGGTCTGTTGGTAAACCGGGCTGCATTAGCATTTGTCCTTTCCAATTAAAGAGCTGTTGCAGTTTTAATTCCCAACAGGATGTCCCTGGGCAGCAAGTAAACTGTTGGGGTGAATCAAGTTTTATGGTTTTAATCTAATAAATTAGTTGAGGGGGTATTTTGTCTGTGCTTGTCAAAGACTCAGTAACCTGGGAGGATGTTCTGACTGCAGAGCTGGGAAACATCAGCCCTTCTGTTTAGACCTGTGAGAGTTTTATAGTCTCCAAAAAAAGGGTCTGATTTTCTTTGTCCTAAATACAATTTAGATACCTGTTCTTGAGGTATCTTAAGAAGCTAGCTTGGTTGGGAGGAGCTGTGGTACTGCCTTTGTGCTTACAGTTGAAATGTACGGGTTAAACATCGTTTTTGTGTGACAGGCTCCTGGGGACGACTAGATAGTTGTGTAAAACAGAGTAAGAAAAGAGACTGTTCATGGCTACAGCTTGTTTCCTCTTTCCTGAAAGGTCTCCTCCTGGGTCCCACTTCCTTTGCTCTGTGTGGCAAAATGATGGTCAGTGCTGCTTTCAACATCCTGTATATTTATACGTCTGAGCTGTACCCGACAGTGCTGAGGTAACTGAACAGAACTTCTGGGTGAATGAAATTGGTTTTCATGCTCACCAATATTGATTGCTTGTGTGCTTTCGTACTTATCTGTATCTAGTTTTAACTGAAATAACAACCTGAGCTCATTCTGTAATTAAGGCAGGGCTTGAAGAGGCTTCTCTGAGCAGTCACATGTTTTGCACCAATGCGCTTTTCAGGCTGGAAAACTGCTCTAGGTCTGAATCCAGAATAAAACCATCAAACCCAGCTTCTTGTGCTGCAGTGCTTGGTGCTGTGTTTACTATTTCTACTCTTGATTTTTGGGTGTAAAATTACAGGGTGCAAACCCAAATGTGATACAAGTGCAGTGAGGACTGTTTACAGTCATGTATACTTACATCTCCTGTGTGTTTGTTTTTTTGCCTGCTGGAAAACAACTGCTTTACTATATCTGTATGTGACAGCTCATACCTAGCAGGAATTACAGGAGCATCTCTGTATGTTTGAAATTAAGTGTTTGTGATTAGGAGTAATATTTTTAAAAGGAATCAAGTGCTGTTTCATTTGAGAATATGCACTAATATTCTGGCAAAAAAAAGTACTTTGTATGTCAAATTCACAGAACACCAGTGGAGAAAATGCAAGAAGAAAGTTAAGAAAAATGAGCAACTTTATTAGACCAGCCATGTTTAATAATGTGATAAACTGCTACATTAAACTGTATGAAAATTCCTGACGTGACAGTTTATACATTTAGCAGTATTTTATATGTTTCTCCTACTTCTAATTGTAAATACTTTAGTTTCGGCAAGAGTGATGGCAGTTGAGTGTTAAACTGAAAGCAAAACATCAGCACCATCTGGTGGTCTCGGCAGAGATTTGTAGTGCTCCTGGCCTCAGTCAGGGAATGAGACATGTACGTTCAAAGGCAGAGGAGGTGGGATCACTATTTTTTTCATTTCTTTTTGGTTTTTTCCCCCAATTGGATGTTTTGCAGAGTAGTTAAATGTCTTCAGTATTACTGTTCCTTATTTAAATTTGTTACTTTAAGTATGAGTTCCGTGGTAGATGCTGCAATGACGGATACACCTCATGCTGGAAATGAGGAGGTGCTGCAGGCTGGGGAGTGTTTGTGCTTTGGGCTTTTTGTACTTTCTGATGTGTCGGTAAAATACCTGCTGGGAAGCAAAAAAAGGTAAAAATAGAAAACTTCACTGCTATTGCATTTTGGACAAATAGGAAGGTTTGTCTTTGGCAACAAAAAGTAATCATAACTTTAGTGCTGTAGATGTAAAAACAAACTCATGGGTTTTTTTTCCTGAGACAAAATTGGTGACACCCTTGTCTGTCCCTGGTGAAATCAGAGTGGGGCCACTGGACTGCCTAGGGATAGCTTTTTTGCTCATTTTCAGTAATTAATAAGCTATTTGATTACTTTCACAGTGGGGAAATTATCATAAAGTCTTTTAAGAACTGCTTTAATTCTGCATTGGAACGGAAATGATGCCATTTGCCTTTGGGTTCACCTTTTGCCCTATTTCCTCCAAGCAGAAAAAAAAGAAGCCAGGAAACCTCTGGGTATGGCCAGGCTTGGGGTGTGTGGGAAGGTTGTGTCCCAAGGAATGCTTCCCACACTGCCTGCTGTGCCCCATCATGCAAGGGGTCTTTTGACAGGGAGGTGCTTGGCCTCGTCTTAAGGGCTTGGGTCAATGTTGTCTCAATGAGAGGAAGTGTGGGTTGCTCTTTCCCTTTTCCCAGGAGGATCTGATGAGAGAAAAGGTTCCTTTTCCTGTTTGTTTTACTCTCAAGTCCCTGGATTCTCCTCAGCTCCTCCATTGTGTGTTTCCCTGTGCTAAGGGCTGTTAGGAAGGGATGTGCAGGTGGGTGAAACTGGGGTACTAGTGCCCCATGTCACCGCTCTGCTTGTCATCTTCAGTCCTGTCACTGGCGTCTGGCTTTGGAGGAGGAATAGGATGAGCAGGAGCAGCTCAGCTCAGCAGTGAGAGTGAGAATGATGTTGAATGAGGAAGGAACCAAGAGACAGAGAGAGCAGCCAACATGGGGTGGTTCTTGCCTCTCACTGATGGCTGGTGCCAAGCTCAGCCTCTGAAGGGGCTGTTAAATACTGTGTTTAGGAGGGATACAGGGGTGGGAGGTTTTTGCAGTTGGTCAGGAAATGAAAGACTCTGAGGAATTTTTAACTTCTCTTTGAAGAGGACCCTGCTGTTCTAAGCCACACTTCGCTTATCACAGTCTAGATGAGATTGTTTTAAAATTGTCTGAAAATTGAAGGGAGCACAGAATTCAGCAGCCCCTGTAGTGATACATCTGGCCAGATGTTTCCAAGCTTTGCACTGGCAGGTGTTACGTTCTGTTTGGTAAACACTGACTTTTCATCTGTGCTCCCTGAGGTGGCAGAGGAGAGGCCACTGCCCGAGGCTGTGGCAGCCCGAACTGGAAATACCATCCGGCATCTTCTGCCTGAAGATCCTGCCACATTTTGAAATGATTCCCCACTCAGCACAGGGATGTCCAATTAAATTACCCCACAGGGCAGGTTGGAAAACCTCTCTCATTGTTGGCTGACTGAAGAATTGATTGAACAGCAGGGAGGGTGTGTGAGGCTTTGAAAGCATGTGATTTTAGCTTACCTGCAGCCAGCTGAGGAAAATCTTTGGAGGAACTGTTGGAGGTATTTAAAAACTTTATTTAAATTCAAGATTACTGATAACTTTAAAAAGCCCCATGTATATAGTAGTATAAGTTGTCTCTGACAATGCCACCACATGTTCCTGCATTATTTAGTTGTGCATTCTGAAAGTACAAATCTTTCATCCTTTGTTCAAAACAGAAATGCTGGCTTGGGTGTCTGCTCCATGTCTTGCAGATTTGGGGGCGTTTTGGCTCCATTTGTGCCATCTATGGTAAGATTATTTTCAACTTTTTAATGTAACTCAGCTTTCTTAAATTTTCTCAAAAGCACTTGGCTTATTTTGGTACCACATATATCTGCAGTACTTGAAAAAAATTGGTTTTATAAGAAATGAAATAGAGTTTGCTCAATTTCAAGAACTAGTGAAGAAGACTTAAAATACTAGTATTTTATGGTTTTGGGGAATAGTCCAATGTTCTGTGTTGTGTTACTGTTTCATCTGTTAGTGAAATGGTTCACTTCAGAAACTGAGTGAAGTCTCACTCAGTTCTGAGTTCTCTTAGACGTATAAACAAAGTTTTCATATCAAGCTGTTTCTGTGAAATGGCATTTATTGGGTTTTTTGCTCTACCAGGATATGGATAATTGCACAAACCCCTGGAGTGACGAGTTGTAGTCTTTTGGTTTTGAGTGCACTTCATGTATTTTGAGAGCAGGAAAGAACGCTGGGTTTTTACTATGGATTTTTAATTTCAGAAATCTCTCAATCCTTCTGTACCATTCCTGGTGTTTGGAATCAGTGGGCTGTCTGCAGGATTCCTGACTCTCCTCCTGCCAGAAACACTCAATAAGCCAATTGCTGAGAGCATTGAAGACCTCCAGAGTCCCAGATACCAAGTGCTCAAAAATGAAGAGGCAGAGTAATTAATTTTTTTTACTGTACCTTTGGATTATTTTCCCCTCTATCTTATGTGAGCCATGACTGACCTGCATCTTGGTTAGATTGTACATTACTGAACATGTGCATGAAGTTTTTAAAGCTGTCTTTCTCCTGCATTCAGTAAAGATTAAATTTATTCCTTGGCTCTTAAGGATGAAAAGGTTTAACAGTGCTCACCTGTAGGTTTTACATTACAGGTAAGATTTTGCTTCCTTAAAGGAAAACAAATTTTAGAAAGGCACTCTAAAATAATCAGGAACAATGCATTCAGCAACATTTCTGTGCTTTTACAGTAAAAAACCCTGAGCATATTTTTCATGTATTGGATTGTGCCTTTTTGTCATGTTTATAGTGGAACATAATCTACTATTAATATAAACCCGAGGAAGTGTTTTATCCTCCATTACTCTCCCAGATTAAAGCCATTTAAAGTGTTTTCCTGATGTTGATCTGCACTAAATTAAACTTCTGGAGTGGGAAATGAAATTTTTGTTTGATTCAACAGGTAATAGAATGGAAAATGTAAATTATATCCCCTGAGTCTGGGGATGGTTTCCCAGAAGAATTAGTTTTAAAAGGGAGGGGCAGGAGGGGATTTGTGTAAGACTGGAATTGTTAGCTTAGAATTAAGCAGACTTAGTGTAGAAGTAAAAGACTATGTGGCTTCCTTACGTTTTTTCTTTCTATGTTATCTTGTTAATTATATGGTAATTATTGTACTTAATCACTTTAATTATACTACACACACTATTCTGCTCTCCTTTTATCCTTAATACAAAGTCATACTGCATTCTGTTGAAGTGGAAAAAAATCCCCCACAGCCTCTGAGCTTTTCAAATACCACTTCACTTCTCGTGTTTTAAAAAATCAATGACTTCTGGGTTCCACATTTAACGTTAGCCTATAAAGTAGGACAAGAAAAATAAGACATCTAAAGCATTTTTCAGTAATTATTTCTCTTCTGTCTGACAGGCAAACCAGTTAGGAGAAAACACTTTGTTTGAGGCCTGTGGAAAATGAAGCCTGCTCTGGGAAGGTGCTGTAACAGCTGAAGGGCAGAGTGTTGCTCTGTGTGTGTGACAGGAAACATTCCAGGACTCATGTATAATGCTGTTTGTAGCATGTTGAACAGCTTCATATGGAGGCACATTGAGGAGATGGAAGAAGTTGATCAAAGCTTCTGAGAGAAGAGCTGACAAATCCGTGCATTAATTTAATGACTTAACAAAAGCCCACTTCAGAGCTTTGGACTTCTCTACAGCTTCTTGAAGCAAAGTATTAATTTATTTTACAAAGCATAATTGCTAGCTTCAGATGAAGCTATCATGTTGTAATTGAAGTGATGTGTGTAATTTAAAATTTAGATGGCCTTATATATTCTGTCAAGCTGGAAATGTGAATAGGAGCAGCATTCTGTATATGCTCATTTTCTCTACAGGTTTTTTGCCTCTCAACTACTGTATATACCTCATGGTGTGCAGAGACCAAAGATCTGTGGGGGTTATTTGCCTTAATGTCTAATATAAGAAACCTGAGCAGGAAATCTGGATGGAGAACAAAAGGATTGTGTTGTGGGAGAAAGCAAGTTTTTGTTGTACAGGAGAAGATGCATTAAGTGAAAAATAATACTGTGTTGGAGAAATTCTCAGGACTTGAAGAGGTGCATTTAAAGGAGAGGATGAATAACCTTTTACACAATGGTTATTAGTTCTAGCTGTACATGTGCAATGAGAAATTACTGAATGTGAGTTACATATTGTATAATATATGTAGTAATATATCATCCTATATATTTCACATATCAATTGGAAATCCTTCCTGTGAGGGAATGGTGTTTGGTTAAGAGTTAATGTATTTACCTTGGAATAAATTAATCACAAATGTTACAGGTTTTTTTTATGGCAAACACAGTTTTGTTATTAAAAAGAAAATTATTTTAACATCTGTGTTATGAGTGCTGCTCTTTCCAGGATGTTTACCTGGGTGTTTTCAAAGAACACATGTACTGTTTTGATTTCAGCCCGTTATCTCATGCATTGAGAGGACAAGGTCACTGTATGTTGAGAAGTTCCATAGTTAAAGAACAGTGCAGTTGTACAAGCCCCTCTGGAAGTGTGTGTGCACTTTTATACACACACAAGTGCACACATCAGCACACGTGGGTTGCTCTGCCTGGCTGCCTCACCAAAATCTGTGCTGTACTCACATGTGCCGCTCCAGGAGCCTGAGCAGGACCCTGAGGCAGTGATCAGCTGGGGATCAGAGCAGTGTTTAGATAGTGTTGGCCTAAGAGTGGGTAACGTGTGCATTTCCTTAACCTCCAGGGATGAAACTTGATGACAAACAGCCTGTATAGAATGTGCTGCAGACTTTAATCTTCTGATCATTTATTTATTAATTTGCTTTCACGAGGAGTAGAATGGAGTTTGTGGTATTTTTTTTTCCCTGACTGATATTAATGCCTTGGATTGCATTAACATTTATAACCATAGTGACTGATCATACCTTTTCAAAGGATAATTGGGTCAGCAGGGATATGGTAAAGACTAGGTTTTGTTACTGTTGACTTCAATTTCTTTATTATGGGAGATAAAGTTTAATAAGAAATAGAATGATATCAAGTTGTATTCCCAAAGCAGAGACAAGACTGTGGAACAGAAGGACCATAAAGGTACCATGATGTGGTGAGTATATTTCTCCCTCCTGCACTGCATCAGTGCATTTTTCCTCTTCCTTTTATTCAACATGATGTGAAAAATAGGAAACAAAGATAATTTGCATTATGAACCTGCTTATTTCTGCTTTATTTGACCTGGAATTAATGAATTATGTGCCTGGGGTGAGTTCTGTGAATTTGGTGGATTGATGACCAGAAAGATGTGTGTCCCTAAAGAGGTTAATGATCTTTCCAGCAGCCCTGGCATGACTCATGGTACCTGGAGCTCTTGTTAGGAGCATTTGTCTCCAAGATACAAAAAAAAAATAAAAATAAAAAAGGACAGAGACAGAAACATCAACTTCCATTTTTGTTTCATACCATTTCCTTTCCATTTAACACCTTATTTATAATTTGACTTTAGATATCCTTGCTGCATTTTGCTATTGCTGCATAAAAAGATGCTATTCAGGGGGGGAAAAAAGTGTTTTTCCAATTACAGGTTTAGAAATAAGGAAATTAATAGAAATATCTGCTTTGAGTTGGATTAATGTAACCAGTGCACTGTATGTTATAAGGTATGTGTGACACACCAACCTTGTGTCATTCCTTACTGTCAGTGTCACAGCAAATTGGAAAAGGCAGCTGTTTGGTCAAATAACTGGGTTTTTGTTTTGGGGGGGTGTTTTTGATTGGATATCTTCCCTTAAAGCTGTGACTTTGTAGAACTGACATTCTTGATGTAAAGCAACTTTTTCCCATTGTGTTTAATGAAGACACAGTATTTTGAGGTGGGAGGGAAATGCCCTAATTTTTTTACTCAGTGTGGAACCATTATTTATTGCATTCCATTTCTCTGTAAAAAGGATAAATGGAGCTGAATTAGTTCAAGTGGCTTAATTATACACATTAGGTCACAGTTCCCATCCTTAAGTATCATTTTTGGCTCTTCCCCTGTGCTTTATTTGTGTGTAGAAATTTGATTGTAATGTTGCATCTGCAGTGTTCATCTGTTTCTGTTAGAACATCTTCAGTGCTTTAGCACTTGGTTGTGAAATTGCCTTTCTTTCTATATCTGTTTTTAAACTGATTTGAAATCTTTATTCTGGCATTTGAGAAAATTCTGCTGCTTTCTGGATTTTACAATGTTTCAGCTGCAAATCTCAAGGTATTATAAAAAAGAAGTTGGCTGTCCTTAAATATGTCTGTGATACTCACAGGTTGTCTAGAAAGGAAATCTGACCTGATTTCAGTATTTTCACTCCTTTCTGTGTTGTATCTTTAGTATTGGTGTATTTTTCCCTGAGGAATGATGGGGTTCTTTTCTGACTTGGGTGCTGAGCAGAGGCAAAGCTTCAGCATTCATTTATGCCACTTGGGTTTTAATGCCATTTGCCTGTCATTGGGCAATATTTGTCCTTTAACTCTTGGTTAGGTTTGCTTAAACCCTAGTTTCCCCCATCTCAGAGGAAGAATATAAATTCTAAATGGAAAAATTACTGAAGGAGTAGCAGAAAATTTTTTTTCCATTACTCCTCCAGGTCATTCCATCTTTTGTATTTTCTTCCACAGCCCTCCTGGTGACTGATTTGTCACAGAGAAGCATCAGGGTTTCAGCTGAATCTACATTTTCCTGGTTGGCAAATGTGCTGTGCTTGTTTTTGTCATCAGCCAGTTACACACATCCCCACACTGTTAAAAATCAGGTCAGGTATAAAGGCAGGGCTTGAGTTCCCTTTTCCAGAAAGCAGACTTTGCCCAATATTCATGACAAGCTCATCTCAGTGATCTTTTTCCTCATCCCATTTGATGTTTCATCAAAGCTGTTTCCTCCTTTTTTGAAGCACTGTATGTTATTGCTTGAAGTGAAGGCTATGGATTCATTTTTAGCATTTATCCTTTTTAATCTGAGCGAAGTACAAATAATCCTTTTCTCTATTGACTAATCCTCTTGCAGCTAAGCAGTAGAGAAAGGAGGAGGTAAACTTCTCACATTACTGGCTGTAACCAGCAGTTCTGCCACTCAGTTTTTATTTTCTTGAGGCAAATAACTGTATCCTGTATTACAGCATGCAAGAGATCTAATTTTTCCATGTAGTGAGTTACCAGCAGTTCATTGGAAAGTTCATCTTCCGTTATATCACTTGCTACAGGAGATGTAAAATGTCCTAGAGAAGGTTTTGGGAAACGCAGTCCTTCCAGTAGTGTTAAATCTGTGAAATTAGTGGACAGATGTACAGCTACAGGCAAACTACATGTGTGTGAAACACTGCCTAGGCCTGGAAGAGCAACCTAGTCATGCTAATAACAGGCAGGTTGAAAGGGCTGGACAATTCCAAATAACTCTTTCAACAACTTAGTCACCTGGCCTGGAAATTTCTATATTGGTGTTTGTCTGCCAGGTTTTGGTACTGCCAACATTCTGTTGAAATTCTGGGAAGTGGTATTCATGTGAAGAGATTCTGCATCTGCAACACCTCATTTCTTGTTTGTCACAGCCTCACTCACATAGTTTTCAACTTCTGCCTTTTCCTTCCTATCCCATTCACAGTGAGGTATGGCCTGACTGAATTCTCATTTCTCTGTGCCAATGTGCAAAGGAAAAGGAAGAGACTGTCATGGATCTCTGGTTCACCGAAGGACACTAGAATCTGTGTACGCGAAATGGAGCTGCTCCAGATATGTCCAGGTTAAAAGAAATTGTTCTTTCTTTTCACTGTCCTGTATCTCATGATTGGCCAGGTTTATAAATGTTGGTGTCAATATCCAGTGAGAGCTGGCTCTGGGTTTGCTGCAGGAAGCCTGACAGCAGTGGTGGAACACCTAGCTCCCTGTATTAGCCTCGTGCTGCAGCTCCAGCGGTATGTCATTGGCTTCAAAGCAATATTAAATACTTCTGATAGTGAATGTTGTTGTTTGTACAAATGTCTCATCCTTTTTTAAGTGCTCCTGATCCTGTGATTTCAAGGCTGTGATATGACAGTTTGGCAGTCTGTCATTGCATTGTGTTTATTTCCTTTTACTTTTGCCTCTTTTTTTTTACAACAGGTGCCAATGATTGAGAGTAATGATGGTGAATCGGAGTTCTTGACCTACAGATACACCCTGCAGTTTAATGCCATATATTTTGTATTGTCTGGTTTCTCTTCTGAAAATGTTCCAGTTATTTTTCGGAGTGTACACTTTTCCAAGGCCTCTCATTTTTATATGGCTGTGTGCCTTGAAATGGGTAAACAAATGGCTCGAAGTATTTGTGTGAAGATATTCCCTCAGCATGTGCCCATTTTTGACTTGTGCTGAGGTCTGCCAATAAACCAGCAGGCAGACCCTCTGTGTGAAGTCCAAGTGAGGAGGTGATCCTTTCTCTCTGCCTCACCCATAGGTAACTTGATACATTTGACCTGGTAGTTCTTAAAAATAAAACCAACCCTTCTGCCCCTACCTCCCCAAGGACCACCCTGTTCCCATCCCCCCCACCCCAAAAACCCACAACCCCCAACCAAACCCTCACAAACAAAAAATCCCACAAAAAGCTGAACCCAAAAACTGAAACATCAAAGCCCCAAAACACCCAAACATGGATAAAAATGAGTTTGGGAAATGAAAAGCCAAGGGAAAACAGTGAGCTATGCAGCAGTTCATAATTTCTGCTGAAGAATGTATTAGACCAAAGTAAAATTGGCAGCAGGAGGGCTCCCTGCAGTTGTTGTCTTAACAAATTGCTATGGATGTGATTTGGCTATTTATTCTCTCTAATCCTAGTGGTCTACCAGGAAGGAAGGAAAATAATTACTAATGACAGATTTCAGTTAAAGTTAATTTATTGGTGGTGGAACTAATTGTATGTTCCAGGTGTTCATCAGTTTAGCAAGACAACATTTAACTATCCAATGTTCCAGTTACAATGTGGTTAATTAAACATGATTAAGCTGTTGGGTTTACAAACACAACTAGTTAGTTATAATTACACTTGTAGTGGGTTTGTAGTATGCAGCATGCAAGATAGATGTGATAAATATAAGATTTTGAAAATACGCTTTTTTGTAAGAGACTACCTTATATATATACATTAGTATATTGGTATTGACAGCTTACTGTGTTCTTTAAAAACAGAAATCTCCTGTTGAGAAGTTGTAGTAAGATACTGAATTATCAGTTAAGAACCATAAAAAAGACTGAGGAGAGAGTGGAACCTGCTCAGAATTTGCGACTGATTGGCCCAAGTCTTGTGTGGATTGGTAAAAGCTGGTGGTTCTTTGCTACTTAAATTCTTCTGTAATTTAAGCAGAATTTTTTGATCCAGTGAGATCTGTGTTCATCAGGTGCTGCAGGGTACTGGGTCGCCCTTTGGAGCAGCTCCAGAGGAGGCATTTGGTGAGGAGCCAGTGTGTGCACCGAGGAATCGAGAGCCTCTGGGAAGGGTTTGGAAGTCTGGGTTTTAGTGGTGGGTTTGCTGGAGATGGGCAGGAAAGGTGGGTGTGCAGACCCACCGATGGGCAGGGCACGGGAAGGGAAGAAATCTCATCCCTTTGAAGCCAGTTCCCTACCACAAAGTAGAATTGCGGAATTAAGGAGTAGTGGTGTGAATTCACAAGTCTTGCAACTCAAGGATTCAGACATATTTTCCAACCCTGTCATTGTGGCTGAGAGGGGCTGCCCAGCCTGGGCCCTCAGCTCACCCCGGGGCCACCTGCCCACAAGATGGTACCTGAGGGCAGGGCCGTGCTAATGGCGGGCCTGTGGCCATGGGGGCTGTTCCCTGTGGTGATGGCTGTCCTGCCGGGCTGTAAACACCCATGATTTCTTCAGGACTTGAAAAACATGGCGTGGATCAAGTCTTTGGCTTTGGGGTTGTGGTTTAGCTGTACTTTACAGCCCTCATGCTTATGACTCTGTCATGTATGGAGTCTCTGCAGTTGTCCTTTAGGCTTAATTCCTGCTCTGGCTGGATGCATGTGTCATTTAAATCCGAATGATACTTTTGATAAGAAAGCTGTGTGCTGCAGTGCACTTGTAGGGAGACATGTTTTAGTCTCAGATTTATGATATGGCTCAACTTTGTTTGAGAAAGAGGCACTGAGGAGAATGTGTGTTTGTGCAGGAAGGAGTTGCACGGCTTCCTGTGGGAAATGTGAAGGAGTAGCCTCTCTGTCCAGGGACAGGTGACTTGCTTGGAAGGAAGGACACTCTTTACTTCCTGTTTTGACTTCACTGTTGTGTGTCTGAGGTGTTTGTGGGAATATAACACTTCTTTACCAGAAGATGTTTCACACATGTCACTGGTGCCCATATGAATATACTGGAGCATATTCAGTCCTTCTTCCCTTGGCATTCAACACAGTCATCCACTTGGAAATCTGTAATAGTATCAGACAACAACTAGAAATCTGTAGTAATATCAGGCAACTTAAGTAAGCAGTCATGTTCTTTCCTCCCTAGCCATGAGTAAGCCTTAGAATAAGAATTAGCAATGAAATCAAAGGAACGTCAGTAAATACATCTAAGTAACTTTAAAAGGTACTTTCAAAATTTCAATTCTACTTTATACTTTTTGTGTGCTCGGGTATATACTAGCAAGGGAGAACAGTTCCTTCTCTAATGAAAATTTATTTTTGTGCAGACATCGACTGCCAGAGGGATATACTGGAAATACAGTAATCCCTCACCCCTTCGCGCCTCAAATTTCACGGCTTCACATTTTCGGATTATTTCTCGTGCACAAGAGTAATAGACTTCCCTTGATTCTTTGTGCCAGTTTTCCTTGTCATGTGAGCAGGGGATGGCCGTGCATACACAGAGTGCCACTGCTGTGCTGCGGAGTGGGACTGGCTCACCCCATGGGGTGGGGGTGATGCCTCTTGCTCGCTCGGGGACTGCCCAGAGTTGGCCGCACTGAACACTCTGCTGCCCTGCACAGTCTTGGGGCCGCACTGAGCACCTGCTGCTGCCTGGGGCAGCCCCGGGAAGGTGTGCCCACTGTGCGGGGTAGGATACGGGTGAACAGGACCCTCCTGAGGCACGGTGCAGCAGCGACGCTCCCCTCCCCTCCCCTATCCCTGCCCACCATGCTGTGGAGCGGCAGAGAAGACCCCCCTCACTCCCCTGTCCATGATGCAGGTAAGTGCCAGGAATGCTCCCCGGTACTCTGGGGATGAGAGGGCAGGGTGATGGGCATGGCTTATTTACATGTGTAACATCTGCTGCTCTTTGCAGATTTCAGCTTTTGTGGCACTTGCCCAGTCCCAGAACCCTGTGTAATTCAAGAGATTACTGTACTAAAGTTATAATGGATTTATAACTGTCATGGGATTTCCTAAACCCAGAGTGCCCTATGTGAAGTGAGCTTGCCTTAATTTTCTTGTCCTGCACTGGAAGGGAATTTTGCACTGAATTTTACATTTAATTTTCCTGTCCTGTTCAAGACAATCACCTGGGTTGTCAAACACAGAAATGAGGAGCAGTGTGGCTGAACTGGGTGAGTGCCAGCCTCTTGAGATCCCCTTTTCTTGGAGATCAGACCTTTCATCCCACGTAGTGGATAATCCAGAGCTGGCCCTTGGGTGGAACAGACTTTGTTCTTGCCTTGCTGCTGTGCTGGGATTCTGTTCTGTTCCCTACCAGTTCCTCAAAAAATTGTTTCTGTTCTGAAGGTCTGGAAATGGTATTAAGAAGTGTAATCTTTTTTACTTTGTCTTTTTATGAGCAACAAATTACAATGAAATAAAAGCGGATGAAAATAAAGTTTTATGCGGTGCCTTTAAGGCAGTTTTTACGCTTCTCTCTAACTAGAAGGTTAAAAGAGCAAAATAATATTGACTAAGTGTCTGGTCTTTACTTAAGTGCTCTTGAAAGTTAATCAATCCACTTGTACCGTAAACAATATTAGTTTTTCAGTTCAGAGAGGCTGGGGAAAAATTCACCTGGCTTTTCTGGCTGTAAGAGGATGGCAGGGCTGGAAGTAAACTGTGATGAGCTTGTTTGCCTGTCCCTTGATGGAATTAAAATGGAGTGCTGTACTGTCACTGGGATGATGTTTTCTCTATATTTAATTGACCGTTGCAGCTTGTGAACAGCCCATTAGCTAATGTATTTATGTTTCTTGAGGCTACTGCTGAATGGTGGTAGTCTCTTCGTCTTGCATTTGTTATAGAAAAGCTTAAGATAATTTGAATGAGTTTGGGGAAAAAGCAGCAGAACAGCAGGAAGAGGTGGGTTTTCTCATTGTGCTTATTAATACGGATCTATAACTTGGAGGCTTTGTTGAAGAGCATTAAAATGCATAGACTTAAAATGGACCTGCAAGAGAAAACAAAACGGATCCCTATTACCCAAGTAGTCTATCACTGAGGCTTTGTTCTTGCAAAATGAAAAGGGATGTAAAAGTCCTTCTGACCTTCAGACACCCTCTGGTGCTGTAGCCCACCTCTGGACACATCAAGGCAGGACTAGGCAGGGAGAAGAAGTGTAACCTCTGGCTTTTGCACAGCCTTGGGGCAATTTGCCTGACTTGAAGAAAAGAGCCTGGTGATTCCTGCGTCTCCTGGTGGTAACGTCAATGACGGCTCCATTCCTGCTGGTTCCCCAGCCTGAGTGTGAGCCAGGACCCTTTATATTACCCCACTGAGATGCAAGGATGGTTGTTTTCATTCAGGTAGTTTATTAACTGTAGGTGTGAGCAACACAAAGATTCTCTATTTACCTTAATACACATCACAGGTGTGTGTATTGTAGCAGGATTAGGTCATTTTCATTTGGAAGGTTTTTCTCTGCTAACAGGCAAACACACTCTCTGGACAGCCACATCTTTCTGCATGAATTTTTAAAATCCATCCAAGGAGTGTGGTTATCCATCCTAGAATAAATTGCTCTGCGTAGAAGGGATCTTCCTGTCTGGCTTCCATGTTCCCAGTGAGTGGCTGGTCCCACCCTGTCTGGATGGCAGCCCAGCTGTGCCAGCAGCAGTGCCTCTCCTCTGCTCCACAGGGGACATGGCTGTTGCCTCCTCAAGCGGGGTTGGAGTTATATTTGGAATTATAATGAATAAATCTCCCCGGTGGTTTTGGTCTCTGCTTTCCACTACTGCCACTATTCTGTAATTCCATTATATGCAGTGAAACTGCAAAAGGGCTGTGTGATGGAACGGAGGGAAAAAAGGAAGTTTTCAACACAAACTTGACCTCTGAACTCCATTTTACTGCTTTCAGAAGGAAACCTCCGCTCTTGCCTCGCTCTGTTTGCCTCCCTGTTCCTGGTTTGTAGCTTTGCCTGTTGGGTGATGTGCAGTGGTGATAACCTGCAGGTGGGTTTGTGTGTGACAGCTGGATTGGTGTTTTTAATCTTCATCATTTACAGAGTGCAATCCCCTTTCCCTCCGTCTTTCATGGGCAGATGTCTTCTTATTTCAGTGAGCTTTGGTGGTGAGGTGCTGGTGCTCACTGCTGCCTTCTGGGTGAGACCTTTGCCTTCAGGTTTCTGGGACCAGCTTAGTGGCAAAGCAAGTTCCAGGTTATGCTTTTTCCTAAAGCCTGCTGAAACAGTGGAGGGAAAGGAAAAAAACCCTGCAATAAAATGCTTGAAAACATTTAAGAAATTGTAGTGAAGCCACTTAATGTGTGAGGAAAGGTTGGAGTAGAAGATGAAATAAAATAACTTGAGAACACAAAGTAAGTGGCCATAAAATGAGTGTTTATGCACGAGCAGGTTTGTGAAGCTTTGCTCTCTGCTTCTTGTATGTGCTTAATTAACAAAACCTTGAGACTATTTTTGTTCAGTTGTGAATATTGCCAGGTTTGTCTGTGCAGAGCGAGAAGAGATGGGGAAAAAATAAAGGCAGCTGACTGTAGCTGGTGGTGAAGGTGAGAAGGAGTGGGGGTGTGGCATTTTGGCCTCATCCTCTTCTGCCTGAAACTGGAGGGTGGTTTTGCCCTTGTCTCTGAGGGGATTGTGCTGCCCTTTCACATGAGCAGCGATCATAGATCAGTCTACAAGAGTCATAATGACTCTGAAAGGAGCAAGACATGATCACAGGCCCTGGAGAGCATCTGAAGACTGGACACATGCTTTACTCCTTATTTTTGCCTTTGGGAATGCAGGGAGTGCCTCTACCCATGGCAGCTGTGGGGCTGAGGAGCGGCAGGAGTTGCTCCAGGCTGGGCAGGGACAGTTCCAGCAGCCCTGTAGCTTAAACTTCACTAAGCCTCTCAGCCCTGCATGTGGCACCTCAGGGGGACAGAGGTGAGAAGGGGGAAACAATGCCAGGAACTGCACAGGAGTTGGGAGTAAAGCAGGGAGGGGCAAGTT
Organism: Pitta sordida; assembly: GCA_013390025.1. Lineage (NCBI taxonomy): Eukaryota > Metazoa > Chordata > Aves > Passeriformes > Pittidae > Pitta > Pitta sordida. The sequence goes on from WEKX01027485.1 coordinate 658,397, forward strand.
GGGGAAAATGGAGTAAGGGAGAGATTTATTTTTGTTTCTTGCTCTCTAAACCTAGTTTAATTGGTAAGAAATAAGATTAATTTTCCTCAAGTTGTCTCTGTTGCACCTGTGATGGCAACTGGGAAGAGATCTCCCAGTTTGTATCTTGACCCATGAGCTTGTTCATTGTGTTTTCTCCCCTGCCTGGCCTAGGAGGGGGAGTGAGAGAGGCCAGGCAGGAATCTGGCAGCCAGCCATGATCAACCCGCCACGGAGAAATATTTCACTGACCTCTAAAACATACCTGTGGTGGGGTTTAGATACAGAAATTCTGGTGCTGACCAGTGCTGAGACCTCTTGTGCTCTTGGCACACATGTGGTCACGGGGAGCTGCCTGCTGAGGGAATGTTCTCCAGGTGTGTCAGGAACCAAAATGGAAATTGTACCATACAGGGGCCCATATTATTAGTATTAGTGAGTACTTCTTAAAAAGTATTTCTGATTCTTTTCAGTTTTAAACATTTATTTGCAGTAGGGGTTTTTTGACCAGAGTTGTAATGGCTCTGGCAGAGTAGAGCTGCAAGAAACACCATGTAGCTTTCAGCATGCAGCAGAAGAGATGATGCCCTGTCAAAATTCATGCTGTAGTGGTGAGCCAGAGAAGGAAACTGAGAAGCAAACAGATGCTCGTTAGCCATGGGGTTTGCATATTTGAATACGCACAATTCACTTACACAGGGGACAGCAAACATTGCAAGGCCATGGCTTTAACCTGGCAGGTCTCTCTAGGCTGCATCCCCAGCGAGTTTGGTGGTATTTCAATAGGTCTGGGGTGTGTGGGTGAGAACAGAATGCAGCCCACTCTCATAAAAGCATTTAAATACCAACTGTGGAAAGGACAATCCTTACATTGCCTGGTTTGAGATGGCACCCCAGTCTTATACTCAGGGGTGTGCAGCAGCTTCTGCCTGGCAGTGGAAACAGTAGATCAGAGAGTGGAAACTGCAGGTGGCAGTAGGGGCTAAGTTTTACAGAAAATATTGTTTTAAACTGCTGTTCTCCACAGTAGCTTGGCGTGTGGTAAAAATCTGAATCTCTGCAAGGGCATTTTCTTAAAGCCAACACTCCCTGTTTTTAAGATTTGTCAGCTCCTTTTAGGTACGATGTTTTCAATGAGTGTAATGACGCTCCCCACTCCCTTTGGAATGTCCTGCATTTCTTTCCCCAGGGGTGGGTTTCTGGTGGTTGTTTCACAGCATTGGCACTGATCTATAAATACTCATTGAACTCTGCTTTTATTTCTGTGTTCCAACTGGGTAAGTAATTTAAGTGGTGTATTGCTTACATTGACCATGATCAAAATCATCTCTGAATTTCAGAAGTGGGTTAATTGCCCCAAGTTAAATATGGGACTTTGAAGTCATGTATGTTATGCAGGAAACCCTCAAACAGATCTGAATGAATTTAAACATGGGACATTTTAAAAGCCTCAATTTGGTTTCTAGTCACTGAGAAGACCTTAATTCAGTGATTTACAAAGAAATAATGAATGAAATGTTGTCCTCCGTGGTCTTTTCATTTTTAACTTAAGAGTTACCTGTCATCAGGTGCTTTTTGCTTTAGGATGCACACGTTTATTTGTCTGGTTCATTCAGAATAAAGACTGTACTTTAGATTTATTGCATGCTGTGGGGATCTTCAGGGATACAAGGCACTGAAATAAAGGGGGACTTGTGTGGTTCAGCCAGCTCGTTGTATAAAAAGACACGTGGTCTCTGTATGTTGGGATCAGCTGACAGGGTGTGTGAAGGGTCTATTTTCAGTTAGGTTAATCTGAGTTATGATTAAGCTGGGAAACTTTCCAAAAGACCTAAACTTGCTATTTCTGAGCTCTGAGGTGAAGCTCAGTACAGACAAATCAGTTTCTAAAGAGAACTAATTGCTGTTACTGGAAGTTGTACCATGGTAAGTGAAAATCCAGAGACACTCATGCTGATGGCAGGGGCAGTTCAAAATCTGCAGGAAATGTTCTTGGTTGCATGTTTTCCAATTAAAAAGCAATAGCAAAGTAGTTAGATGTATTGCTGGAAATTAAATACTTCTCTAGAGCTAATTGCTTTTTGTTCATCGTTTTTCAGATGTAGACTGGAAACACAACAGATAGTTTGGGCAGTGAAGGACTCATCTGTCTTTGAAAGCATTCCCTGGCACGGAGCGCCCAGGTATTGTTTTCACCCTTGTGCTTCTTCCTTGGTGCTGAATGCTGATTACAAGCCATAGACCTGCACTCTGGCTCCTGGTTGGAGCAGGAGCATCGAGGAGTCTCTGGAAGGGAGCCAGTGCTGTCAGAGGGCACATCCCACCTCCCCAAGGGAAATACTGACACACACTGGCCCGTGGAACTGTATTAACTATTAAAAAGGGATTATTTAGGGCATGTAGGAAAGAGAGCGTATTATAAATTAAACAAAGAACAAGATGCAATTTAATAACTGTGCCTGCGTAATGGGAAATCTCAGAGGGTTTTTCTGTCAGTATGCTGCTGTTGAGGTGGCCTCAGGAGGGAGGAAGGTGTTCTGTGCACATATTCAACCACAGTTTAAAGAGAATTAACTCAAGCTGCAATCATGGACCCTTCCTATTCCCTTTTCACAAACATTTGTCTGAATTTATTTGTCTGAGTGTCTGCTGAGAGCAAATGCCAAGGTTGGGTTGTCTGCCCTGAGTGCCAAATTTAACTTGTGCGCAGGAGTGTGCCTGTACTTGTTGAATCCCAGGAGAGCTGGAGCGCCCTGTGATTTACCTTAACAATTATAATCAAATCCACACAGCTCAAATGAGGAATGTTTGATCTGCGGAGCTTATAATCAACGCAGAGAAGAAACACCCCAGAAGCTATTTTATTGAATAAATTTAAATAATGCATTAATTTTAGAAAATAATTGCATATGAGCAAATGGCTAAGTTAATCAAAGTATTAATTTGTTCAGCTCTTAGGGATATGTAAAAACTTAAATAATGTGTAAATATCCCATTTGGCACGTGCAGACTCGCCACAAAATGTGAGTTAGGTGTAGTGCACACACAACTGAAGAGAGACTATGCAAATATGTTTTAATGATGCTTGATGGGGAACCAATTATCAGGTTTGGGCGTGATATAGGAAATTGCATCATTCTGGGTTTGGTACATTGGTTAATGTATATTTCCCTCAAGACCAAACTCCTGGTGGAGGCTCCCAGCCCATGCCATGTGTGGAGTCACCCTGTGACACACAGCCATTTGGCAGAGCTTCTTGCAGTCTTCCTCTTGAAAGTGATCTAGGGAGTTATGATCTGAACTCATGGTGGCTCTGTAGCATGTGTAGGTCTGTTGGCAGCGGCTGAGGGCTGGTGTCAGACTCTGGGAGCCTTTGCTGTGGTTTGGCCACCCCTCAGAGCCCGGCAGGGTCTGCTCTGTCACTGCAGCTGCACCAAGCAAACAATGCTGGTGCCCTGCCTATGCGAATGACAGCACAGAAAGTGGGTATTTAGAGTTGGAGTTAATGCTCCTCTGCTCCTGCTGTGCCTGCTTTGTGTACGTGATATATTCATGGGAGAAGTACTGTGTTCTTTCCTAGATTGACAGGAGATTTTCATTTCTTACGATGTACAAGCCTTGATCTGATTTAGCTATTTCTATCCTGGCATGTGGCAGTGGTGTGGTGTATTAACAGTCTCACAGCAGTCTTCTGTGGGCTCCATGAAATTAATGTGAGTATTAGTCAAAAACTAGCTGACAATTTTCTTAGGCTGGGCTCTGGCAAGAGTTGTGGTTGGGAAATTATGATTTTCTTTTGTTATTTCGTTTCACTTAATATTGATGTGTGGGGCGATATATATGGTGGCTATTTTTTAGAGTAGGTTCTTTATCCTGACTCAGTCAGGGACTGGAGTCTGGTATTTGTATTAAATATTGTATCAAGTGATTTGCAGTAGCTGTAGGGTTTAGTGAGATGAGAGTTATTTGTTTCTACACAGAAACCTGTGGTTCCTTTGTTAGGGCTTTGGATAGCTTTTTCGCTTTGTTCTCATAGTAAAAATGCAAATGCTGCTGGAAAGTTTTACGTATTTTGATTACAAACATGGATAGTGAAAAAATATTAGAGAAGAAGTGAGATTTGTCTGCTTTTTTCCATGTTTTTTTTTGAAGTGTAGAGGAAATAGAACACAGAAGCATGGATGAGAAATGCTGTTGTGCAGCCACTGTTGCATTGGGCTTTAGTGGTCGAGCCCTGCAGGAAGTTACAGAGGAGGCACCTCAGGGACAGCAGGATCTTGTGGGGATTTTATGTGGCGTGTGGGAAAACCAGATCGTGAATGTACTGAATGTGGAGAAGGCAGTATGTGATTTTTGAACCCAGAGTAGCCGAGAGGCTGCAGCAGCTCACCCAACATGTGGCGTGTGTTTGAGCAGGATGAGGAGGGAGCAGCTGAAACACTCCCTGAGAGCTGGTTATCCCATGAGCAGGAGCCAGCAGGCTCCAAACTTGAACTGCCTGTGACTTCCACTTCATTTTGGTGGTGCCTCTCATTTCTTGCTGAGCCCCACTGTGATGCTGGAGGAGACTCCTTGAGGCCTCACTGTGCTCCCTGCACACTTGTTCCTGTGTTCCTCCTTGGTTTATTTATCATAACTCATTAAAGTAAATGTATGGATTTATTGCTGTTCTCCCCTAGGAAGGGGTGACCCTGTCCTTGTCTCTGGTGGATGTGATTCTGGTTGCTTGCCTGGCTTTCTTCATGCATGGAAGATTCTGAAATTCCACTGTCACCAGGTAATCTGATCAATATAACAGGTGGCTGCCAAAATTCAAGTGGGCCCTTGAAGCTTCTGCAAAACTTATTACATTATGGGCTGACCTGTTGCACCATAGGTTATTTCCTTGCTCATTTAAAACAGCTATTTTATTCTGTCCTTCTTCAGCTCCTAAAGAAGAGCAGAGGAGAGTAATCAGTGCATTTTGTGGAGGAAAAAGGGCCTTTCCGTTTAGTTGAAAGATGTGCAAATTCCATTTCATCTTGTTTTATACATTGGCAGTAGAAAAGCGTTATATGTAGTTCTGCTTTTTTTGTTGTCTAGAGTATTAGGAATGGGAAGCAGTGCCTTTAATGTTATATACTTAAATGTACTGGTATTTATCTATTTAGCCATGTTTACTAGAGTAATTACAAGTCAAATTAGTTGTGATGCTTTGTGACCTTTAAGGAAGGGCCCAAAACACAAGGCAAAACAAGTTTTACTAATGTTAGTCAGAACAAAACCCTCAGCTACTTGCCATGATCTCAGTATTTATTCATATAAGAAAAGAAAAAGACTTGATGCAGACAAAAAGTATTCTGATAAGTCTCAGTAAAAATTTCAGATAAAGTGACTTTAAAAGAAAAAAAACCAATGCAATTTTCTTCTGTGATAGCTGGGGGGAAAAAAAGTTGCAGTCCTTCAATCACAATTTTGGAAATATGGAATAATCAGTGCTTGCAGCAAAAATAAGTTTCTCCTGATATTTGTCAATTGTGACTCAACTGTTAAACTCAGATTAGCTTAAATACAAGTTTGTTATTTAAATGTGAGAATAATTTATGATAGCACAAGATAGAAATTGGAATTTAAAATATTCATATTGGCTACTTATCTACTGGTTGCTTCCCATGGAAGGAATTAATTTGATCACTTGGGTATTTTGATGCTTTCTGTGGGATGGTTTTATACAATTTACATTGAGAAATGGTTTATTTCGAAATTACACATCATACACTGAAGAAATTTCCCCAAAATGACATAGCCTGTTGGAGTTGCCCATGGAGAGCCTGCATTCCTGCCCTGCCTGGTGGCTGCCTCGGCCCCTTCCCATCACACAGTCCTGCAGCTGGGGGCCCTTCTATCCCAGGCTGGAGCAGTTTGTGCCCATGGGTGAGTGTGAAGCCTGGGCCATCTGGGCAGCTGGAGAAAAAGCTGCTGTTTTAACGCTGCTGTGGTGGGGTGGCAATGCCCCTCTGAGGATGGATGTTGCCCAACTTGAGCAGTTTTGGGATGACTCTCTTCCAGAATGGGAAAATTTGCCCAGGTGTCAGCATTGCCACAAGTGATCCCCCTGAGTCTTTCCTTGTCAGCTGATTTGGTTATGATGGTTTTCTTGGTTTTATTTCCCCTGAGCACCAATATGTATAAGAGAGATATTTTATTAATTTTCCTCCATCAAATGCAGAGTCCTCTCAGCATGGATCCTGTGCATGTGTGTGCCCTTTGAAATGTTTTAATAACATGGTGACAAAGCAAACCTTGTGGCTAGTCAACACAAGTATCATATAGAATTTAAACTTAGTATTATTTTTATGCTGCTTACCCCACACCACCTGTGGTGGACTGTAATTTCTTCCTCCCTTTTAGCAGGAGCTGCTCTGCTACTAATTTCACTGGTGTCATTTGTCTCCCAAAGGAAGAGCTATAGCTGGGTCACTTCTAGATGACTACGCTCAGCTGTGTATGCTCACCCTGGGATTTTGCAGACTCTCCTCTGTGACCAGTTGCATTTCCATGGTTCTATCAGATATCTTCACAAACCACTGCCTGTTTTGCTTTTCCACCTGATGTTCCCATTGAGGCTCAGTTGAGGAAGAACAATGAGCTGTGGAACAAAATGCTGACTCGCAGTAGCCTAATTATCTTGAGTCTTTGTGTCTGTTCTTTTTTATCAAGCAGGGTCCTCTCCTTTCTGAAAAATACTTAATAATAAAAAATTACTTTGGATTGCTTGAGCATTACACTTTCTCAATTGCTGTTTGACAAAAAACTGGGTTCGGTGATGCCAACAGATAGTAGCTTGCAGTACATTATGAAAACTTGCCCTGTAACACACCTATTGCTTGGTATTTTTATTTTGCTCCTTATTCTGTGTATGGTGTTTTGTCCAAACACCCACAGCTGAAGATTATGGGCATTGCAGTAGCAAAGCCTCGCAATTATATCCCATTTCCTGTGCCAGCCTGGAAGCTAATCTTTGTGTCCCTTTGTTTCTCTTCCTTTATTCCCCAATAGAAAGAAAAATGCCGCTGGCCTTTCACCTTGGCTTTCCATTTTAGAAGTTCTGCATGTTTTACTCAAGATGGACAGAATTTTCCATAGGGGACAGGCACCACATTATGTCTGCAGGACCTCTGTCCTGAGGCAGACACTGAATTAATGTATTTCACATGAATTTAGAGGCATATGCAGAGAGGGAGAGCAGATCAATGTTTAATTATGCAAATAGTCTTCCAGGCTTTAATATTAAACTGGAATAAGCCTGTCATGAGAGCTACACTGGGGACAAGCAGTGAGCGAGCTGCTGTGCTCGGGTGCTGGTTTAGCAGGAGGGACACGGATGTGGGTGCAGGGGCTCAGGGTCTGGCTGGCAGCTCCTGCCATCACTGCAGATGGGGGCTGAGGTATAGCTGGGTCTGGCTGTAGTGGAACTTCATGCAGTGTTGTTATTTAAAGCTCTCTCTGTTAGTTCAGGCTCTGCTTGGCTCACCTGATGCGGCTGTATGAAGACACTTGTCTCTAGTGCTCTCCTGGCAGCTGTGGCTGCAGTGTCTCACATGGTGGGGACTGTGAAGTGAGAGGTACTGTACTCTGAGCCTGTGTGTGGTTGGGCTTTTGTCTTGAGGAACTCATTCGATTGTGCTGGAATTTGTGCACCAGTGTGGACATCCAACTACGAAATTTCCTCTTGGTGAGAGTATCACCAGGAGAGTGGGAGTTCAGAGTGGGAGTTAGTTCCCTTCCCTGCAGTTTGTGAGCATTGTCCAGGGAGTAATAAAGTCATCTGGAGGATGCTGATATGGATGCTGATATGGAAGTTTTAAGATGATGCACAGAAACTGCACTCTGTTGCCAGACTTGACCTGATGTAAAATGTTGTTGTTCTTCACTCTTTAATATGGCACCTTTTCTGTTTTAATTCAAACCTTCATCACACCATTCAGCACCTCTGCTCATTTTATCCACCCATTTCAGCAGCCCTGTGTCTCACCAAGTTGCTGCTGAGCCCTAGGAGGAAGGAGACTCAGCAGTGTGTGCCTCCTGGCAGGGAAGAGGCTGTTTGACCAGTTGTGTGTTCAAATCTGGAGGAAGGGTAAAAGCTTCACACTACAAAGACAGTTTAAGGAATCATGCACATATATATGTATTTTTCTATTTAATCTCTCCTTTTTCCCATCAGGAGATCCCCCCTCAGTCCTTGGTGCTTTTTGTCCAGTGCAGTGGCAAACCACACATTTAATGTCTAGTGTGTTTCTCTTAAAGTGGTGTCCAAGCTTTGTGGGTCTCTGTGGGTCTCTGTTTCCTGCGCCAATTTTTGGGTCCTTTTCTGATTTTGTTGTTTTCACCGTTTCATTTTTATACTCTGCTGGATCTTCACAAGGATGAACAGAATTGCTCATCTGTGAGATCGTCTGAGGGGCACAGTAGGGAGAGCACGTTTCTGACACCCCGCTTGCCTGGTGCTTGTGTTCAGCATGACACTTACATTGCGTTGTTAAGATAATGGAGGAAGAAGAGGAATATTGCCTGCTGCTGTGTTAGATTAGGTAATGATTTTCTAGCTCTCAAAACCTCTATGAGGTTTGTTTCGGTACCCACACAGTGCCTTCATTCGCTATCAATAGAAAGCCTTGAATTATGTAAAGAGTAAGGTATGAACAGCAGAGCTACTGCTGAGCGTGGTTTTATATTGCCTCTGCTGAATATTCATGGTAATCAAAGATCACAATTTTGTTTTCTGGATTTAAAATATGTTTTTGTTGCCTTGGAGAATGCAAACCTGAACAATATGTATCAATACAAATATCAGATATCTCTGATACCTCCTCTGAAGCAGCATGTTTTTAGGCAGTGGACAGAGGAAAGGGAAACAGAAGTCATGATGGGATTTTGGGTGCAAAAAACAGGCACTTCAAAATGCTAATTTTATTCTTTGTCTTTGCTGTTAATACGATTCAAAGTCAGAAGATGAGCGAAGGCTTTCCTATACACAAACTGAGATAACAGAGTTAATTGCCACCTACCATGTTTCTGAGGTATTTATTATGAGAAGAGCTGTCATGAGGTGCATGAGAGAAAATGAGAATATTTGTCAGTACAGGTTTGTAGAAATGTCTCAAACACTTGCTCAGAGAGGAGGGAGCCTTGTGGTGCCTGGTTTTGAAGGGGATGGTTAGAAATGAAGTAGGGCCAGTATTTGCCTATTTGCTTTTATGATATTCTAAGGTGCCTGCTTTTCCCTTTGGGGTCTGCATGTTTCAGTAATAGGGTTTTGGGGTAGGGAGAAAAGGTAAATGAAAACATTTTTGGGCTGTGACATGAGCTTCTCCCTCTAACAGAATTGTGTTTTGCTGGTTTCACTCTCAGCTTGCCGACAAGATGATAAAAGGTGTCATGGTGTATGTACCATGGTGTATGTGCCTTGGTAAATAGGAGCTCTGCTTCCAAGAGTAGGTAGGCAAGTTTAAAAATGCTCTGCTGGAGAATGAGAGGACAGAGTGATGTAGCTTTAACATGCTGATACAGGGAGACTGATTGATCTTCAATCAGGGAGTGGTTTAGGGAGAAGGCAGGAGTGAAAGCTGGGTTTCTGGGTGTCCCCTTCTGTTTGGCCTCGGGTGTAGAATACCTGAGAGGAGCCAGTGAANATGAACAGAATTGCTCATCTGTGAGATCGTCTGAGGGGCACAGTAGGGAGAGCACGTTTCTGACACCCCGCTTGCCTGGTGCTTGTGTTCAGCATGACACTTACATTGCGTTGTTAAGATAATGGAGGAAGAAGAGGAATATTGCCTGCTGCTGTGTTAGATTAGGTAATGATTTTCTAGCTCTCAAAACCTCTATGAGGTTTGTTTCGGTACCCACACAGTGCCTTCATTCGCTATCAATAGAAAGCCTTGAATTATGTAAAGAGTAAGGTATGAACAGCAGAGCTACTGCTGAGCATGGTTTTATATTGCCTCTGCTGAATATTCATGGTAATCAAAGATCACAATTTTGTTTTCTGGAGTTAAAATATGTTTTTGTGCCTTGGGGAATGCAAACCTGAACAATATGTATCGATACAAATATCAGATAGCTCTGATACCTCCTCTGAAGCAGTACGTTTTTAGGCAGTGGACAGAGGAAAGGGAAACACAAGTCATGATGGGATTTTGGGTGCAAAAAACAGGCACTTCAAAATGCTAATTTTATTCTTTGTCTTTGCTGTTAATACGATTCAAAGTCAGAAGATGAGCGAAGGCTTTCCTATACACAAACTGAGATAACAGAGTTAATTGCCACCTACCATGTTTCTGAGGTATTTATTATGAGAAGAGCTGTCATGAGGTGCATGAGAGAAAATGAGAATATTTGTCAGTACAGGTTTGTAGAAATGTCTCAAACACTTGCTCAGAGAGGAGGGAGCCTTGTGGTGCCTGGTTTTGAAGGGGATGGTTAGAAATGAAGTAGGGCCAGTATTTGCCTATTTGCTTTTATGATATTCTAAGGTGCCTGCTTTTCCCTTTGGGGTCTGCATGTTTCAGTAATAGGGTTTTGGGGTAGGGAGAAAAGGTAAATGAAAACATTTTTGGGCTGTGACATGAGCTTCTCCCTCTAACAGAATTGTGTTTTGCTGGTTTCACTCTCAGCTTGCCGACAAGATGATAAAAGGTGTCATGGTGTATGTACCATGGTGTATGTGCCTTGGTAAATAGGAGCTCTGCTTCCAAGAGTAGGTAGGCAAGTTTAAAAATGCTCTGCTGGAGAATGAGAGGACAGAGTGATGTAGCTTTAACGTGCTGATACAGGGAGACAGATTGATCTTCAATCAGGGAGTGGTTTAGGGAGAAGGCAGGAGTGAAAGCTGGGTTTCTGGGTGTCCCCTTCTGTTTGGCCTCGGGTGTAGAATACCTGAGAGGAGCCAGTGAAGTCACTGCTGGGATCACTCTGACCAGAGTGCCAACACTAGGGAGCAGCTGCAATTGAAGGGGCTTGAGGGGGGCTCTGAGGACAGGAGGGAATCACCCGTTAATTTAGGGGATTTTGATCTTTCTGATGTTTTTGTGCTAAATAGTGGTATCCCACCAGAGTATAGAGGGTAGCATTGGCAGTTGGTTTCCTTGCTGCTCTTGAGGAAGGGGGAGATCTAAGGAAGGATGGGGGATTGTATTTCTTCCTGATGCTTGGTGGTAGCTGAAAGCTAAGGCTGCAACTCCATCGCATCAGCAGAGGGACATATGTGAAGGTGAGGAAGAATATAGATGTTAGTAGTGCAAGCATATGGAGAAGGCAGAGAAGCCAGGAAGGGGGAAGGGATTAACAGATGGGAAGCAGAAAAATAGTGAGCGAGGTGCAAGGGGAGGAAAAGCTTTTCTGCCAGACACATCCCGTTTTCCATTCCCGGGGGAGGCCGTTCCCCAGTGAGGAGCTCGGGTTCCTGCAGGTGGCAGCTGCGACACAGGAGATGGAGTTTGCCAGGTCTCCGGCAGCAAAATACAGACCAGTATGGATTCAAGAGGAGAAAACAGCCACATTTCTCAGTCCCCAGTCTGTGTCTGTGCTGCTGGTCCCTGCTGCCAAAGGACTTCCAGGGAGCAGACCTGATCGGCAGAGCAGGGGCTGTGAGGACTTTGTGATCCCCCTCTGTCAGGGTTTAACAGGGATGAGGAAGAAACCACCACTGCATCCTCACAATCCACTCAGTTAAAACAGCTGAGAAAGCAGAGGGAGAAGTATCAGGCACTGCTTCCCAGCTGGCTGATGGTTGTAGCATGGAGAATGAGTCCTTGAGAACTACAGGTGCTTAGAAGGAAGACCCTGCGGGCTTTCACTGTTCAAACCTAAATCCTTCCACCCAGCCACTGGCTGCAGCATAGCCCTGTTGCTGATGGTTGCAGCTCAGGGCCCAGGCAATGAAACATCCATGATTGCTTGGAAAAGCCCTTAGGGGATAAAAGGTTAAAAACTTGAATACAACAGTGGCAAGAGCTGAAAAATCAGCAAATGTTATGGTGAGCGAAAGATGACCTGCAGACCCTTTCTCTCATCCCACCAGCATCTCTCTCTCTTTTTTCCTCTTTACTGCTCTGCTTTTATGTTCCCCTTTGGGATCATGCAGACAACAGGCAATCAGGCAAGGATTTTCAGGGAAGGTTAGGAATAAGTGTTATATTTTGGGGTTTGTGCTGTCTGTGGGGGGGCCTGGTACCATAATAGAACAATGCCAATGCACTTTTTCCAAAACCACCTCAATCTTTGTTGCTCTTTCTGTGGATAAAAGTAAAGTGGCCTGATTGCTGCCCTTTTCATATGATGCAGTTGAATACATTTAAACACACACTGATATTGCAGACTGTCCATTCAAATTAGGTTTGAATTCCAGCACACCTTTTAGTCCACTTTCAGGGCACTTCATGGCCTAGCTTGAGTGTCAGTGCCCCTCTAGCAGGTGATCAGATCCCTGTGCTGTCTGTACACCTTAGGACTGAAGGCTCATAAACTCAGCTGCTGTATTTGTTTGTATTTAGAGCACAGGTAAAGGCAAGCACTGCTCTCCAGTTATCTTTCAAAGGCCAACCAATCAGGCAACTGTTGGCTTTGTGATTTGTGATGATTAGAAATACCACATGCATTTCTGTGTCCCAAGAAAGTTAACAGTAGAAATTGCTCTGGTGTTTGCTGGTTGGAGGGGTGAGTTTGTGCAGACCTGCAGTAAGCTGCCTTGTATGTTCCTGCATGGTTCTTAGAGCAAATATCAGAGAGAAGAAGAGCTTAGCTTTGCTACGTGAAAGCTTTAAGTGTGTTACAATAGCCTGAATTTATGGCTATTTGGAAAGCATGCAGCAGAGCAGAGCAAGTTGGGGAACCCCTGCTGGAGACAGAAATTCGACTTTAAGTAGTAGGCACAAACTCTTGCTGCAGCTGCTGGCAAGGAGCTCACAGCCTCTCTTATTTGATGGTTGAAAGCATCTTACAGCTGCTTAAACTTACAGCAGTTTCAGAGGAAAGCAGCAGAGTGGAACACATTGTTTATACGGGTGGTATGAGCCCATGTGAACCTGGGTTGTGTGCCCCTGGAGGGGGGTTGTCACCTCCAGGGCTGCTCACCAGCACCTGGGCTCGTCTCAGCAACTTTGGACTGCAGCAGTGGGACTTGGGCAGTGAACAACATGGTCTTAAAAACGACCACTTTAAGCAGAGGACTTGCAAAATGCATTTGGAAAATGAGGAAGTGGAAACCCAACAAAAAAAGCTTTTTCTCAGAATAAAGATATGTCAAGGAATTGTTCTTCCCTGAAATATCAGCCCTGAGGAGCTCTTACCTAGGGCTGAAGATGTAGCTGTCAAGTTAAATGAGTGTGACTGGCTCTGTGACAGTCTCTTTGCTGCAGGTGTATGTGCAAGTCCCTCAGGAGTCAGGACATATCCACTGGGCACAGCAGGTAAGAGCCAACAGCTTATGTAAGTGTGGAGTGGTGCCTGGGATGAGCTGAACTAGAGCATCTTGGAGGCAAAACCATTTTGTAAGAGCAGATCTTAACTGTGAATTTAATACCCTGGACTGACCATAGTGGAAGTGGCTTTACAGGAAGGACATAGGGATTGTTTTTCTATTGGTAACACGGTTCTTCGCCAACATACTGAGCAAAGTGCAGGGTCTTGGCACTTCCTCGTGTTCTTTATACCAGTCTGCTTCTTCAGAATGATATTCTGCTCTGTGCAGTACTTGGGCCTTAAACCTCTGCAAACATACAGCGGTGCTTGGAAAAAACCCAACCAAACAAGAAAGAACTACACAGTAATGTGTAGTTTTTCCAATATTCTTTGAGAACTGGCAAGAATATATTTCAAGCTTTCAAGGGTTTTCAGGCTCTTTACGGATCAGAGGTTCCTGAGATGTATCTAGTTTTAAATTAGGCTGAGATTGTCTTTTACACGTGTGGCCTAAGAAACCTGAATTTAAAGCAAGTACAGCACTGCAGCACCAGAGTGAATTTGTGAGAAACACCTCCAGGGAGCATTGCTCCCCTATCACTCTCCTGTAGAACAGACTCCTGCGATAAGCAAAGAAATGTGAAAGCTTCTGCAGTAGCCCTGGTGCACTCTCTGTGTGGAAAGGGGGTTCAGTACTGGGAAAAGGTTATTTAAGGGATCTCCAGTGCTTATTGGATTGCTGATACTCATGACTTTTATTGGCATTAAGTGCCAATACCAATTCCCACAGCTCCTGGGGAAATCTGAGTAATCTGAGTGTGTCAGAGTATGAGCATCTCTCAGTCTTGTGGTAAGGAAGAAAGCCAGGAATCAGATGTAACTACAAATTAAAGAAGCAACATTCAGAGGATGAGGAAAATAGTACATTTCCCAAAAACATTTTTTGTGGTTTAAGGACTCAGTCTGAGACCACTGTATTGATGATGCAAGTCCAAATACAGATTTATGGTCCTTTTGAAAGATGAGAAGTTCAGCTATGTGTTTGTCAGAAGCCAAGACTGCAAGTATGTAGTGTCTGGGCTTTGGTGTTGACCAAGCACAGTGCAAATACAGGTGGGTACAAAAGCTGGAAACAAGAGGTTAGGTCTAAGAAACACAAACCAAGCCAAAATCCAAGATGATGGAAGAGAAATAAGTGTCCTGCCTGTTATACCTCTTTAATTGTTCACTGTCAGAAAAGAGAGTTTCCAGAAGAGATTGTCTTCCCAGATGCAATTGTGAGAAGAAACCAAATTACTGAACCACAATCATGTGCATATTGTGAGCTTATAAGGCTGTATTAAGTTTAAAATATACAAAAAGTCAGAAGTCATGCTGTATTTCCTGCAGATTGTGGATTGTCTCTCTTCCAAAGATACTGATGTTCATGTGCCAAGTACTAAAAGCACTTAAAATATCTTTTCTGTTTTAAAATGAAATATTTGAATAGGAGGTAAAGGCTCAGAATTAGGAAGATTTCACTGCTACCAAACTGCCTCGGTGCTGAAGAAATCAACTGCTTGCTGGTCCCTGGGTACAGGTAAAGTCACTCTCTGGTTACCAGAAGTGATTCAGACTCGGACCTTGCCTGAGTCTTTGCTGTCTCGGTGTCATGCTGAATATCAGTAGCAGGCAGTGAAAGGGTTTTGTGTCTGAGATGCAAAACGCTGATTTCTGCTCTCTGCTCCTGGTACATACCTGTACAGCTGTCCAGATGAGAGCTTTCCCTCTGCAGAAATCTGGGATTTGTGGAGAAAAGCATTTCCACAGTCTTGCTTTCAGCTTTAGTCACATCTGGCTTTGTTTTTTTAAGGAAGCCAAGAAGGCCTTTCTGCTGGGAGAGTGTTAACACTTCTGTACTGCCACACTGATGTCCTGAGGTCAGGGACTGTACCGCATGGCGGGCAAAGGACCCTCAGTGCCACTGTGGGTTGGAGATGTGCTTTTTTCCCCATCTCCCACCCCTCTGAAGAGATGATAGATTGAGAAAGGGGTTTGAACCTGCTTCAGCAGCAGTACCAGGGAGCATGAGTGCAATTTTCTCCTGCATGATCTGGCTGAAGCTGAGCAATGTGCTTCTGTGAATGGGAATATTGTTGATTAAAATGGTGTGACTGTTGGTGCCATATTACAATGTTGTCTAGCACTGTTCATAGCTCAAATCTACCTTTTCTTGTTAATTTAAACTTTACATTTTGAGAAGGCTGTAGGAATTTAAAAATCACCCCCTGTAACCTATGCAGACCTTGGGCTATGAGCCAGACTGAGAGATAAGCAAAGAAAATGCACATTTACTTTTCATTCACACTTTTTTATCCAGCTGGAATAGCTCTATAGAGCTTTAAATGCTGTTGCATCTCATTTGTAGTTGAATATAAGCTGATGGTAATAGATTAGGTGTCAGGTATCTTGTGAGAGCAACTACCTGGCAATGACATATTATTAACAGCAGTTTAAATGATTGCACTTGTTCCAGAACAAAAGGTGGAGTTCTCTATCTATTTTTAACTTGCATTTCTGAACTATCTGATTGGAACTTACTTCTGTGGAGGCCTTAAAATAAATACAGGTTTTCTTCATGACGATGGTTAGAGTGTGATGGTTGAGGGAGCATTACAGTGTCTGGGGGCTGTGGAGATCCCAGGGCCTGAGGATGGTTTATCTGAGTGTTTCTGCAAATCCCAGGGCAGTGCTGCAGCCAGGGACAGGGGATGTGAGCCCAGTTGCCTGAAGGTTTTCTGGGACCACTGTGGCTGTGAGAGCAGGAGCAGAGGCACAGGGAGAAGGAGCATTTAGCAGGGGGTGTCACCAAACCAGGGTTCTCCAGTAATTTGTGGGGGATCTGCTTCCACAGATGTCTCTGGTCTTGTCAGTGAGCCCCACTTGGAGAAGTTTATGGGAAATAAGAGGCCATAATGATCAGACAACAATGCCATGAGATTTTGATCTGGTGATTCAAAGGAACTTTTTTCAGTTGTTCGTGCTGGAAAGTTCTTGCATGTTTGTTTTGTTTTTTTAATTGCTTTCTCCCAACTCCACTCTACACCTCTGGGAGCCATTACATTTTATGGGGTTTATTCCTTTGGAAAACACCAGGAAGTCCTGTGGCACTTTGTGCCAGCTACCCTGGAAGAGCTGGTGAGCCTGGCTGGGAGGAGGCCAAGGAAGGGTGTAAACAGGTGGTGTAGGAATCCAAATGGGCAGTTCAGGTACGCAGGAGGGATCCGGGGTGCAGTTTAAAGGATCCACAGAGAGATGAGGGATGTGCTTGACTAATGGCTGTTCCTTTCAATCCCAGTGCCATGAAGGACATCAGCGCCCAGTGCTTCTAGCAAGGGACAGTCCTTCCCTCCTGTGTGGTGACCCCTTGTACGTGCTGTCTTGCACAATTCATTTTGCAGTTTTGAACCCTTTCCCTGTATTCAGGAGAACCCCAAATAGTAAATAGTTTTTGCTTGTTTTCCTTCCCTGTATGGTGAGGGCCCTCCATGGCAGCACAATGTCCTTGTAGTGTCTTTTGGCAGGGAGAGCTGTGCTCGTCCTCTATGGGCTGGACATTCCTGTGCTGCCAAATGACTCCCTGGAGCTGGCTGCAACCGAGAATTGTGTTGTCATGCTGAGCAGGAAGTGATACAGCTAGAGCTGGATGGCTCCCTCCTAGAAGCAAAAGAAGAGAAAGAAAACAAAAGAAGGATAATTACATACTGGTTTGCAGTTACGTCAGGGAGTTTAAATTACCTGGTATAAAAGGAATGGTGAGACAATGTTAATTGAACCTGACAATGGTGCCTTTTAAAATCAAAATAGAAAGGTTTTTTCTTCAGAATTTCTCCAGAAGTTCTTAGTGGTGTTAGACTCTCAGGTGCAGAATGAGCTGCACACTGCTGCAGCATCCTGATAACAAGACCTTTCCAAGCATTCAGCTTTAGAAATAGTCTATGGAAAGATGGCCATGTCCTGGGCACCAGAAAAAAATTCAATATTTGAATGGCAAGTCCTCTTTCCTCCCCAGAGCAATAACTTTTCATAGCAATTGGAGTCATGGTCAAAAATGTGGAATCCATTTCCCCTTGAAGTCTGAAAGATGGAAGGAAGATTTGAAAATAAACATGGAAGGACACCTGGTTTGTAAGAAACTTGTTATAGCGAAGAAAGTTACCAAAAGTAGCTTGTTGATTTTTTTGTCATTTTTTTCTGCTATTGCTATTTATGTCCTACCCAATTTGTAGGATTTTCTTAAAAATGCTTTCATGTGCAAAGTTTAGAATGTATAAATCAAAACTCAAACAAGGCAATATTAAATATGGAAATTTTTATTCCGAGTTTGGAACAATGTCATCTAATTTAGGACTTGGCAGAGAGGAGTGAAACATCACTGCAGTCAGAGTGCTGCTTATTTTCAATAAACATTTTGTTAGAACACTGTTCATTTGAATGTTACTTTCCTTACTATAGTTTTATACAGACATTTATCTGCCTCTTGCAATATTTAATATTCACATGCTGGAAGAATAATTTAAGTAGGTAATAGATACAGCATGTGACCCTTCAATCTTATTCCTAACAATGCAACCTATAAGATGGCAGCAATTGCAAATATATGCCTGGCTTTGCAGGATGCCAACTCATTGGCTTGGAACACAGAGCTCACCTTAACTGACAATAAACATTTTATATTTAGGTGCTCATTGCTAAGCCAGATGAACAAAAAGAGCCGCAGCATTTAATATTTTCTTTCTGTTTTATGTAGAGGTCTGATGCAGGCTGGCGGCAGTCCTGGACAGAGATCCAGCCTCGCTTGAGTGGGATACACACACAGGCTTTAATCAGGAGCGACAGCTCTGAAGCAGCGCTGTGGGCACCACCTCGGGGACCTGTAGCCTTCCTGGTGCTCACACTTGCGTGGAGGAGGAGGTGAGCAGGATGCTGAGCAATAGCAGAGTGATAACATGTGGAATTTCTGGAAGAAATGCAAGCACTTGTTTTTAAGAAGTTATGTCTGCCTATGTTTTTCTTCATTCCTGTCTTTTCTGTTCCTTCTGATAAGCAGTGTTGTTGTCAGAAGGATAAGTTATGATGTGGGTTAAACGCGAAGGCTTTCCAATGAGGAGGAAAAACTGGAAGTGGCTTGGAACCATATTTTGTAGTTAAATGGATTATAGGTTTCAAAATGTGCTGTAGTAAGAGGATGAGCAAGAGTGGGTCACAGACTGGTTTTTAAGTGCTTCAGGAGAGCTGGATAGCTCCAGGAGTCATGTCATTGTTTTGGGGTCAAAAAGAAATGCTGAATTGCTTCAGAAGGAGTGTGTGGGGTTTGCTGTGTCTGAATCAGCTTGTGGGCACCCCAGGAGGTGCAGCATTTTGGGCAGTGTGGTGGGGACATTCCCAGAGCTGCAGGGATGTGCATGTCCTCCCGTGGGTGTCACCCCAGCCTGTTCGTGAGTGATTCTGCGCTTGTGTGGGAGCTGCCTGTTACTGTCTCAGTAACACCTTCCTTCTCATATTGTTTTAATGCTGTCATTGTTTATCTCCCAGTATTAATTAATGGATTGACTCTCCTTCAAAGCAGGTCACTGCTTTTTACAAGTACTGGACTGAAAATGGGGATGGAATCCTCAATACAACAATATTTTGTGCTGGAAAGTCATTACAATGTTTGCCACCCACTTTTATACTTATCAGTTAGAGTTAGAGGACTTCATCATGCATGCTGTACTTTGGGAAATGACTGTGTATTCATTTCTCTAATTGGATTTTTGTGTGAGTGAGCTTTGTTAATATTGTTGTATCACAAACTTTGCTGGCTTGCCATAGAAGTTTTCCCTAAAAGAGTTAACTTGCTATTTTTAAGTAAGATCCTCCAGATCAGACACATCTTGAACAGTTAGGAGGACCTGGGAAATGGTCATAGCCTCAGACGGAGTTGCCATTACAATCACCATAACTCAGCTGTCTTACAATTGAATTCTCCACCTCCCTGAATTGCTGACCTCACTTCTCAGCTGTGGAATTTATCAGTCCCTGATGTAAGAAAAGCCTCAGTAGCTTTCAGTTATCTTTTCGGCAACTTCCATCAAAATTTCCGACTAAACTTCACAGCTTCCAGCTGCCTTCTTGGCAGTAGCTCCAGGGAGCTGAGCCAGCACTAATGCCAGCCCCATTGGGGTCTGCACCTGCCCTTGGGCTGTCATGGTTGGTGTGATGGTGGTGGTGCCTCTGGGGCAGAAAAGGAACCTCCTTACAAACCATGCTCAGCTCCTGCTGCTGTCAAGAAGCTCCAGTTTTCTGAAGGCTGGCCCTGAAGAGACAGGAATATGGAAGTCAATAGTAAAGACTAACAGAAACCCATTGTAAAGATTTCATGCTTGAGAAGCCCCTAAACATGAGGAGTGCCTGCTCTAGCCTGAAGTTACTGAAGTTAGTGAGCATTTAGAGGGTAACAATTGTCTGATATGTATTGATTGTGTGAGATAAAACCAAGAAGTAATGAATNCTCTAGCCTGAAGTTACTGAAGAGGGAAAACAGTGTTAGTGAGCATTTAGAGGGTAACAATGGTCTGATATGTATTGATTATGTGAGATAAAACCAAGAAGTAATGAATGCTTATCTGGGGAGCACAGCAGAAAATTAAAGGAGACTTGGAGAATTGCTGTTGGAAGAAAAAAGTTCAGTTTTATCTATTCAATTTTCTGAAAACAAATGCACCAACACTCTGTATTCCTTACTCTTTAACACTTTTTAATTTCTACTAGTTGTGAAGACTGGAAAACAGAAACAAATTTGTTATCCTTGTTTAGCCAAAAGGACTTTCTAGAGGAAAGAAATATTAAGAAATGTCTACTGTGCAAACCCAGTAGGATTTCTTGCAAACTAGGACAGGGTTTGTCAGGCATAGCATAGGTGTGGCCATTTTACCCTCTTTTACCCTTGAAAAAAGGGCTGGGATTTACCTAAACTGAGAATTGAACCAGGAGAACTGGATTTGTCTTTACCAGGAAACAACATTTTTAGTTTGTAGATAGAATGTGAAATAGCAAAGGGAAGATGGGAAACCCAGCAATGGGTTGTGATAACTTTATGTGGAAGGAAGAAGAAAAGCAAGCAGAGAGAACACCTGTCAGATAATGGAGTACCCAGCCATGATCTCCCTGTTTGTAGTGGGGTAAATTGCAATTCCCCTGAACAAACATAAATGTCAGATTCCCGCGGGAGAGATGAGATCACCCAAAGTTTAGGTACAAAAACAAAGCAGCCTCAGTTTATTGAAATGAGTGTTACTCACATGGAATGCTAAAACATTTCCCTTCTGCCAGTTCAGTGCTAAACAGAAAGAGGAAACCCCAGTGATCAAGTGAATCAGATGGTGCAATGCATGTTTGGATCCTTATTGCTGACAACTGACCCCATGAAGGCTGAAATGGTTTCATGGGTAGCAGCAGGCTACTGCATCCTGCAGTATCTGCACTTCATGAGATTATTGGGTTGTTGTGTGGTGTGTTAGGAAAGTGAATATGTACTGGATCTCCAAGTCAGAGATGTGGATAGGTAAGATCAGAGTGCAGGACTCAAATATGGGGATGTATATTTTGGAGATTTTGTTCATTTACTCTGCTGTTTGCTGAGAATAGAGATGATTTATTACAGAGTCCAAAAATGCCATTAGCATGCTACATTTGAAATGCATACCCTAATCTTATTTACCATTGTCCTGTGTGAGGAATTTTAATTATTCTCTAAGGTTTAAGAGTAAAATACTAACAGGAAAAAAAAAAAGCTACGGTAAACTAACTTTCTCAGACATAAGCTTTCATAAGTTACAAAAGGGAAAATGTGGAAATGTGCAAGCAGCATTCATTTTTTACTACATTTCCTTGTGGAAGCAATATACAAGAGCTATTAATATTTCATTACAGAGATCTGTAGCTGTATTTGCAGTTGACTGATCTGACTGTACAATAAGAATTAAGTTGACAAAGAGGCCAGTCCTGTCTTTTTTCTTTCTTTGTTTTCGTGGCCAATTGTTAAGCTCTATCACCCCAGCCACAATGTGGTTAGGTAGGGTTTTCCTTTCACACCGTGCATTTCTGTGCACATGTTGCACGGGGTGAGGTGCTCAGAACAGAGGGAAACCTGCTGCCAGACACAGGTGACCTTCTGGGCACCACCCCTGGCACCCTCCCCTGAAGTGGGGGCATTTAATGTACTCTTACTGAATGCATGGTGGCTTGGTTAGTGTGGGGAGTGTTGGATTTTGTTGGCCTTGCTTTGGGGTTCCTTGGTTTGTTTAGTTTTTAGGTTTTTCCCCCTTGGTTGCTTGTATTTTTTGCAGTAACACTATGTAAGGCTGAACCAGCTGAAAATTCCCCACAATAAAAAGTCTGCTTTTTATTATCATTTATAGGGGATGAGCTGTAATCAAAAGATACTGATCCATGGGTGCAGTTCAGTATGTGCTCGTGGCTGGTGTGCTGCCACAGAGCACAGCAAGGCTGGGATGCGGAGCTGGCTCTGGCTCCGCCTGGGAATGGAGATGCTCTGATCTGGCTCTGCAGATGGAGAGTGGGTTTCTGTGTTTGTTTGTTTGCTTGTATTTATTCTAAATTTATATGCTCTTAGGATATTTTCAGAGTTTTGAGCCATCTTATATGCAATTATCTGGTTGCAAAAGTTTCCCCAGACAAACCTTTAAAAATTTCCACTGCTGCCTTCTTGAATCTGTATATAGGAAGAATCACAGTACCTTTCTTTTTTTTTATTTCATTCAATTCCAAGTCCTTGGGATACAATTAATCTCTCTGACTCCATATCTCTACTTTTCCAAGGATGAGCGAACTAGATGGCTCGTTTGAAAAACAGCAGCTGACAACTGTGCTTAGTTTAAGACTGTGTTAAACGATTGTTCCTCATTTATTTGAGTCTGTCAAAGATGCATTTGATATGGAAGACCTAATTCTATTACAATCTTGTTCTTGTAAGGTCTAGTCTGTGCTGACGCAGACTTTGTCACACACATAAGAAGTTACTCTGATAATAATAGAAGAAAATTACTTTGAAAAGAATGCCACATGTCCGTGCTTAGAAATACTTCTATTAAATCAAGTCTCTAATTGTTAAAATTTTCAAATGTCAAATAAAATATCACAGCTCAGCAACAGCTGATATCACTAGACAGATGAATTCCTTCTAGTCGGTTCAGCTGAAGTGGAAGGGGGTCTCTTTCATGAATGTGGGTGACAGAAGGTGCCAGATTTTCCTTAAAACCCATTTCCTTGTCTATTTGCTCACAGAGGAGAGAAAATAGAGTCTAAGAAAAGAAAGCATCAACCTGTGGTGCCCACTGTGACCTTGTAAAGCAATTTAGGCCCAAATGTGCAGAGTGTTCCTCTGGCAACTACACACAAATAGATGCATTGAGGCTGCAGTGGTACTGTGCCTCATTTTTCCATCTTCAAAATGAGGGAAGTGGTACTTCCTCACCTATAATTCCACACTTCTAAGTGTAGGGAGGTTAAAAACATTAGGGGCTGTGAAGTGGTTGAATACCAGAAAACGTGTCCTCTCTGTGTACCACTGATGTATTTCTATCACCATATTTTCAGACAGTGGGAATTTCTTTTTGTCATGTACTTGTTGGTTCTTGAGCTCCTCACAGAGGGGAGTAATTGTCCCTGGTTAGAGTTCTGAGATTTGATGTAAAGCCTTTGGCTGTCTACTTAGTCACTGTTACACTTTCATATTTTGCAATATATGTTTCACTGTTAACTGCAGGAAGTTTTCAAAGGTGTGTACGAGAGTCTGCATTAAAAACGGGGCAGACATTTTTTTTTTTGACCTCTCTAGGAGTAACGTGGGGCATCCAAGGCAGGCAGGCAGATGGGTTAA
This sequence comes from Pitta sordida, assembly GCA_013390025.1. Classification (NCBI taxonomy): domain Eukaryota; kingdom Metazoa; phylum Chordata; class Aves; order Passeriformes; family Pittidae; genus Pitta; species Pitta sordida. The sequence continues at coordinate 681,777 of WEKX01027485.1, forward strand.
TGTTTTCAGCAGAGCCTGGAGGCACATTCCTGCAGCCCTACGGGGGGTGTCAACCTGTTGCTGGTGTCAGATTAGGGCATCCCTGTTCCTTCACTTCATCCTTCATCCAAACAAACACTGTGCCTAAGATGTGTAACTCGGCTCACATGGGCTCAAAGCCACGGTGTCTGCAGCACTCTGACTTAATTTCTTTTTTTGCACATTGCAGCAATATGTTGTGCCAGTGAGTTACCAAAATATCCTGGAGTCCACCCACAGCCCAGCTCCAGCTGAGAATGATTTTTTTCATGTGTTCTCTTTTTTTTTTTTTCAGCCCACTGAGTCTACTCCTCCACAGTTTAGTGAAGCGAGGATGTACTTTACTCCCCTGGCATAATGCAGCACAGCTCAGGAATATAGAACCAATTTGTCTGTGCTACAATATGAAAACTCGATAGAATTACAAAAATAGGTATTTTTTTTTCTTCTGTACAAGTTTTGTATTATACTCATCTGGATAAATACACACAACCCACGTAAATGACCCTCAGCATAAAGTGAAAGTGAGAGTTGGTTGCTTTAGGCATGGAATTATTCATTTTTAACTTGGTACTGGTGCATCAAATTGCATGCAATTTAAAGGTTGATAAGTTATTTGTGTGTTTTCTTTAGACTGTGAATGAAACAGTTTTTAGACACTATTAACTCCTTTAGAAAACAATTCTCTCTGAATTTTGTACTTTTGAAGCACACCAGAACATTTCTTCTCCAAACAGACACCATGTAATTCTTGTTTATGGAAATGGAATGAAATATTGGGAAGCAATAATAACAATTGCAACACACAAAGGCAGGACTTCATATTTTTCTAGACTCTCCTCATCTACCAGAGATGTTTTCAACCCTTCCCCTCAGGAGCACAAATCATGGTGACCGTGTGACACCATTCTTTCTTGGGACTGCTACAGAGAAAGAAATTATGACTTCATGGAGAGGCTTCAGAACTTCTCCAAATCTCAGGACTGGATAGGTGTATGTTTTGTTCTGTTATCTCCCTCTCTCCTCAGCCACCCTCAACCCATATTTTACTCATGCATGAATTACATCCAGTTTTCAAGAATATTGACTGGTACAGAATAGCCCTAGTTAGTAAGCAGAACCACCAGACCAGAGAGAGCTGGGATTTCTCCTCTTCTTCTCTGTAGTGTTGATAAGTTATTGATTCAAATTTGAGCTGTATAAGGTGATTTTCTGTGGGTGTCTGAGCTCAGCTCCCAAGGCCAATAATTTCCTGCTTTGCTGTCTGTCGGTGTCAGTAGCAATAAAACCAAAATTTTTGAGGCAGCTACTCAGGGGTCCCAGTGGGAGGTGTGGGGGGCCTGTGCTGCACGTCCTGGGGTGCTTCCTTCCCTCTGCTCCAATGGTTACAGCTGCAGAGGTCATTCCATCTGTTGCCTGCAAATACCATCCAAACTTCTCTACAGGATGTTTGCAAATAATTTGGGTTTGAGCCTTTTCAAATGGTCCTTTGGTTTGCCCAGTATGTAATTCCCTTTACTGGCAAGGCATTGCATTTTCCTGTGCTGCTCCTATTGCGGTGACTTCTCAGGATTTGCTCCAGAGCATAAATATTTATTCATCTCTCGACATCTCCTGTTCAAATTTGATGAAGAAAAGCTTGCTGCTCATCCTCAGAGCAACACAGGGAAAGACTTGCCACACAAAGCCCTTCCAGACCAAAGTCTCTTTTCATTCTTGCCATTGGTGGCATTGTAAAAGGGCAAACCCGCTTTGTGCTTCCACATGGATTGTTGCCAGGTAAAAGCCCTTTTGCCATTTTGCACTTGTGAAAAGATCCAGATTCAAGGAGGCTCCACACATGGCTACACTGGGCAGGGCAGACCTTCCTGTATCCTCTGAGAGATGCAGCAACAAAATATCCTAAGCACAGAGCTGCATATTGGCATCACTTGTTCAAAAGCTGTTACCTGCAAAGGTCATAACTATAATACACCCCTGGGCTGTGAGTTCCTCTGAGGTGTAGGGATAATGCCTGGGAGGTGTTGCTGCAATCAATATGAAAGAGCAGCACAGTCCTTACCCTCTCTGCTGAACTGCTGAATTTTTAGTGCTACAGCTGGCAGTGATAGTAAAAATAGTGGTTTTGTGCCATTGATAGTGGTAATGATTTCTCATACACTGAATTCAATAAAAACCTGACAGTTCTTTCACTGATGTAGATAATATTTTCCCAATCCATGCCAACGTACGTGTGTTCAGAATCTGGCTCCTCTGAATTAGAAACTGGACTGTTTCAGCAGTAAATTTTGCTAGACAGTCACCCAGTTGACCTAAACCGTTTTTAACTATTTAATGGTGATTTAAAGGCAAGAGGCACTTCCACGTCCTTTGCTGTGTCCTGAATCATCTGTGCTTGTTCTCCTCAGAGCTGCACTGTGTCATTTCAGAAGAAGTACTAGAGCTGAAGCATTTACACTCGACTCCAAAAGCCCTTTGAATATTCTTAGAAGAAAAAGTTGCCTTATAGGAAGCTAGAGCGCAAATTATTACCAGTCTGGATCTGACATGGAGATTTGGCACTCCATCTGGAGTGCTTCCTTTCAGGAGATCTTTCTATAAATTCTGCCCTGTTCCCGATGCACAGTCTCTGTTGTCAGTCTTCAACCATTGGCTTGTCAGGTATGATGAAGGCAAAGGAATATATACAGTGTGCGTTGGCTGATTGCACATTGTCTGGAGCTGTATAATTTTCCTACACTGTTATTGCTTTCAAGTGATTTATTTGTGCAATTTCTTGGGGAAAGTCATCTGCAGGTTTCAAAATGCACAGTGTTATGATCTTGGGGATTTATTCTCACTGTGTAAATGGGGACTCTCAGTGTCATCTATGAAACTGCACTAAGAGAGTATGCAAAAGTAATCAAGACCACTTTCAGAACATGGACCTCAGCAGAATGACTGCAGGTTTATATTAACATGCCTGGCATATAAAATGTGAAGGGAGAGCAGTTGATAGTCTATCTATGAAGAGGTACTGCTTTTGGATAAAAATTATTGAACATAAGAGGCAATGAAGAGAAGGTTTTAGAGGTGCAGTGTGTAGAATTTCCCATACCTCTTGAAAATAAATGTCTTGTTTTCATGCTAAGCGCTGTCTTTTTCATCCTCTACAGGAAATGCTTCAAATCTCATGGAAATGAGTAGGGAAGATAATCATTGTTCCTTACTTATTTTTGCCCTCCGAGGAAGGAGACCAACTTTTTCTTGAAGACTATTTGTACTGTAATTGAACCAGGATAATTACTATGCAAACAATACCTACTTTTCTCATAGCTTCAGAAAATTTATGGTCTCATTATTTGTTTGCTTGTTTGTTTCCCACAGCCTGCAAATCACTGGCTGGATAAAGATTAGCCTGGTGAACACTTTGATAGTTTGGACAATACGTTTCATATGCCGAGTGGTGAGTCCCGGCTGCAGGAAAGGCTGGGCAGTTTAAGATGCCAGCTTATTATTCTCTGATAATTTATTATTCCTTGGCTCTGAAAAAGAAACACCTTTCTGGCTGTTGTGGAAGAACAGGCCATGTGGCTCAAGCTCTCTTCGGCTGGCTGCGAGAAACCATAAGGAATGTGTTGTATTAATCTGTTTTTAATTTGTGCTGAAATTGCACACACCACTGTTGAAAGCTTTGCTTTGTGGCTTGTCCAGGTTTTGTGTATTGGTCAAAACTCTTAAACTCAATAGACTTCTCCCCAGGCCATGGAATGGAAAGCAGATCTAGTGCTTAATGTGGGGAAATAAAATTCCTTCCATTTTCATGCCACGTGCTGGGGGAAAAATAGTGCAAATACCAGGGTAACAGGGATACATTAGAGAAACGTAAATCTGTTCTTTTTCAGTCCGAAGTCTAGCAACGTAGTGCTGTGATGTGAGGAAGCAACTGTTTGTAGTTTTACAGAATAGTGGTTTGAAGTTTTTTTTTCTCACAAATCCAGCCTCAAGCTCTGCCCTTGAGCTGTGCCTGCAAGGAGGAACCCACAGGAGCTGCTCCTGTCTCCACACTGGCTCTTCTGAGGAATAAACTCCACATCAAACGTACTGGAGCTGTGGCAGATGACCTTCCCTCACCGATACCTTTCTGTTAAGATGGACAGCATTGCTGGAGTGCTTTTTTTCCAGCTGACACAGCATGTTTTATTTACTGCAGGAAGCAGAAATATCTCTGTCACTTTTGGTCTGACTACCTCAAATCATGTTCCCCCCTGCTTTTGTTTTATTGGTTTGTTGGTCATGAAAGTGTGACCTCCTACTGTTTCGTCTTTGTTGATCTATAAATTACTGAGTATTGCCACATTTCATGAATTCAGAGCCAGGCAGTTGTTGAGGCTGTAACAAGCAGGTGTTCTGCACTTTTATATCCTTTACTTTCAATGTAGAGGTTGTATTTTCTGCTGATTGTAAAAATGTCAGGGATTCTTTGGATGCTGAGTACATGCCTGTTTTGATTCGAGTAGTGAATTCAAATGAAAATATTCTAATTATAAAAGAATTAATGCCAAAATACAAGCATTGGATGCCAGCTTGGAGTCAAGGTAACACTGCAGAAACAGAGCTCCTAAGAGAGATCTGACCCTGTCAAGAAGTAGAAAATAAATTAATAACTGGCATTTAGGGTTGCTTAGTACTTCCTTTCATCAGATCTGACATGATCACTTTTAGTCCTTGATGTTTCTGAAATGCTATAAAGAAATTACATGAGCAAAAGAAATAGTTTTGTAGAAACTGAAGGTGTGAATATCCTTTAGTTTCGTGTTACCGTCTGCATGACATCTTTCTGCTCCTTAGTGTCTTCAAAGACACCTTTTCCACCGAAACCCTCTCACTAACCCCTAGGAAGGGATGAGGATTGAACTCCACTGTCCAGAGCAGCCTGAAGTCTTTCAAATAACGGAGAAAATAAGTTTGCTCTCCACAAGTATCTTAGTGTTGAGTGCTTGTGAGTTCAGCTTGGATATGAGGTGTCCTACAGCTCTATTCCTCTCTGTGTTCCCTGACCCTCTCTATTTTCTGCATTTAATACCCCCTGCAGTTTCCCCAAGGTAAGGATGTAATTGTTTTTCCTTACACCTTCCCAAGTGTGCTGGTCCCCAGCTCAGCTTGTCTGTAGTGATCAGTGTTTGTGAAAGACAAAGCAAATTCCATCCTCTATGACACACATGCTAAAGAGAGGCAGAAAGAAGCAGTATCTCCCTTTCTGTATCACTCTGTATTAACTTGACTCTTTCAAGTCCTGTCTCAAATAAGGAAAGGAGAGTTTATCAACTGTCTGCATTCAACTTACTTGCTGGCAACTTGATCCTTCCCCAGGGACCTGGTTTGGTCCTTGCTGACAACAGACAGTTGTAGGGAACTCAGCGTTTTCCTTGACTGAGCTGCTAAGTTTCAGTCAACTTGCACCATCAGAAACTCTCTCGTCTTTATTTTAGCCACTCTTAAGCTTACTTTTTGAGTGACTAAAAGCTCTCTTTAGCACATTTTATATGCTCCCCAGTCCCTCAGGCTTCTCCATTAGCAAATCCTTCCAACCCCTTTTTCTTAACAAGTATAATTTTGCAGGCTCCCTCACAGAAAATACGACCTCATTGTAATCTCCTATAGCTTAAAATAAACCAGCCACCCTTCAGTCCATTTCCCTCACCATCTTGCCATCTTTCATCCTAAAACTCCTTTCTGGTGTTTTAATGTAGATAATTTCCAGCTCATCCCCACTTCTGAACTGAGACACCTTCAGCAGTGGCACAGCTTTGCTGGGCTCTAATTACATGTACATTTTCCCCTGTGATGTGCTATCTCTGGAAGTCTCAATAGGGATTTGAATTCAGGGACCTATCCACGCTTAGCAGATGCAAGCTAAGGTTGTAGCATTTTGGACATCTTTTAAAAACCCCCAGTCTTCTGCTGTTTTCTTGCTAAAGATCACTTTCTGTTTTTTTTTCCCCTGTAGACATTGAAAACAAGACTCCCCAGTGTCTTTGCCATGGCCAACATGCAAATGTGAGTGTTGTTTCAGTGTTTTGTCACCCAGAAATGAAGCCCTGGTAGCAATGTACTGCTATAATATGAATAATGCAGCTTATTTGGGAAGAGTCAGTGTTGCCTATATCACATAAGCTCCTCCTATACAAATCGTTTAGATTGAAAGTATCTACATTTTATAAATGTAAATCTATAAATCAAATTGGTTTTGCAGATTACACTTTCCTTTTATTGCTCTTTGTTATTTGGGGGCATATGGTAGCTTTCTGTGAGATGTCACCTTAATTGCATTCTGGATATACCCTATAAATCCTGACAAATGCTTTTAAAAAGTGAAAACCAAGGCATATTTTTCTTCTATCAGAGCTTGCTCAACAAACTGCCTTTACCTTTTCCATGGGGCCTTGCAAAATGGTATTATGTCAAGAAGAATAATGCTATTTAATTTATGAACCATTAATATTTATTGCATATGCAATCACTGGCATTTTTTGTGAGAGCGCTGGACAGCAGCTATTAAAATTGGGAAGAGGTAAGAGGTTATATATTTACCAGGGCTACCCAGATAATTCATATGGGATAATTTTTGATTAGTTTATTTGTTTGTGTTGACAAATTTCCTGGCAGTGGCCCACGAGGTGGGTTTTTTTGAGGTTATTTGCTAGCTTATAGTAAATTGCTTGGTAATTACTACAAATAATTCAACTCTTTTATTTCAACTTGCATATACTGCTACACAATTAAGGAGTTGAGTCTCAGTCTTATTTCCAAGTTAGAATCTGCTTATTTCCCACAATGATCATGTCTGGGGTCTCCTTACTCAGTATTTTGTATAAGGGCATCCAAAGACCCTGGTGTGTGATGCTGCTGTCCCAAACCACACGCCTGATTCCACAGTGTGAGGAATTGCATTTGCAAAAGCTTAGCTGAATCCCCCTGTTTGAGCGGAATACTGCCCAAGAGAGGGCTCCGGTGCCACAATATCACCTTTTGAAAACAATAGGATTAGTTTTGGGGTACAAGTTAGATAGAGCTGCAAGTATTTTGGAATGGGTTGCCTGAAAATTACTCGTAACAAAGTTTTAAAATTCAGGTTGTGTTGGTTTCTCCTGATTCGTATCTGCTATTCTCAGTTCCTGATGGAGAATAACATTATTTTCTTGAATCAGGTTCAGATTGCAATGTAAGTTTTATTTCCCTAAGTATTTTATGTGACTTACTTTAGAATTAGCTGCCTCAGAGAAGGTTCTAGCTGATAGATTACTTTGGGAGATGCTCACAGAAACATGAGTATGACTGATAGCCATCAACACAGAACAGGTGGGAATTCTGAACAGTTTGATTAATAGTTGGGGGTTGTTTATTTATTTTTTTAAAAATGTTGTTCTACTTGCACCTGTAACAGTACAATCTGTAACTGTATCACTGAAGAGATTGATGGAGGAATATTATGCTTAACACACCGATACAAATACGAATTTGATTCCCATACAAATTGGAAACCTGGAAAGCAGCAATATTGGAGCTCGTTAAGAGGCACAGTTAGCAGTGCACTAGTCAGAACTGAAGTGCTGCAGCGATACAGCTCTGACTAATACTGATGTAAGAACACAGAGATAATGGAAGCTTTCACTATGTGCCTGTGTTATGCAAAGGGATTAATTGTGATTGGATCTAGGGTATTATTTTGATGAATTATTCCCAGTGAGATATTCACAGAACAAGAGGGACTTCAAGACTGGTGAAGCACAACAATTCTATTAGCTGTTTTGGGCAGATCTGTTTTAGCTTTGCCTTCTAAATGCAGTCATTGCAGTCTGGGACGGTGGGAATGGCTGCTCAGTCCATGTCCTGTTGGGAAGGGGGCAGGCTGCCCAAAGTACTGCTCCCGGCAGTCACAGTTTCACAGGTTATTCTGAGTTGGAAGGGACCCACAGGATCATCTAGTCCAACTCCTCAGTTCCAGTGTCCTATTGGGCTGTTCTTGCACGTTGGAAACTCAAGGCAAATATCTAAATGTGTCTAAGGGAAACTGGTAAGTGCAAGTAAGGGAGAAGATCTAACTGCTCTTTGGACTCCAAATCTGTGATCTCGCAAGAACTCTTCTTAAAGACATTGGGACTGCTGTCTGAATAAGGGCAGCTGGAAAGTATCTCTTGCAGTTTTTGTTACAATGCATTGGGGCTGGGAAAGACTCAGGGAAAACCTGGAATTACCAGCATAGAAAACTTCCAGCACACGTGGCAGACCAGAGTCCCTCACTCGCATTTTGGGGTTGCACCAAATGGCAGCATCTACCAACCCCTACATGGTGTCCATACAGAAATCAGAGCTCTTAAATAGAAAGTGAAGAAAAAAATTAGAAATATGTAATCTTTTAACTTCTGGAAGACATGTCAGTTTTTTGGTGGCGCTGGAAGAGATTTGCTAGTTGAGTTTGAATAGGGAGAGAAGGGAAAACAAAGCAATGTAGTTGTTGGCACCTTCCACACTGACATTTAACAAGCCGATTTTTCTGATGTGGAGAAGCAGCAGCACCATTTTATTTGCTTCCATAAAGATGTATCAGAAGCACAAAGATGTGCTTTTGAGTTATGAGGAAAGATGAACATTAATAAACAGGCAGGTCAAGGAACACCACAATACAAAGGATTTTGTAATTCCTTCAACATTTGTAACCAGGTGCTAGCCCTTCAATAAATCATGCTTTGAGAAATAGTTTTTAAGTCTTGCTTAGATCTGACAGCAGTATAAGTCCCTTGTGAACTCTGAAAAGGCAATCTCAATCCAGCTGCTGGTGTTTAGGGCTACACAAGATGAAAAGTGCTGTAAATGACAGAATCTATCTTCTAATAGATTTGACAAATGCTGGGGCTGAACCTGTGAACGATGGGAGCTTTTTTATTGACTCACCAAAAGCAATGGCTTCTGTGAATTGCATATCTGAAATAAATAGTAAAAATATGCAGTGATGCAAGTTGCTGAATAATCACGTATCCTTCCAGTGAGCAGTAAATACCTTTTTGCTAACTAAATTCCATGTTCAAGAGCAAACCACAGAGAAGGGACAATAAACTTCACAGTAAATCTGCCTCCTGTGTGCTCAGCAGCAGCCTGCCGTTACTGTGTGACTTCAGACAGATGGCCCAGCTCACCCTCCTTGGTTTCTCCATCTAAACCAGGCAGATCGTAAGATACTTCAGATCACTGGATGAGGGATTATTACTCACATTGGGATATTTTTAGTAACTTGCTAATTATGACAATCTTGACAGGGTGGTCTCTCTCAGTTGCTCATTCAAAAAGTATATCCACTTTTTTCACAAAGCCTGAATAGAACATGGGTGTTCATCAACCAGCACTAGTAGTTTTGCTGCAGTATGTTCACAGAAGCATGTGGGTATACATGTATTTTTTTACTTTCTCCAAATGAACATTTTAATTAGCATTTTAAGAGCAGTGTTAACCAGGTAATATAATTTACCACTATAGTCATTCGCAGATCAGCTTCTTGGAGGAAAAAAAATCTGTGGCTTTATCAGTGTGACTTCTGCTGAGAACTCTCTCCAGCTGAGGAATGTGCAAATTCCTCAGGCAAGCATTAATCTTTCAAGGGTACACACTCTAGTAGTCAAGCAGAGAAATGCCCATTTCTCTAGCAAAATAAATCCACTTCGAATAACTAAAATCTTCACTTAAGCCTTAATAACACGAGCCATGGTATTTTTTGGGAAAGCCAGTTTCTCTCTTTCTAGATAGAACTGGGTCACTGAAAAGATTAAATCTCATCATTCTCCAAATCTCTAAATAACTCAACTGTCTGCAACACATTGATGTTAGGTCAATGTACTGAGAACAACACAGCTAACACAAACTGTGGTGTCTCTCTTCAGCAGAAACCCGTGGATGCTTATCAGACAAAATGATCTGAATCACTGATCACTGATGGGGAGTTCAACTCCAGCCAAAGCCCAAACTGCCTATTGCATTTTTCTCATGAGGCTCCCAGCTATGTGCAGTTTTAGTAATGAGCCTTTGCCCTTGACACAGCGCAATTCATTTTCTTTTTCTGCACTAAAAGCTTTGGTGTAAAACACGAGATACACAAGTTTAACTCTTATTTGTTTCCCCCTCACTTTGGTCTTAATTCTCTCTGCCTCTGAAAAAAAAATCCCCTTTAATCTTTCTCCCTGCTGGTTTAGGATTTTGAAGCAACAAGTGAAGATTTTGTTGTAGTGATCATGAAGAATATATTCCATGCAGGAAAATAATTTCCATACAGGTATCACGCGACATAGTAACGCTTTCTTTTCTACATGACCCAGATGTTTTCTGATCTTCCCACTCAATAGCCGATTTGGGAGTCTGCAGCAGCAAGCTGGAGAAAACGGTATGGTAAATCTAGCGGAGGAGGAAACCTTGGGGTAAAATGCTATAGCTTGCTCTGCTGCAGGGAGAAAGGGAGAAAGAGAAAATTGCCGTTGGTGAACACGGGAAGAGGAGTGTGGGAAGTGTGTGTGGCTGGGTGTCTGAATTTTGCCCCCACCTTAGAGGCCGTGCTGCCCTATAGCAATCTTTTGCTCTGTCTTGTCTTTCTCAGGCTGCAATCCACACGGCTGGGGGGTGTGCACATGCAAAGAAAAAGGTGAAAGGGAGGGCACAGGATAAATGCTGTTCTTCCAGTGGTTCTTAGATGGCACTAAATAAAAAGTGAAAATAGTGATTATTTATTTATTAATTCTGCTGTATTATAGACATATATGACTACAGACTTGCAAAAGACATTGCATTTGTAAAGTCAAGCTCTGAGAGCCTGTGCAAATTTGATGCAGCTGTCTGTGCCTGCAGTTAGGAAATGGCCTTCAGCTACACAACTGCAAACTGAAGGGAAGTATCAGAGAGGGAAGAATGAACTATATATGTGAGTTGCAAGCTGTTTCTTGGGCCAAATAATGAAAAAAAAAAAAAAAGTTGAGAAATGAGGGTGCAGTTAAAAGGAGGAGGCAAGGGCATGTTGAGTAGACCTGTGATCTGGGGTTGTGTATGGCTGGAAATTGCAAGGCACAAGACGATGTCTTCCCTGTGAAGGCTCACCTGGATGGTGCACCAGAGAGCTTCATTTGCTCAGTGCCTTTGTTCAGTGTATTCTTACCTTGCCAGTATGTATCTTTTCCGTGGTGCACCATTAGGGACCCTGGGGTCTGATTTGTGGAAGGGCCTTGCAGCTGCACATCAAGTCAGTGCCAGAAGTGCTTTGAACCAAGAACTGCAGTGTTGTATTAATGGGTTCAAAAAGTCAGGCAGAGGTGTCTTATCTGGGCACACAGAATTCCTGTGCAATATTGGCATTTTTTCTTCTCTTCAGGTCTTCCCTAGAAGCATTTGTAGGTGAGGAAATCCCCTCTCCTCAAACAAATGGGATTTATTTCAGAATACCTCTAGTGTTTATCAAGTCCTAATATTATCCTGTCAGGTGCTATAAAAAGCCCTAAAGAAATTACTTGTTCTGTCTTCACAGCAAACTTTGAAGAGTGTGCAGTAAATATCTTTGTGAGCAAGTGGTATAGTGTTAAGTGGGAATACAAATAAAAGTTCGGCTCTTGTGGATTTTGCACAGATGTTAAAACAAAAGGCTATTAAGTTGTTTAGGTTTTATCAACACAAAGTGGACTGCTATACAGAAAGAGGGAGGTGAGCAGTATGATAGTTGATCTGTGGTCCCAGTCTAAATGAGTTCCTGACCTCAGTTTTTCATAAGAGGATAATTTCGAAGGAGGTGGAAAGGCCAAGTGAGCTGTGGAGATGAACACAAGAAAAACTGGTGAATACCGGACCAGACACAGAGTGATTGAGATCGATAAGGTGCTATATAGCCTCAAAAAAGAAACTATTGGAGAGAGGGGGGGAGAGGGGAAGAAGAATGTAGCCAGCAATCACTAGCAGAAGCACAAGTGCAGGAAGCACCTGCAAAACAACTACAAGATTAGACCCAGTCAGCACAGATTTAGG